>VXBT01008907.1:0-115707 GCA_013400235.1 Oriolus oriolus
ATTTTTATTTTCATTTTTCAATTTTTATTTTTAATTGGTTTTGTTTTCCATTTTCATTTTTATTTTTTATTTTCATTTCTGTTTTTATTTTAATTTTCATTTCTATTTCTATTTTTATTTCTATTTTTATTTTTATTTTTCTTTTCTTTTTTTAATTTGAATTTTTCTTTTCTTTTTTTATTTGAATTTATTTTAATTTTTATTTAATTTTCATTTTTATTTTCCCCAACCCGTGCTTTCCACAGGGTCAGCCTAAAGGATCCAAGGCCAGTCTTGACTCAAATCCCTGTTTTCTGGGAAGTCTAAGATTAATCCCAGGGATTGTTTGGTTCCGTTTCTGACATCTCTTGGCTCTTTCCTATGTGTGATGCCATGACTCCGAGTTATTTTTGGGAATACACATCCACCTCCACACCCTGCTCCGTGTGAAATATGGGCAGGATTAAACCCTGAGGAGATGATCCGTGAGCTTCCAGCAGAAACGGTTCATTCCCGTGTTTCCGTGGGAAAAATTCACCTCACAGCCGCGGAAAAGGAGGCGTCCGCTTGTCAGGAGGAATCTCAGCTCTCCTCATAAATCACTGGAGATCATCCAGCAGAGCCAGTGGGATCCGAAGAGCATCCAAATATGGGAATGTCATTTCCTGCTTTAACCGACGGCCGGCTTGGATGACCCGGGATCTCCCCAGCATCTGCTCCGGGCTGGAGGACACGAGGCCGGATCTAAAGGAGACTTTGTCCTGCTCAGGAGGTCCCTGAAGGCCAAAACGAGGTGTTTTGGAGCACATGGAATCATGGAATGGGTTGGGTTGGAAGAGACCTCCAAGATCATCTCATTCCACCCCCTACCATGGGCAGGGACACCTTCCCTGGCTGCTCCAAGCCCTGTCCAGCCTGGCCTTGACATAAAATAGAAAAAAAAAATTAAATCCAAGGAATAAGTGCCTTATCTCCCTTAAAAACTTAAATTTACTCTTCTATTCCCAAACCTCACCCTGAGGGATCATTTCTCCTTCATTTTATCCAATCTGCTGGAAAACATCAACATTTGTCACCTTCACCTGCCCAAAAATTGCACCAAGCAGCCAGAGCTGCAGCTCCTGTGTGAGCAACTAAATCCAGGGGTTGCTGCCAGCTTTTCCGTGTCCTCATTGATCCAGCAGGAAACTTTTCCATCAGGAATCAAGTGTGAGCCCTCCTGAAAACCTCATCCCCTTTCCTGAGTTTTCCAAGTGAAATCTTCCTGTGCGGGAAATCCTGCTGGGAAAAGTGTCCATAAAGGAGACAGAGGAGCCCTTCAACTTTATTCGAATAAAGGGAGAGAGGCCTCTGGGGGTTTCCTCCCTCGAGGTTTTGGAGGGCGCAGCCTCATTTTGATAGGGAAAATGTCTTCCCAAACAATTCCATGGGTGAGGGGATGGGTGTGAAGAGCTTTGAGATGGGGCTTGGTGTCTGTCCCCACTTCCAGCCATGGATTTGTTCCAGAGCCCGGAGAGTTGGACTCCTGAAACAGCCGAATGGGGCCGCACGAGGCTGAGTTCCTGAACTTTGGGGTAAAATGCCAGGTTCAAGGGGGAATATGTGGCAGCGGTTCGGGGAGGCTGCACCTTCCTGGTACCTNGGAGTTTGGGATAAAGGGAGGCTGCGCCCTCCGAAACCTCGAGAGAGAAAACCCCGCGGGCTGTGCCCCGGTGGCCTCTCTCCCTTTATTCCAATAAAGTTGCAGGACTCCCCTGTCTCCTTTATGGACACTGGCTTTTCCCAGCGGGATTTCCTGCATGCTTTTATCCCAAACTCTCGGCCACACGTTGCCTTCTCCTTTTCCCTATTTCTGAGGTACCAGGAAGGTGAAGATCCCGAACCGCCTGCCACATATTCCCCCTTAAAACTGTCCTTTGTCCCCAAAGTTCAGGAACTCAGCCTCGTGCGGCCCCATTCGGCTGTTTCAGGAGTCCAACTCTCCGGGCTGTGGAACAAACCCTCGTCTGGAAGTGAGGACAGACATTGAGCCCCATCTTGAAACCGTTTACACCCATCCCCTCACCCATGGAATTGTTTGGGAAGACATCAGGGCACATCTTCCCTGTCAATCCCCAAATCCCTGCCCGGGTGAGTGAACAGGGATCACATCACACAAGGGAGTCACTCCCAGTCCTCCCAGCACATGGATTTTCTGTACATCCACACAATCCCACTTCTGCTTCTTGGATGGAACAGATTCCATCCACAGGGGCCCTGAATCAGGATAAATCCATGAAAACACTGTATGATTTCAGCTGTAGGAATAAAAAAGGACAGATCACAAAACCAACTCAGCTGCCAGTAAAGTTGGCAGAGCCCGAAATGGAATTGCTGTTGCTTAATTTACACTTTAAGCTGTTTTCTAATTTAAGATTGGGAAAGGAGATTAAAAATCAGAACAGTTTTCCACATTTAAGTGGGAAAAAAATTAGAATTATGATTCTTTCTTTTTTTTCTAAAATAAAACTTCAAGGAGTAGGAAGCAAATTGTTTAAAAATCAGGTGCCAAAAACACAGGAGAACCCAGTAACGGTGAGAAATAAATAAAATCCCTGCGAGAGTTTTGTTTTTTACCCATCAGATAAAAGTGGGAACACACAGAGGGAAAAGCTGAGCCCTCGTGTAAAGCTTTGTCACTCCCCCGAGGTGTCAGCACAGAGATCTTACAAAATCAACACTCACTGAAGGGAGGATCAACTTCTGAGTCAGTGCTTCAGAGCCAGGACACGGGGAGTGTCTGCCAGGATCGAATCCCTGTCCCTGGGGTCTGGAAAAGGAGGGAAAAAATGGTGAATATGCTGGAATCAGGCTCTTCCCTTCTAAATTCAGATTCCCTGGGTCTTCAACACTTCAGAAATGGAATATAGACCTGGATGAATCCAACACTTCCTGGAGATGCTCCTGCTCCCAGTGGAATGGTTTAGTTTGTCATTAGAGGTCTAGGAAAATTCAAGGAATTTTGGAGCTGAGGGAACAAGGTGAGATCCATGGATTAATTGCTAAGCTGGGGTTTGGGATTCTTGGCCGTTTCCATGGGCACCCACAGAGCCTTAATTCCAAGGAAATCTCATCTTCAGCACTTCTAAAACTGTGCCTGAACCATGTGGCACATCTGGAAGACAACTCGAGCGGCTGGACCAAATTCCAGCATAAATCCCATTTTTTTCTGGGATCTGATCCCAGGTTTGCTCCTTGCCCAAGGTTACGCCAGCCCAAATTAATTTCGTTGAAACCTTCAGAACTCATCGGATGTCTTGGCTTTTTTCTGTCTGAAAACAGCATCCAAAATCGTGGACGTAGAACTGTTAAGGTTTTGGGATCATCAAGTCCAGCCATCGACCCAAATAAATCTGGGTAAAACAGAACCACCCCTACATCCCCGAGAAATCCAACCTTTGCTTTGTTACCTCATGTTGATTCCTCCCAAAAAATTCCCATCATTTCAGAACGGTTCCATAACAAAAAAGAGGATGACGCCCTAAAGGGGAGATGGAACTTTCCATTTACCTGGGAATACCCCGCAGTTTGTACGGGAATGTGCAAACGACCCTGCCGGAAAACACACACAGCTCTTCCCACACCCAGTGCCGCCCTTATCCATCTTTTCCATGGACGTGTTTTTTAGACCAGAGCCTCTGAAGAACCCAACCTGTGCCCACCTCCAGGGATTTCTCACGGAGCTGTCACAATTCCAAGGAAACAAACACAATTTAAAACCGGCTTAGAGTCCAGATCAACGCTTGATCTCAACAATCACATCCGTAAATTTCAGCCCGTCGTGGACATCTGGAACTTTTGGTTGCGTCCTCACCTGTTTTTTTTTTATATTTCTGGAATGTAGTGGGTTTATTCTTCCTTTGGGTGGTGACCACAGGACATGTTCTCTCTTTGGGAGCGAGATCCCTGCTGGATACGCTGCAGGCAGGAGAAGACCTTTGCCTGTCGGATTTGTGAGCGTTCCCTGAAGTTTTCCACCCCTGGACATCTCATTCCAGGCAGGATTTCACCAGAAAGGAGAATTCAGGTGGCACTAGCAACTAATAACCTTTCAGATCAAGGTCAGTTCCCAGTAGCTCCTTATCTGAAATTCCATAAACCACTGGAAAAATGTGGCTGTTTATCATCTTCAAAGCAGGACCTCGGCACTAAAGGACCTGCATTTAAAATTTACATTTATTGACCTGGCTAATTAATCTTGTGTTTATCAATTAAATAAACACAAGCCTTGTTCCAGAGTCAGCTGAAAATTTTAGGAGTCTTCCCACTGATTTCAGCAGGATTTGAGCCTTGCTCTAGAACATGTTATTAAATGAATATTTAATATTATTTAATGGATCTGATTAAAATTGAACACATTTTGTCATTATGGCCTGCATTATTCTCTAGTTCTTATTGTCGTTGTTAATGGGATTTTGTAACAGTAACAAACCTGAGTTTTACTGATGAATTTCTGAGCTCAAGTATCTCCTTTCCTTGTAAATCCCCAGGTTTTCCCTGTATTTTTTTGATCCTTAATCCTCAGCCAAAGTGATGACTTTTTTGTGGTTTCTTCCGTTTATTTTCTGACTCTTCACTCCCCCCATTTCTTTCTCCAGCAGCGACTTGATCTAAAATTTAATTTAGTCATTAATTTAGTCATTAATTTTCTATCTCAGTCAAACGTCTGTTTTTATTACACTCTGGTTATAAAGGATCAAGAAGGGAACACTCTCATAATTAGGCTTTTCTTAGACCTAACATGAAGGGAATTTTTGGGAATCAGGTGCAGCTCTCCGTGGTGTTGCTGTGGCAAATCTGGGAATGGTGTGAAGGAATCACAGCAAAACTTTTAGTAAAAAAAAAATCAAACTTTGTTCTGGAAGTGATGGTGGGAGAAGGAACATTTATCAGATTAAAAGGATTATCCCATCCTTGTTTTACCAGGATTTTCACCAATCCCATGTTTTGATTTGGGTTTGAGCCACTAAAAAAAAAAAGGATTTGAGTGCTGATATTTGTCTGATAACGCCTGAACCAACTTCCTGATGTTCACCCATCCTCATTACAGAGGGTGTGGAAACCAAACCCTCAGTGAGCCCTCAGTTATGCCCTGTCCAGAGCTATTTCCATCAGCTGGAATTCTGCTCAGGAATATCCTCTTTTTTATTCTGTTTTTTTGGATGTGTCTGCATCAAACCAGGACGAAAACAGGGAAACCCAGGTGCGTGCTGGGTGGGGGAGAAGCAGGAGAGGGCCTGAGCATGGATGGGAGCAAATCCCTCAGAAAAGCCAAGTCAGCATTCTGGGACAAGCGGAAAACCTCTTGGAGCTCCTGGAAAACCTCTTGGAGCTCCTGGAAAAGACAAGTTTTGGCATCCAGAACCGTCATTTTCCCCATTTTTCTGCAACACGAAGAGTTGCCCCAAGGAAAATACCTGCATCCATCAAAGAATTCCGGCTCCTCCCTGGCTCAACGTGCAAAAATCTCCTTTTTTATTTTTTTTTTTTGGTTTTCCCTCATCTCTTGGCTGCTGTGGGACAACCCCTGGGAACGAATTGCTGCCGCTCTCAGCAGTCCCAGCGTTGTTCCTGGAATTGTTTCCCGGTGCCTGTCATTGGACACCGATGGTATCAGGCCATAATTACCGGCAGCTGAGGGCAGGAGGGAGCGATGCAATCCCGACAGAGATTTCCAGCTCCTTAAAGGAAAAAAAAACCACCCAAAACAACCAAGAATCAGAACTTTCCCAGAGTTATTACCTTTTATTAATGAAGCAATTAATAATGGCATCATACCATGGATGGAGGAAGAGTTTAACTCTCATTCTCAGGGAAAAAAAAAGCAGGAAAAATGTTATTTACAGGCAAAAAAAAGGGGGGATGCTGCTTGAGATCACACAGGATATTTGTAACAAGAGAACTGATAATGCCAAGATTGTGGGATTGATCCCTGTCTGGGCCATTCATTAATTTTGGACTCGATGATCCTTCTGGATTCCTTCCAACTCGGAATATTCTGATGTGATTCATCCCAGCATATTCGGTTATTCCAGGTATCCTGATGTGATTTCTGTAGCTGAATTTACAGTGGGACACCGACCCCTTGGATTCGCTTTTTAACCCTTGAAACCCTCACTCAGTTTCAGTTTGATCTTTGCGGGTTTTTTTTTTAAAGAATCGGGTTTTTCAACGTTGAAGAGCGCGGGCTTGACTTACACCACCCAGAGCCCTTCCAGGTGATCCGTGGGACATCAGGAATCTCCAAATGCCAGGCTGAAAAAGTGGGATTTCCCACTTTGCACCTGCTGATCCCCAGGGAATTCTTTGGCTTTCATTCCATTTCAGTAATGCCTTTAAAAATAGACCTCGTGGGAAGCGTGGAAGTATTTGTGGAGGTAAGGCTGAGCTTTGGGAGAGGTGACAGAGGCCAGGCAGAGGTGACCAAGGCAGCCCAGCAGGAAGTCTTAGCTAAGCCAGCCCTGATTCCCACCTGTTCCCTGCAGTCCTTTCACAGCCGCTAATAATAAAGGGTTTGCGTTTCCCCGGAGCCCTTCATCCCCCGTGATCCCAAAGCACTCCGCAAATGACACCTCCAAAGGTCACGTCCATGGGGGCTGGAATCCAGCCTGGCCCGGCCACAACAATGGGAAGGGAGGAGAGGCACGTCCAAGGACAGCAGGGCGAGTTCCCGTTTATGTGAGACGTGCTTTTCAAGGTCCATCCGGAGCGAGGGGGAGTTGGGACTGTAAAGCGGCCAGGGGTGTTGCAGGGTGCTAATAATCCTTGGGTTTAACCCTTGGAAGAAGGAAAAGAGATGGGAAAAAAGGGGAGAAAAAGGGAAACGAGGCTAATGACGGCACTTCAGTTCAGTGCCGTGGTTCCAGAGAGGCTGCACAGTTTCAATCTGGTGCTCAGCCTGTTAATCCATCTCCTCCAGTGCCCTTTCCCTGGATTAGTTGTGCTGTTCATCCATTGTTTCAAGGCAATGAAATGACTCACACCCAGCCTGTTCCCAGGAAATCTTGCCAGGTGAGGGAGGTGACATTTGCTGGGGGACCTGTTAATTGGAATCCGCCCTAATAACACAAACGAAGCAGCAAACCCGAGCTCTGCGCGGCCCGAGCTTTATCGCTCCATCTCTGGGAAGCGCCGTGTGCCTGTTCCACTGGGCAGCCCCGAACAATCCCCTCTCACAGCTCCCTAAATCACGACAAGGGAAGGCCAAAGGGCTCCTGAAATGGAATATTCAATGACTCTGGGAGGGGTCAGGGAGAGAGGGAAACTCATTTTCCCAGGAGACAAAGCCAAGCGTTTGTCCCTTGTGGAGCCGCTGCACCCTTGCAGGTTGGGAAGAGCTCCGTGGGAAGCCAGAGAGGGGATGCACAAATCCTGCTGCTCATTTCCTGTGTCTCCCATCCACAGATCGATCCACAGGGTGACATCAGGTGGTGGCAGCTGGAGATCCATCAAATACGGTCCCAAGGCACAGAGGTGCCCTTTGTTCTGCTGCCTCTCCTCCCTTTTCTCACTCCATGAGAATTTATCCCCCCACGATTTACAGGTGAAAACACTGGAAAAACGAGGCAGTCGCTGTTCTGTGCCTGAATCAAAGCAGATCCAAGGAATATTCTCTTGGAGGTGATTCTCTTGCTTCAATATAAATATTCAGCACTACACTTCCATCCCTGAGTGTTGGAGAGTCTTTGTTCTTTCCTGTTTGTCCTTTCAGACAGGAATGCAGGGGCTTGGAAGCTGGTCCAGAGTGGGATCAGAGGGATGGAACAGCTCTCCCGTGAGGGAAGGCTGAGGGAGTTGGGATTGTTCAGCCTGGAGAAGTCTCCAGGGCGACCTCATTGCTGCCTTGCAGTGTTTAAAGGGAGCCCAGAGAAAGGTGGGACAAACTTTTAAACCAGCATCTGTTGCAATGGGACAAGGAGTCATGGTTTTAAACTAAAAAAAGGTGAATTTAAATTAACTTGAAAGGGTAACTTTTTTTTATGATGAGGGTGGTAAAACACTGGCACTGGTTGCCCAGAGATGTGGTGGGTGCCCCATTCCTGGGAATATTCAAAGTCCCTTCCAAGCCAAAGTATTCCATGATTCTGTGATCCATCATCCTGTGAGTTCTGTGATCATCCTAGTTTGACTTGGGAATTTGCAGTTCTCATTATTCTTCCTGCCTTGTTTTCCTGTGCTCCTGTTGAGGGGTTCTGTCCAGATTTAAGGTTTTCCTACACCAGGAGCAGATGAAACTTCATTATTATGTGTTAAATTATTTGTATATAATAGTAAACACCATGAACGGAGCTAATCTCAATAATTACAGGCTAAAATAGCTCCGGGAATGGAAGGTTGGGATGGAAGAATCCACAAATCCAACCACCTGGTGCTGTATATAGGGTATAGGGCCTCTTTTTAGGGTTTTCCAATCAGGATTTTGAGCCTTAGTTTGGGTGTATTTGGGGTAAAGATTTTCAGGCTAAGAACTTGGTTTTAAAGTGTGTATTTTTCTTTTTGCCTTGGACAATGGAATCTTTGGGATTTCACTTGGGTTTTTCTAAGCCAAGTAATTTATTTGAGTCATAGATTCTCAACTCAAGAAATTGAGTCTCGGTTCAGAAGTGCAGAGGGAAAACACGGAGTTCCTGTTCCAGTGGATAATTCCTCTCCCTGTGCATCTGCACCTAATTTTTATCTTCTTCCAAGAAGGAAATATAAATCACAGAGTCAGAATGATTTTATAAT
Organism: Oriolus oriolus; assembly: GCA_013400235.1. Lineage (NCBI taxonomy): Eukaryota > Metazoa > Chordata > Aves > Passeriformes > Corvidae > Oriolus > Oriolus oriolus. The sequence goes on from VXBT01008907.1 coordinate 8,746, forward strand.
CACAGGACCCCAGAATGGTTTGGGTTGGAAGGGACCTTAAAGCTCTTCCCATTCCACCCCCTGCCACAGGCAGGGACACCTTCCCCCACCCCAGGTTGTTCCAAGCTCCATCCACCCAGTGAAGATCAGGAATTACAAATATCCCAATTTTGGCCCTTTGGCCAACTCCATTTAAATTTCCACATGAGCCAGTGCTGAAGGTCAGCAAGAGATCAATTATAACTAAAAAATCAGGGCAGCAGAAGATCCAGTCTTTTTTTTTTCTGTATCAGCTGAAATATTTGGGCTGTCCCAGGTGCCACCAAAACACAGAACTGGAAGCAAAGGGAACGTGGCTGACAAGGAATGTGGTTGTACAGAATTACACAGAGCAAGGTGAAAGGGAGAGCCAAAAATTAAAGCAGGGAAGGACTCCCAGAGTGTTGCAGAAGGCTTACAACAGTGATTTTTGCCACTGTGGGGGAAAAGAAATAGAAAATAAAAGAATAATAATTTTAAAAGTCCCCCTCTGGCATCTGGTAGGGAATTACAAAACATACTGATGTTAAAAGCCAACTTCCATCTCCAATTCCACTTCTCTTCCCAGCCAAAACCACAGGGGGACAAATAAATTCCTGCTCCCAAAGCCAAATGTTTCTTTCATGGATCCATCAGATTTTTATCTGGAGTTATCTGTGTCCTACCTGCTGTAATGTGCTGCTGCCACTGCTCCATCCCTGTGTCCTCACCTGATTCCCGAGCTCCAAGTGCGCCTTAGGAGGGACAGACGAGGGAAAACGAGGGAATTCATCCCAGACAGAAGTGGACAGGGAATAACAATCTTCCTGGAATGAAAATGAGACATTTTCCGTGGTCAGCAAAACCTCCGCGATGGCCGGGACTGCTCTGAATCCATCACAGCCCTGCAAGAAAAAAAAAGGAAGCAAATCTTTACAAATAAGGGAAGTCGGGACGTCAGACCCAATTTTCTATCTGTTCCCATCAGATCCCATCAGCTGGGATGTCTCAGCCATGGATTGCACAGGAGGAATCTTTCGCTTTTTTCTGTTCTCCATGGGAAGCACCAGACTTTGCGCGGTTTTATCCGTGAAGGGATGAACCTTCACGGATAAAACCCCTTCCTCTCAAGCGGCGGTTCCCAAAGTGCCGGAGGTGCTTCCCTAAACTTCCCGAAGGAGCAGTCCAGGGGTTGTGGAGTGCACGGGTCTGTTCTGGGAGGTGTGGGGGTCACTGCAGCCGCAGGGCTGGAGAAAAGATCCATGAGATCTGCTGGATTCCACAGGAGGGATGGGATAACTCCTTTCTGGGAGCTGGGGAACTCAAATGTGGCTCGCCAGAGCTGATCCCCCAGGAATCTCTTTGCACACGGATTTTGGGAAGGGATCTTCCCAATGCAAACACCTTTTTTTAATGGCATTCTGGGCACATTCCTGCCTCAGCCATGAGGCTCTGCTCCAGGAAAGGCCTGGATCTCCTCCGTGTCCTCCACCTGCCAGATGTCCTGCAGCCCCAGGGGATCTCCAGGAATACTGGATATTTACGCAGGTGAATCATCCCTTTGGAAATCAGCTCATCTTGCTCCCTCAGAGGTCCCCAGGGGCTCATCCAGCTGTCTGAGCTCGAGTGTCTGCTGGAATTTGAGCTGTCTGGAATGATCCTGTTTTGCCCCCAGCTGCAGCTCCAGCAAGGCACAGGCCGCTCGCGGTTTTGGTGTCACATCTGGCAGAGCCGTGCAGATGTGTCAGAGCCCTCAGATGTCTCGCTTGGCTCGAGGTGCCTGGAGGTGTGCAGATAAATCGAGCTTAAAACTCCTTCTTTGCCAGTGTTTAATCTGCCCTCTGCTCAGGGGCTGGAGCTGGAGGTGTGGGGGTCTAAATCAAACCCTCTGCTGGCACCTGGGCTCAGCCTCCAAGGAAGAAGATTTACCTCCCAGGGTTCCAGGGTGGTGTCCAGTTCACTGAGCCTCCTAAATTTGGGTTCAACATGTAGGAATCTCCTCATGGCAGCCAGACCCAGGGCAGCTCTCATTGCCTGAAATTTGGGATCTGGTTCGGAGCAAAATCAACTCCAAGACACCCAAATGAGGCTGAGTGTGACACGGGAGCTTTGGGAGACATGGAGGAGAGAAGGCTCCAGGGAGATCTCAGAGCCCCTTGCAGGGCCCAAAGGGGCTCCAGGAGAGCTGGAGAGGGACCGGGGACAAGGGATGGAGGGACAGGACACAGGGAATGGCTTCCCACTGCCAGAGGGCAGGGATGGGTGGGATATTGGGAAGGAATTCCTGGCTGGGAGGGGGGTGAAGCCCTGGCACAGGGTGCCCAGAGAAGCTGTGGCTGCCCCATCCTTGGAAGTGTCCAAGGCCAGGCTGGATGGAGCTTGGATCACCTTGGGATAGTGGACACTGCCCCTGCCACAGCAGGAGGTGGAACTAAATGACCTCTAAATCCCATCCAGTCCATTCCATGATTCCATGAAAGGTCTGAAGGCTCCTGGCATCAGGTAGGATCTATCAGAACCGATACAATTCCAAAGCCATTCCAGGATGGCCTGGACAGCCCCGAGAAATGGTTCCTTCTGCCCCTTCACTGGAAAGGGCTGGAGGAATCCCGATGGATCCTTTGGCAGAGCTGACATCAGAGGGATCCCTCTCGGTGACCTGGTTTGGGACACGAATGTGGGGGCCTGGAAAAAGCTGTGAGACCATGGAAGGGGGAACTTGAGATCCAGCTGGTTGAGGTCACACCAGCCTGGCCATTCCCTAAAAGCCGTGGATGCAGTGGCCAGGGCTTGGCCTTTGGGCAACAAAGGGAAGGAATTGGCTCCTCCACACCTGAAACGTACACTGAACAAATCCATTGTGCGAGGAACTTCACGGGCAATTTGCCGAAACAAATAAAGGCAAAGCTGTGGCTTTTTTTTTCTCCCCACTCCTTAATGCTGTCAAAAGTGAGCCAGGGATAAATTCCATTTGCTATTTAGTCAGCAAATTTGTAGAATTTTTATTTTTAGTTTCAGACTGGGAGCTGTTTCAAGCCAGGGAACACCAGCTTGGACTACCCTAAGCCACATCAGGCCTCTAAATAAAATGATTTGATTTTTGTCATTTTGCTTGGTCGTAAGGAGGAATTTATTTCCATAGGTCCTGTACAAATCCTGAGATCTTTTGGTGCTCTTCCTTCCCAGCTCCCAGGTCAATAAATCATTCTCTGATATAAATTTAGACATCTGAGTGTGATTTCTGTTCCTACCCCTCAATCACCTGAAGATCAAGAGAAAAAGCTCCAGTGGACCTTCCACATGCACAGTCATGTCGGGATTTGGCTTCGTGCCTCAACAGAAGAGTTTTTCCAGAATATTCCTTTCCTATAGACTCAGGCAGAGAACTCCAATCCCAGAACTGCCAGCCCTGCATCCCACAAGTTTTCCTTGGAGGCTTCCCAGCCTCGACCAAACAAATTTCTCACTGTGTGAGAACTGGCGGAACGCCAGCGAAATGTGGGAAGCTACACCAGAATCCTTGGATTTAAAGGAGCTGGTTTTCATGGATGCACTGATGAACAAATGTCTTTAAAGGCTGGTGAGGTTGTGAAGTCAAACATCTCCCACCCTCTTGGTTTCAGCCCAAAAAAACCCTCCTTTGGCGGAGAGGCACCAGCAGCTCTGGGCCATGGGCACGTCCTGGTGCCAGTAACACGAGCTGGGGAGCTGGCATCCCAATCCCACATCCCAGGGATCCACTTGGCTGCTGCCAGAGGGAAAGCAGCCTCACAGACATGAAAGGATGAATTAGGAGCTCTGTGCCGTGCGCTGAAGGAGAAAACTCGCTGATGTGACAAGGGAAGAGGTTCTGCAGAGCTTTCCCTGAGGGAGACAGAAGCTCTGGCTTTTTTCTCCCAGATTTTTGACAGAAAAGGAAGGTTTGGAGAAAGAGAAGGTCTGGAGAAAGAGAATGTCTATCAGCAGTGACAGAGTCTGAGCGGAGTAAAAGGTTTCCAGCAACATTTTTATTCCCAGAATAAATATGGATTTTTAAAATCACAGAATCCCAGAACGGTTTGGGTTGGAAAGGACCTCAAAGCTCATCAGCCCCTGCCACGGGCATGGACACCTTCCACTATCCCAGGGTGCTCCAAGCCCTGTCCAGCCTGGCCTTGGACACTTCCAGGGATGGGGAATCCACAATTTTTATTTGCACAGAGATTCCAGAATCCAGGGGGGTGCCTGTGTTTTTGTGTCAGGAAGGAGGAAAAGTGATCAGGACAGGGCGAGAGGGAAGAAGAAGATGTGGGGGGAGACAGAATAACTTTGGCCCGTGGAAAATCCAGAGGATCCCTTGCCCACGCCGCAGGATTCCTTCCTGAAACGTGGTCAAGCAGCCCAGGAGGGTGGGATAATTGAAAAGCAGGAGTGGGATGGTCTTTAGATGGGGTTTTAATCTTTCCACGAAAACTCATAAAGCCTGAATGGCCCTCCTGAGGCCCCATTTTATTGCCGCAAATTCCCATTACGTCCCTGGGAGAAGTAGCTTACACATTAAAACTCCTTGTGAGTCCAAGGAAAAACAAATTCCTTCAGCCACCTCCTCACAGCTGCCAGAAACCCCCATTTCCCCAGCAATTCCCCCTTTTTCTTCTCCAGGCCAGGGCACTGCATTTGCCAGGAGAGGCAGTGGCTCCACCAAAACTGAGAGTGGGATTTGTGACCTGCTTCCTGCAGCCTTTAGGGTCAATAACGATACATAACTCGTTGTTCCTTGGGTAAATTCCCATTTTCTGTAGTTTTCAAGTTCTTTGGATGCAAATTTTCACACAGCGATTTGATTTTCCTACTGAAATAGAATTATAAAGTTGGAAAAGTCCTCCAAGATCATCCATTCCGAGCTCCAACCAAATTCCACCGTGCCCGATAAATCGCATCCCAAAGTGAAACGCTGATATTTCAGCCCCCTGCCCACTCTTCCTTCCTCCAGGATAAAGAAATTGTGGATATCTGAACCCTTGGGATTAAGTTTTATGTTTCTTCCTCTCATTCCTTTTTTTTATAATGACTGTAAAGGATGATTTGATTAACCTCTAATTAAGTGAACATCCAGCTGGGGCCAGGATCTCTCCCACGTGAAAGGGAACTAAAGAAAGTCAGGATAAATTGTCTCTCAGTTCTTCTTGTGCCGTGTTAAACAATCCTGTCTTGCAGTAGTAGTAATAATAATAACAATAATAATAATAATAACAATAATAGTAATAGTAACAATAATAATAGTAGTATTAAATGGCTATAGAGGCGTGACTCGAATACGAAAAATAACATCCCAAATACATTTTAAAAGGGTCCCTGAGCTCTTTTCTCATTATAAAATCCATCTTTGCTGCTCCTCTGCAGATCCCAGGAAAATCTTCCTGCATAATCATGGACCACTGGGAATATTTGGGATGCTCTTCAGTCTCACCCACTCCATGCAGGTGAAATTATCAGTGGATAAACAGAACAGAGGTGACTTTCACCAGCAGAAAATTTTGACACCTGGAAGTCAAGATAGAAACTTAAGTGGTTGTTCCTTTTAATAGAAAAGTTTCGCATTAACAGTGTGAGTGTTTGTGTTAATGTCCATGGAATCGTGGAATTCCAGATTGGTTTGGGTTGGAAGAGACCTTCACTCATCTCATTCCACCCCTGCCATAGGCTGGAGCACCTCCCACTATCCCAGGGTGCCTTGGACACTTCCAGGGGTCCAGGGGCAGCCACAGCTTCTCTGGGAAATCTGTGGCAGGACCTCACCAACCTCTCAGTCAGGAATTCCTTCCCAGTATCCCGTCCAACCCTGTCTTCCTACATCTTAAGGCTAATTCCCCTTGTCTTGTCCCTCCACGCTCTTGGGAAAGTCCCTCCCCAGCTTCCCTGTAAAGTGACAGCACAAATCAGCTCCATTTGGGCCACTGAGTCAAAGCCGTGATTTCCTTGGAGTTCTATTCCAAGCCTGGATCCCCTGGGCAGCTCGAGATCCCAAGAGCCAGGGAGAAGCCTGAGGCATTCCCCGATATCCATAGGACTTACACGACTAAGGACTTTTGGGAGAAGGGGATTCCCAGACATCCATGGGATTTACAGAACAAAGGACCTTTGGGAGAACAGGGATTCCCGGACATCCATGGGTCTCATACAGCAAAGGACCTTTGGGAAAACAGGGATTCCCAGATATCCATAGGGTTTACACAGCAAAGGACCTTTGGGAGAACAGGGATTCCCAGATACCCATGGATCTCACAAAACAAAGGAGCCTTGGGAGAATAGGGATTCCCAGATATCCATGGATCTCACACAGCAAAGGACCTTTGGGAGAACAGGGATTCCCAGATATCCATGGATCTCACACAGCAAAGGACCCTCAGGAGAACACGGATTCCCAGATATCCATGGATCTCACAAAACAAAAGACCCTTAGGAGAACAGGAATTCCCAGATATCCATAAGGTTTACACAACAAAGGACCCTTGGGAGAACAGGGATTCCCAGATATCCACGGNTATCCATAGGGTTTACACAGCAAAGGACCTTTGGGAGAACAGGGATTCCCAGATACCCATGGATCTCACAAAACAAAGGAGCCTTGGGAGAATAGGGATTCCCAGATATCCATGGATCTCACACAGCAAAGGACCCTCAGGAGAACACGGATTCCCAGATATCCATGGATCTCACAAAACAAAAGACCCTTAGGAGAACAGGAATTCCCAGATATCCATAAGGTTTACACAACAAAGGACCTTTGGGAGAACAGGGATTCCCAGATATCCATAGGACTTACACGACAAAGGAATCTTGGGCAGATTGGAGCAGCAGCTGAAGGCCAGGTGAAACCCCCCAGGCTATCGGCACTCAAATCCCCAAATTCAGCTCTCTTTACCTCTGAGCTGAATTCCTGGCTTTAGCTGGAGCTAATCCTACCCCATATGAAGCATAAAAAATCCTATCCTTCCAAGTATTCCTGATCCAATCAGACCCGAGATCTATTCTTAGCCTGGCCTTTGAGCAAATCGCTCTGGTTTTATTCAGGTTTATTGATAATCTGGGCCCCCTGTCAGCGAAGCAAATTCGACTCAAAGACATTCGCAATTTGCAAAGGTCATCTCTAATCTGGACTTGTTAAATCCCCATTTTAGAGTAGGCACATTCCTAATATAATAAGGGAAGGAAGGAGAAAATGGGATAAGAAGGAGAAATGACCCAGTAGAGCTCAGGAAAACAGGTGGAGAGAGGCCAAATCCGTTTGCACGGGAATGTCAGGCAAAGAGCCACGGGCCCTTTGAAGGGAAATAGAAGGGATGGAAGGGCAGCCTAGAAAAATGAAGAGATGATCCGTGGTACAGGGACAACATTCCACTGGGAGATGAGGAAATCAGCTCCCTGCCAGCCCAGGGAAGGTGGGAAAAAGACTTTCAAAGCTGCTGATTCAGAACAAGGAAGAGCAGGAAGAAGAGAGAAATCATATGAGGGTTAAATAATGTTGGGGATTTTTGGGGTTGAAAAATAACGTTCAGAGTTCTTGGATTCCAAAAAAAAAAAATGGACATGGATTGGCGAAATCAAGTTTGCTTGCACAGCAATAAATTATCCGAAAAATCAATTAAAATGTTTAAATAATTCAAAGCGGTTTCTGTTCTCTTTCATTTTCATGTCAGAATTATCAATTCCACACACCATCCCTTTGGAATACTTTTCATTATTCATTTTTCAGTCCAAAGAAACTGAGGGAAAGAACGTGCCTGGGATTGGGGAATTCTGATTTGATGGCCGCAACCTCAGACCAACAAAATCCAGTTTTATTCATTGAGGAAATTTCAGATTTGATGAAAAAGCCCTTTGACTTTGGGCTTCATCATCTGTTTATTATTTGAGGAATGGGATCTCAGTAGGAGGAAAAGCGAAAGTGTTTTCCCTCTGGGATTGATGCCTTTCCCTTCCAGTGATCAGACTTCTTTTTTCCAAGTCCAGGGGAAAATAAACAGAAGGGAAACATGATACCGCTTCCCTAATCTGGAGACAGTAGCACTGAAAGAAAATAAACCGAGCTCCCTGCCCGCTGAGGATGGGATAAGAGACCTCGACCTTCAACTTCAGCGGGCAGGGAAAATCCGTTTGGAAATTGGGAATGGGGGGCGGAATTTTCTAACGGAATTTTTTTAATGGTAAAAGTAATGAAAGAGTGGAGGGGGTGTGGGTATTTATTGACCGCCAATGTTAATTTAGCTGTTCCCTTCTCAGGAGATGAAGGAAATCATGAGATTCCCCCTGATCCAAATTTTCTGGGATATTTTAATTTGCATTTTATCCCAGGAGAAGATCAGGCGGGCAAACTCTGCCTCAAGCTCATCTCTTGCTGGAGGCCACAAAAAGCAGCTGTCAAAGAGCCATCACCAAATAAAGATCTCTGCTACTGGAATTCCTGGGACACTTTCGGAGCTCAGGAGCTTGGAGGGCCTTCCAAAGGTATTTGGAAGTGACCTGGAAAGGAATTGTCCCTTAATTTAGGAGGATGACATCATTAATGACAAAGTGTGTAATGAAAGGTAGGAGGAAGCAGTTGCAAAATCTCTTGGCCTTAAACAGAGCAGATATGTTGGAAATTATATAATTTTTCTAAATAATTGTTAATTATTTTTAAATTAATCATATCCAGGATATTAATTAGAAGCAGTCTTAAATCACTTTTAGCCATGTAGATGAGTATTTTTACACAGATTTTTTTGGGGGAAGATCACTGAAAATTTAAGATTTGCTGAAATAACCCCAAGGTGCTTCAGTGAGCAAGACCTGGGAGAGGGAAATGGATTGTTGGAATTGGATACAAGGAGTGCAGGATTTATGGACCACGAGAACATTTTGCAGGAAGCAGAAGATAAAGGAGATGTAAAAAAACTCAATGTATTTGTGTCCCTGCTAGAGGAAAGGGACACAAAAAATATTAAAATTATTGATGAATTAACACAAACACCAAGAAATCAATAACCAATAAAGGACAGGGTACTAATTGATTAATTAAAGAGAATTATGTAAATTAGAGCAAATGAATGTGAATTTCTTTGCTGAAAATGCAGAAAGAGGTGAAAAAGTTTCGTGTCAGTGTCCGTGCGGAGGCTGGAATTTTGTTGGGATTTCACAACTCATGGGAAGGAACTTTGCCCAGTCCCAGTCCTGCTGTGCCCACAAACAGCTTTGGCTCAGGACAAACATGAACACCTCGGGTGACATCACATCCTCTGAAACTGGAGAGATCCAAGGAAAACAGAAGCTGAAGGGGAAAAAAGAAAGAGGCTGCAATAATAAGGAAAAACTGGGAAGGACAATCTCCAAGAGGATGCTGGGGTGTAAAATGGGGCAGATCAAACTCAGAGCTGGGCCTGATGTGAGTGAGAAAAAAGCAGGAAAAGGGTGGGAGCAGGAGCAGACACGGCCTGGTGAAGGTGGGAAGGGATTTGGGGACAGGGAGTGTGTGACTGGGAAGGGGTACAGGGTGATGTCAGCATGGGTCACACCTCCAGCAGCATCCACGGAGCCATTCCAGCCCTGGAATGCTCACGGAATCCTCCAAATGGGAGCACAGAGCTGAGCCAGGCAGGTGGTTTTTAACAGAAAGGGGCCCCGAACATCAATGTACCAAATCCTCTAAAAAATCATTGAATCAGAGGAGGATTTGGGTTGGGAGGACCTTTAAAGTTCACCCACTCCATCTCCCCTGCAGAGAGCAGGGACATTTTTGGTGGATCAGGTGGCTCAGTCCAGTTCATCCCTTGAATATTCCCAGGGATGGGGCATCCACCCCTGAAGGGCAGTGAGGTCACTTCCAAAGCGTGCTTCACCTTCTCCTGGGAGGTATCAAGATAAGTCAGGTGTCCTGCTGTCCATCAAAGACTATTGATGGAATCACAGAATGACTAGGTTGGAAGAGACCTTGAAGGTCATCAAGTCCAGCCCATGGAGATGATTTTGATCAGATTTGAGTGTCTTGAGGAATGGATGAGACCAAGCTGGGCTTGTGTTTTAAGGTGTTTTTCTGTATTTGTTTGCGGACAGCACAGGACATGGAATTTCCTCTGGCCGGTTTGGGGCTTCTGTCCCAGCTGTGCCATCTGTCCCAGCTGTGCCATCTCCCAGCTGTGCCATCTGTCCCAGCTCCTCGTGCCCCACCAACCTCCTCCCTGCCAGGGCAGTGTGAGGAGCTCCAAAGTTCTTGTCTTGGTGCCGCCACTGTGACCACCGAACCATCACTGCGTTATCAACTTCATCCTCATCCTAAACCCAAAGCGCGGCACCAGAGCGATTTCTAGGAAGAAAATCAACTCTCCCCGTCCAAGCCAGGACACAGAGAGACAAATTTTTACCTTCAGATGGGATCTGCTTCATGCCTTGGCCATGCTTTGAGATGCTTCAGCATCTCGCGGCCAAAGCGCGGCTGTTGCTAAAAGAGGCACAACCCCGGCCTAAATAAAGCCTGGTTTATCTCGGGCTCTGGCTGCCAGCCAGGGAATTTTGTGCCTTTCCAAAAAGGCTGGATTGTCCTACACCTTTCCTTTTTTCTCCCCCATTCCCACAAAACCACCCTGGGGGACTCCCAGGGGATTTTGGTAACTCCAGAGCTTGCCATGTCTGTTTGAAACCGGAGATGGCAAAGATAGAGGCGGAGAGCTCCTCAAGGTCATCCAGACCTGGCTTTCTCTTCATGTTCTAGAGGGTACAAGAGTGGGAAAAGATTTCATCTGGCCCTGAAAATCTTGTCTTTATCCAGTTATAAAATTTTGGGACCCTGGGAAGTTGATTTTCTGCCATTTTGGCTTAAATATTTCTGCCCAGGTCTGTAAAGAGGTTTCTGTGGGTAAATGATTCCACCTCACACAGAGATATTTTCATATTTAGTACACAAAGACTTGAACTTCTGGAGGGGAGCAAGAAATCAAACGGGACCATCCAAAAAATGAACATTTAGTTTACAGTGATAATGTAAAAGAAGGGAAAAGGAAAGAGGAGAACCTCAGGTGGTTCCAGCATGGAAGAATTGGATTCAGCAGTGGTAAAGTGAAGTGGGGAAAATGCTGGGAGGGTTTTTCACACCTTATTCACATTTATGGACTGATGAAATAATAGGAAGAAGGGCTGAAAGGGATTTCTGGGGATCATCTGATCCATCCCTTTGATCCAGGATGGCTGTGAAGAGGGAATTGCAATCAGTGACTTGCCACACCCAGCTTGCCACAAGGATCCCAAAATTATGGCTTTGACTTCCACTGGTTTAGGAATATTACCGGGATAATTTTATTTTCCTTGTGATCTGGAGCCTTTCACAAAAGACATTTTCAAGCCTTTATGCAACGAATGAATCTTTTAATACATTTTAAAAAAATAATCATTATTCTAGGAAGAGAATTCAATGAAAAATATTAAATATCCTTTGTATTTTCCCAGGTTTAGGTGAGTTAAAAGGATATCAAGGGAGGAAAATGCAATACAAGCCCCTCCTAGATAGGCACAGAAAAAGAAACGGCGTTTGAGGCAGAACGAGGCGCGGGGAGATGAAAAACGACAGAAGGAAAACGAGGGCTGATGATTAGGAGATATTTCCTGAAAACCGCAACCACCAGATGACTGCGACTTTCCCGAGGGAAAGGGTGGGAAATCTCTTCCTTTTGGCTTTCAGTGTTGGATAAAGCCCCGCGGGACTGTTCCGCAGAACCCGCTCTCATCAGTGCCAGCTCAGGTTATCGCTTCTGGCCTGGGAATTACTGGCCCACAAGATGTTTTTTTGTTGGATTTTGTATTTCAGCGCTGGTTTTCCCAGCTTGCACAAGAGCATTTCAGCAGCTCCAGCCACCTAATCCTCCAAAGACGTTTTTCCAAATGTTTGGCTATTAAAATCCACCCAGTAAAATTCTTGCTGGAAGAAATAGAGATTCTAATCCTGCAGATCCTTTGCTGGGGCAGTGTTTTGACACTTTAACCTGCTTTAAAGCCAATCATAATGACAATAACATGACTTTACTATTTAATTTTTCAATTATTTTATCTCCCTGAGTGAAATTTAAGTTTATTCGGACACCAAACCTCACATAAAAGCCTCTTCGACCCTGCATTTTGCATTTTATTCATGTTTTCTCTTTCCAAACCTCTGCTTCCCTTTCCCTGGGAAGCGCCACGCTTTTCTAAAGGTCAGCTGGAAAAAATAAAAGGCTTTTTATTAAATGCAAACCGTGTGGATTTCCACTTTTGCTGCATGAGAATTTGCCTGCCATTATGAAGTGGAATTAAATATTTTATAAGGTAGAAGAAGTTAATCTTTTCCGGGTGATGAACATCAAACGTGCCCCGCACCAGATTCGTGGGCTGGGAGTGCCCTTAAAAAGCTCTGCTGATTCGAGCTCCAGTTCCTGGCCTTCATTTCTTTTCTGACTTGTTTTTCTTCCTTATTTTGGGAATTCCATCCAGGTGGTGACCGTGCTGTCCTTGGTGTTAAAAATTCCCATAATTGGAGGTATTCCCGGTGTCCAACACTTTACAGAGGGAATTCTCCCTTCTTTGGGATGTTTATAAATTCGGAGCCTTGCTTTTTATAATATTTTATATTTCCTCCAGTGTTTAATGAAGAAAGAAGCAGCTTTAAGGGAGTTTCACTTGTGTTTAAGCCCGTGATTCTCTACATATATTTTTGAGGATTTTTGGCCAAATTTTGGCTAAAAATTCTTCACAAAGCAGGAGCAAGCAGCCCATGGAATAAAGCCTGGAACTAAAACTTCCCTCTTTTGAGGGGGACCTGGAAAAATCTGTGCTCGGGATTTATTCTTCCCGTGCATCTGCTCCTCCATCCTGACCCATCCTCAAATGTCAGCTTGCCCTGACCTCCCAGGCTAAACCCAGAGGCCCTGCCCTGGTTTCAGTCTCTGCTGAGCCTCTATTTTGGTGGATTTCAGTGGATTTTGGTGGTTGGAACACTGCAGGCTGGAGGAACTGGGAGTACATTCGTATCCAGACCCTAATTCCCAGTGGGAAGGTGAATCCAGCACCTCCGGGGAAGAGAGACTTCAGCTGCACAAATAAGAGATCAGTTTGTGCTCCTTGCCTCCATTTAGGAAAGGAGTTGGTTCTGCTCTCCTTAATTCCACGGGGATGCTGCTCCTCCTCAGGAAAAGGAAAGTTGGATTTATGTTGCTCTTGAAGTGAAATTGTCAGTTTGAGTATTTTTCTCTGCATGGGGCATTAACAAAGTTCATTCCTGGCTGCCAGTGACAGCAAAGAGAATCGTAGAATCATAGAATAATTCGAATTATAAGGGAACCAAATGATCATAGAATAATTTGAATTATAAGGGACCTTAATGATCATCTAAATCTTGTTAAACCTTGTAAAAGGGCATTGGAACTGGCAAAAAAAGTGAATTATTATCTGCTCAGCTCTCCCTCTGAAGAACTTTTATCTTATCTCTCATTCAGCATCTCTATCCACGCAGTTAATTAGCCCTGCCTCATAATTAGCACTGTAATCTCAGCCGGCAGAAAGTTCCAGTTCAAATTTATCAGCTTTGACAATGGATAATGGAGAAAAAGATCAGCATTTGCAGCTCCCTGCCATCCAAAAATAGGTGGGATGCATCCACAGAAAGCGTCTGGATGTCCAGAGGGGCCTTGCTGAGAGTTAAACTGGACACCTCCTGCTCAGCGGCCACAAAAATATCCTGAATGGAGTAGAATTCCATTGGTCATCGAATTCCACCCAAGATTTCTCCCGGTTTTTCAAGCTCCTCATAAACTGGATCCTGTCCTACGATGCCCTCCCAGCTCCCGCCAGCGCGGGGCTGATTTCAGAGGCTTTGAGTGCTGAATTTCATTCTTTAGCGTTATCAGAACCCTGAAGAGCTTCTGTTGTCGGATTTTAAATATCTGGAGTAATTAACGACCGTGACCCGTCTCTCCTGGATGGTTTTGCTGGTGGTTCTGCCTTCCAGAGGATTTGCAAACCTCTTCTGGGTGTAAACGGGGTTTACCCCACCAGGAACAGAAGGATTTTGCCCTAATCCATTGTTCCCACCCCGTTTTCTCTGCACTGCCCCGAAGCTCTGGCCAGCCTTGGAATTTTCATGAATTCCCATTTGCAGCATCAGTTTTATCCATCCACTGGTTCGTCTCCATTCCTCCTAAAACTGAAGAGATGTTTGTTTTATGAACTTTATAAGGAAAATTTTAGGATATTCCACGTGGCAGGGAGTTAAAGTTATCATGTCTTTAGGATGTTTCAAGGACGAGGGAAAACGGCATCCAGATATTTTGCTGATAAAAAAAGGGAATGGAATTCCCTCAGAACGGAGGGCAGGGAAGTACAGAGGTGGCAACTATTTAGGAGTATTTATTTCAGGAATTAATTTTAATAACCCAGAACCTCCCCGTGGCAGCTAAAGGAAAGTTCATGTTCACAGGTATGGAAAAGAGAGATTTTCCCCGCTGTAACACCAGAAAAAAAGGAGACTTTTTACTCCTCAAAAACCAATTTGTTCCCTATGGATTTGTGGTTTGGGGTTTGTTTTTTAGCACCTCAGAACAAGGATAAAAAAATCGCTCTTAAAGAGCACTGAGGTTGTTTGGCACTAAAAACTCAGTTTGCGGTGGGTGTGCTGTCCTTTGAATTATCTTCTTTTCATTAAAGGCATCCAAATCCAAGTCGCAAAAAACTGAGTCTGAAAATTAATAGGGCTGGGAGCCCCTGTGGGACCTCCCCCTCTTACCTAAATATCATTATCTTTTATTTATGGCCCCTCAGAACCTGCAAGGCCTGAGGGATATTTCGGCCTTGTTTATCCTACACGCTCCGTGTGTTGTTTTTTAAATCCTGTCATGTCCCATATAATTGTAAGTTGTCTCCTGAGAATCCAGGCTCTGTTTTCATACAATTTCCCATTATTTTTGCTCAGGGTATGCGCTGATACCTTTTTATTTCTCCTTTCCAAACTAACAGCATAAAAAAAATAAACCCTGCCCCGTGCAGCACTTTGTTGGCATCTTCTCCCTAAGTCACGCTAGGAATAAATTTATTTTTCAGGCCAGGATAAAGCAAAAAAGTTGTTTGTAGAGAAGGGAGTCAGCACTTTGTATTTTATGCTTCAGGAATGTTTTTCTGCTGGAATTTGGGATAGCCCTGATCAGAGGTTTGCTTCTTTTAAAAGTCAGAATTCAGTTTTTCGCTTCAGGCTGAAGTGTCTGGCTCAGGACATTTCTGTTGTGTCTCTGCAAAGGTTTCATCTTGGATTCAGGTTGGATCTTAGGAAAAATTTTTTCCTTGAAAACCTTGGAACAGAGATCCTGATGCCTAAAGAGGCCAAGCTGGAAACAGAGACCAGACAGGAGTGAGGGAATAAAGGTGGATATTTATTGGAAAGGCCTTCAGAGGCACACCCTGGGCAGGCCAAAGGCTGCACCCGAGATGGACCCCGAGTCACGAGTTCTTCACACTGTTACAGGTTTGGTCCATTTGCAGATCAGCATAAATTGGCCAATTAAACTTTAGCTAATGATGGAACTGCCCCTCAGCTCGCCCCCCTTCTCAAGGTGCTGGGTTACACATTTTGGGCCTGGGACGGGCTGGGTGTCCTTGGAGAGCAGGCCTGGAGAGGCTTTGTTATGTCTGTGTGAGCATGAGAGAGCAGCAGCTGACAGGCTGCAAGGCAGCTCAGAGTCACACACTGGGAACGCAGAAATTGAGAAATATAAGAGTTAAAACCTAAGGCATCAATCCCAGGGAAGGGGTGGAATCACCATCCCTGGAAGTGCCCAAAACCCAAGTGGACGCGACACTTCACACCAGGGTTTCGTGGCCATGGTGGGATTCAGTCAAAGGCTGGACTTGGTCACTTTGTGCATTTTTCCAACCTCAGTTATCCCATGATTCTAAGATTCCACTTCCTAAGTCATAATTCCATCCTCCAAAATACCCTCCAGGTATCTTCCCTCCAATTATATTAAATTTGAAGTGAAATCTCCCAAATCACACCCAGGGATGGATCCCATCATGCTGCAGCCACCCCAACTCGTCCAGCTGGACGATTTTCCAGCTCCACTGCTCAGACCTCATCGATGCCACTAATTATCAGCAATAACTTGAAATTAATTGCTAATTAAGGCACTAATTCCTGCTCACCTGGAAGCCCTGATATGTACAGAGATAATTCTTGCCATCCTAATCTGCCAAGCAAATCCCAAACCTGTGTTGGGCCCTGCTGAGCTCCCACGTAGGAATTTGCAAGCAGGAGCGGAGTGAGATAAATTTCACACCAACTGAATAAGTTGTAGTCAGATTTAATAAAAACCCACTTAATTACGTGTTTTATTTGGGGAGCTTTGGGGCTATTTTGGCTTCCAGTGGCTCCCTGCAGGCATCTGGGCCAGCTCCTCCTCTGGTGTAAATGAATAATCCTGCACTGGTTGCAATTAGGGGCTGAATTATTCAGGACAGCTAAAATTCAGGCTCTAAATGAAAATATTTCTGCTTCAGCTGAGGTGAGAGAATGAGAAAATTCCATGCTTGGTTCTCTGTCTGAAATGGAGAGGTTTTGGTTTCTTTAGTTTTGTACAGAAATCAGTCCCTGGCCTTGGTATAAAGGGAGAGATTTAAAGATGGCAAACAGAATTAGGAAAATCTCCTTTCTAAATTAGGAAAATTTATTTTCTCAAATTCTATTCTTCTCTTTTCATGACTGGGTTATAAACTCTGTGGAACTCAAAAATCTTTGTGATATGGAAATATAAGAAGGGAAAAAATGCTCAAAAACCTTAATTGGCAAGGAAAAAAGTGCCCTGCTCCTGAAATAAACACAGTAAAAAATCCCTTTAAAGTGATACTGATGTGAAAACACAATTCCACCTGTCTTCCTAACACTCCTCACATTCACCCAGAACTGAATCCCTCAGAATTTTGGAGAAGACTGGGAATATTCTGCTCCCAGACACAGGCTGGATGCCTGTTCAAGGTTTCCCAGGAAACCTGGAGCTGGAATTTGACCAAGTCCAGCCACTCCTGGTCCAGCCCTTAAAACACCCACAGCAGCTGCTGGACTTGGCTCTGGAGCTGTGGGAATTTGCCTGGACGAGAAAGGAGGGCGAAGGAAGCAGTGAGGAGGAGGGAAATGAAGGAAAATACAGGTCCATGATGATATTTTGTTTTTTAGCTGAGGGACAGACCTGCAGCTCGCAGAACAATCATTAAAAGGCAGCCAAGGTTGGGGCTGTCAGGAGCTGTGGTCACTCCTGGAATCAGAGCCAGGACACAACGCTGGCACGGGGATTTATTGTTTCCTGAGCTCGCTGGGCTTGATGTCATAAAAGTGTCACTGGAATCAGCGTGGCAGCTCCGTGTGCCTGAGCTGCAGCTCCGTGTTTGCGAGCACGGTCGGGATCCCAGGAGCGGAGAAAATTCAGGATTTCGAGGGGTTCGGATGCTTGGGGCGGTTTGGCAGCTCCCTCTCCTCGTCCTCACATTGCCGAGCCTAATCTTTCCTGGAGGACTGGCCTGAGATCCCTGTTTCCTGACGGGAGATAATCCGCTGGCGTCACCGGGATGGGAGACAGCGTTCCCGGAATGAGGCGGCACAAGAGGAGTTGCCTTGGAATCAAAACCGAGCCCATCCCTTCCAGCACCCTATCTCCGAGCGGAACCGACGTGCTGCTCCTCAGGGCACACACACAGCACAGCCCTGGGAAACACTTGGAGACAGGATTGGGTTTTCCCTGCAATTCAGAGGCCAGAATGAAATAATAATTAATGACTGCCAATAATTCGTTGGGAAAGTGGATCCTGGAGGATAATGGGTGATTGGTGTGTGAGTTATGGGGACTGGATTGCTGTTAAAGTAAGACAGTTAGAGGTCACAGGTAGAGTAAATCTCGCCTAATTTTAAAGTTAGATCTTAAAACTTCAGAGCGCCTTAGACTCTCCTTTCCAATCACTTCAAAACTCAACACAATAAATCATTTTATTCTAAGGTAGGTATCCAAAAAAGCCTGGATTATTTTGCTTTTCTCAGAGGTGTTTTTCCTCGTGGTTGTAAACCATGATTACCTGTGATGCCGTGATGACTTTTTTGCTTTTTCTTTTATACCCCTTTTATACACTCTTTTATACAACTTTTATGTATTCTCAGTGCTTTTAGCCCACACAGTTATAATTCTTTAAGTTTGATCCCTTCCCTCACACCCAATATCCCGTTAAGCCAAGAGCCCAAACACCCTGGAAACCCCAGACCCCGAGGGCCTCTCCAGAACACATTCTGTAAACAAAGCCAGGCCCAGCCAGGGGAAGGTTCCTCGCTGAGGGGTCTCACTGGAGTCCCTCCCTGGGCAATCTTTGATAGATGTGCTAATTAGCAAGGCCTATAATTGCACACACATCACATCGTGGGGGGCCATTTCTCCGGGGGGCATTTCGGGGTGCATTTTGATGTGCATTTCGGCGCCCCTGAGGGTCCTTCAATAAACACCGAGGTAAAACCCCTTTTCCCTCTTAACTGTGTTCAGCTCTCTTAATTTTAAGACCAGGAAAAGGCGTCACCTGGAACTTCATGATCTTCCTTCCATACAGCTAAAGAGGGATGAGCTCCATCCCACCTCTTCTTGCCCATGAATCCAACAAAATTTGGACACCCAGGTGCCTTTGTGGGCCTAGGCCTTGCGTGTTAAAGTCAGTGAGGATCCTCTGGACCCCAGGGAAAGGATCAGTGTCCAAGGGTGGACAAACCACCTCCTTTGCCTGTTCCGAAGGGGCAGAGAAGGTGAATTGCAGCTGACCCCATTTCCACCTCTTTCCAGGACAGCTGGAATCGCTCTGGAAAGAGGAATTGTATCCTGGCCTACCCTAACTCTCCCCTGGGCCACTGCCACCACGCAACATCCCTGAAAGCCTCCTGCAGCTCCCCAAACCCTGCCACACCTCCCTGGGCAACATCTTGTCTCAAAATCCCTCAGCCACCGCTGAAAGCTGAGTTTGAAGAGCCGTGAGGGGACTGTGGCTCCACAAACAGCGACAACATCATCAATTCTGGGGCCTCTGAGGGAGCAGGGACTGGCTGTGCCTTAGGAGCAGCCTGGGAGCAGCCCAGGCATGCTTGGAGTGCAATGACTTTTAGCCTGGGGACATTCTAGGTACGTTCCAAAGGCCACTGATGTCAGCAGGAAAAGACCTTTTGATTTCCATGTGCTTTGGATGAGACCCAGGAGGAGCAGTGAGCGCAGTCGGGGCCGCTCTTTCTCACACAGCTGAAGCTGAAGCCTCGAAATCCCCGGTATTTGCTGAGCGGGAGTGAGTGTGGGTCAGGAAGGCAGCTGAGCTTTCCTTTCCCCTCCAGCTGTTTGTCTTGCTCTGCAGCCTAAAGCAATAGGATAATTCCATGACAAAATTCAGGCCTGGAGAAGCTGACTGAGCAAAAATTGTGACCAATAGAAAACTTCCAAGAGCTCCTTCAGGCTCAAGAATATCATTTCTATTGCCTGGCTTTATTCAGGCCCTGCCATTCATTTATTTGAAATGTTCTGCCCAGGTTGGGCTGGATGGGTTTGGATTGTTTTTCTCATCAGCACCTCGAACCCTGTATTTATCCTGAGAAAACCAGCAGTGACCACAGAGCTCAGAGCCCTCAGGGCAGGATCTGAGTTTCATTATTCTGGATTCCTGAGAGCGAGATAACCAGGAAGGATGGTCCCAGGGATCCATGTGGGGTAGGGATGTTGTGTTTAGATCCGGTTGTGCTTTCCCCTTGAGGAAGGTGAGTTAATGTCCTGCAATCTCCTAGTCCCAGCAAGCCTTTGGAGCACCAAAATGTGATTTGGTTTCCCAAATTCCACCTCAGCCCAGAGCTGAACTTCTCAGTAGACCCATTAATCCCATCGGAGAGATATTGGATTGGGAGAAACACCCCTTTCCCTCACTAACCACCAAAAGTTTGGGATAGTACATGAAGAACATTGATTGAAGAGAGCTCACAACCTCCTGTCTCCCACCAGGAGCCACCAGCGCTACCCAAAGTAGTTTTCCCTTCTTTCAGGACTAGGTGAAGTGATTCCTGAAGGATGTTGTGGTCTTACCCAGTGTTACCTCTGGACTCCTCTGGAATGTCGACGGAATGCCTCATGGAACCAGAGGGGACAGAGAGGAGACGACTGGGACAGCACGAAACTGGTCCCACTGGTGAGTGACACCAACGCCCAACCTCCAAAAGGTGTTTGGAGTCCCAGTGAGCTCAGTCTGGAGATACAAATCCCTGGATTATCGCTGTGGATCCCAGCTGGAACCACGGTGCCGTTTTGAATCTGAGAAGGACAGGAAATGTTCAGCACAACAGGAAGAAGAAATTCATCTGCCCAGCAGGATCCAGAGCAGAACCAGTGAAAGGGTCTGAACACTGTGCTGGTCTCTGCCCTCTCTGTGTGTGCTCCAGGGGACATGGAAAAGTGGAGTCCTCGGCACACTGAGAGCAGGAAAGGTGAAATCAGAATCCCAAATCAGTTTGGATTGGAGGGACCTTGAAGATCGTCTCATCCCACCCCCTGCCATGGGCAGGGACACCTCCCACTATCCCAGGGTGCTCCAAGCTCCATCCAGCCTGGCCTTGGACACTTCCAGGGATCCAGGGGCAGCCACAGCTTCTCTGGGAAAACTGTTCCAGGGTGACCATGGCTCTTCTGACCCAACAAGATCTGCCAAAAAGTGCCCAGAGAGGGGCAAGCCGAGCACCCCAGGAGGTAAGAGATGGTCATCTCTCATTTTGTGACACAGGGAAGGTGTGATTAAAGCTCCGCAGAACACAGGAAACTTTGCAAATCAAACTCATCGCTTGTACAAGCAATTAAACTGATTAATTGACCACTCTCCACGCACACAGAAAGTGACTTTCCCTCATTCGGGCTGCCTGATTTTCCACCCCATAACAGTAAAATCCTAAACAAAACAGACTACGAGACCCCATCTCCCCACAGAGCTGTGACACCTCTGCCCAACGCCGCAAGAAATATCCAGAGATTCCCCATATGGGATTTATACCACTCATAGGACCTGCGAGAACCCGAGGAACCCTGACCTTCTGAGGTTTCCTGCCCTATTTCCTCCAGAGCAGAGAGGTCTGACTGCACTGGGAAACCTTCTGGGATGAGGAATTGGCCATGTGGGATGTTCCAAGCCACCCCAAAAACCTCCTGAGCACCAGCGCCAGTCAGATCAGGAGCCATCACAACTTTCTGCTTATTTTTTTCTGCAGCTTGCCACGATTTCTAAAGATCCAGTTTTGACGCAATCCTCCTGGGCAAGGCTTGCTTGGCAAGGAATAGGAGATTAATCTGATTTCTTCTTTTTTAAATTTAATTTTTTCAAAGATGGATGTGCAGGCTCGTAACCAGGAAACCAAATTCCTGAAAAATTAGTGTATTTCTATATAGAAAAAAATATAGATATGCACATAAGGACATGGATGGTTTTAATACATGTACATAAAAAATGAAACTGCTCTGACCACCCCTCTTATCAGGAATATTTTCTCTTTTGCTGGGATGGTTGAGCTGCTGCCCTGGGATGGTTTGCACACAACTCTCGCCTCCTGCTTTGCCTGCCTGACATTGGTGTATTTGGCATTTTGCTTTCCCAAGCAAATATTTGCACTCGCTGATGATTTCCAACTGCTGGAAGCAAGAGGGGAGGGAATAAATATCTTTATCAGCCTCCTGAAAAAGCGAGAAACCAACCTGGGGTGTTCCAGCTGAGGTTGGACGGGGCTGGGAGCAACCTGGGGCAGTGGAAGGTGCCCCTGCCCAGGGCAGAGAGTGGAACTGGACGATTTTTAAGGTCTTTTCCAACCCAAACCATTCTGGGATTCTCAGATTCCAACATGCATCCTGAGCTAAAAACCAGCTGGTAGAGGAAGATCCCATCCCACAGCTCTACAATTAACATTTTTTTCGCAAGTGGCCCTTTCTTTATCCCAAATAGAGACATTTACTGGCATTGATTTCAATGGCTCAGTGCTGATTTACACCCGTGGAAGGTTTGCTCTGGAGTCATGCGGGGTTTTCCTAATTTTATCAGGATTTTGTTGTTGTTTTTCAGTGCTACGGGGAGAAATTTCAGGTCCAAGCCAGCAGCAATAATTTGCCGTTGTGAACGTGGAAAAGAGGATGGAAGAGCTGAGAGGAGGGGGAATTAAGCACATTCTAAACTTGTAAATTAAAATAAAAACCAAACAAAAAATACCCAGCTGGATTACAGGGGGAAAGGAAAGAAAAAGGAGGGGGAAAAGGACACAAACTCAGCAAAGTTCCAGTGTCCTCTGAAGACTGCTGATGCTCAGAGATTGAGAGAGCCCAGATTTCATTTCTTGGCAGCTCAGCCGAGCGGGACGATCCCCAGGGAGCCGCTCCGGCTCCAGAGGTGAGTAGCCAGAGGTTTATCCCGAAGGCTACCGGGATGTTGGCATCCGTTCAGCAGGAAAGATGGGAAAATACGACCACTTTTAAAAGCCCACAGAGCCATAAATCCAAACTTTATCACTGATAGAGACAGATGTGTGAGGAGCTCTTTTATGCACACACAAGCAAACAGGGAGGGGGCCAAAAAGGAAGGAATCTTTCCAGGCTCAGCCATTTGAAGCCTACGGCTCCCATAAATCTTCCAAGATGAGGGCTCAGGCCAGATCTTCACTGCCGAGTTTTTGCTTTTTCACTTATATTAAAGTAATTAATGTCCGGCCTAAGTGGATTTGAGAAAACGAGAAAAAAATAAGTTGGGGGAAAAAAGGAAAATTCTGCATTTTGTTTGAATGCAGGTGCCAGAATGAATGAGAACCAACATCCAAATGGGAGATGGGTCTCCCCTTCCTTTCCATGCCCCTCCAGATTTTGTGGGAAACATGTCAGGAAAGGTTTCTGCTCTGCTTTCCTAAGGAAATGAAACAAGGCTGAGCCTACTTCAGGCCTATTTTTAATCCGTAATCTAATTTGAACCAAATTTGACATCTAAAATGAATGGATCTGAAAAACTAAGGATGAAAAGGTCTGCTTGGATAGCAGGGTGCTTGTAAAAGAAGGAGTTGCACCTTTTTACAGGTGCAGATAAAAAGCCTTTCTTTGGAGAAGAGCTGCAAAATTCCTGGGGTTTTTTGGGAACCAAAGCGTTGGGATGTGGCTCTGGAGGAAGTCTGATCGTGTTCCTATGGATCAGCCCCTTAGGATCAGCTGCTCTTTGCTTCATCAGCATCTTCTCATGCTTGAACATCTCACACAAACCCTCCTGGCTGCTTTGGAATTGTAGGGACGCCTTCCACTGTCCCAGGGTGCTCCAAGCCCTGTCCAACCTGGCCTTGGACGCTTCCAGGGATGGAGCAGCCACAGCTTCTCTGGGAAATCCATCCCAGCCCCTCACCATCCTCACAGCCAAGGATTTCTTCCCAATGTCAAATCCAAACCTACCCTGTTCCATCTTAAAACCATTCACCCCCTGACTATCCCAAGAGAATCCATTTGATATTGAAATCCATTGCCTGGGATTCTATTTGAGGAGAAAAACTAAAAACAAATTAAAAAGTCAATTTTCTTACTGGCACCATCAGAGCCTGCTTGACCAGCTCTGCCTGTGCTGCTCACAAGCATTGAACAGAGGGTTTTTCACGGGTTTCAGCTAAAATAAACCCAAGGAAATCAAAGAACTCAACCCATACTCCCAGGAGCAGTTCAGGTGTGGCAAAAGTCTTTGTGGAGCAGTCACTAGAGAGCACCAAACATCCACACTCCCTCCAGGTGGCTCGTGTGGCATGGGAATTACTGATATAGGAAAAGGTGGGGACTTCCCACTTGTCTCCATTTACCTCCACATACCTCCCCACGCCTGGGGTCCATCATTGCAGTGGGGTTTTCTTGGCTGTTTTTTGGTGGGAGTCGTTGGGGGTGGTGGAGAAAAAGAACAAAAAGCAATGCGGTTTAAGGAGGTATTTCAGGGTGACTTAGGTCCTGGAACCATGGAATTCCTGACAATTCAGAGAAACAAAGGAAACTGAAGATTTCCTCTATCCCCAGGGTGCCTTCGGGTTTTTATCCCAGCTGAAGCCTCCTCAGGTACTGTCTCACCTCAACGCTCAGCTCCTCAGCAATCAGCTGATTCATTCCGATCCACGAAGTTCTTCTGCAGCTTTCGGGACTTAGAGCAGCTTAACCAATCCATGATTTTAAGGAATTTTCTCTCTTTCGTGGCATTATTGGACCTTTTCTCAGCTTTTTCATCTTTGCCACCTGTATGGAGGGAAATGGTTGTGTTTAAAGCGCCTGTGAAGTCATAAAGCAGCTGTGAAATGAAATATTTGGAAACCAATGAACGTCAGCTCCGCCCTTCTCACGGTCTTTGTGTTTCATTTCTTGCAGCACCTTTCTGTGTCGTGTTTTATCACTCATCATCAGCATCACAGAATTTAATTCGATCGATTTTATTTAGCGGAACAAAGGAGTTTGGCTTCAAGCATATTTAGGAACTAAAATTCCTGTGGGATACCTCGTCTCATTTTGAAATGTGTGAGGTGGGCGCATTGCAGAAGGGTCAGTGACGGTCGCTCATCCCAATCCCTCCTGCTGCTGTGCATGAACTCGTCTTCCTCGTTCCCTTTTTCCCTGTGTTTTTTCCCACAGAAACTGTTACTTGGGCCAACCTATGAACAAGATAAAGAATTCCACTGAGGTTCTTCAGAACTGGGATGGTTTGGGTTGGAAGGGACCTTAAAGATCAACTCATTCCACTGCAGGGACACCTTCCGCTATCCCAGGTTGCTCCAAGCCTGGCCTGGGACGTTTGCAGGGATGAAGCATCCACAGCTTCTCTGAGAAAGCTGTGCCAGGGCCTTGAGCCCAACCACTCTGAGATGAGCTTTGTAGGGCACCACAAAATCTGCGCTAAAAACAGCGCTAAAATCTGTGCTGGAGGTGACAACAAAGAAGGAGCCTCCCAGAATCACAAAAAAAAAGCCACAGAATCATGACACAGGTTGCAAAGTGTGACTTTGACACAATCCTGTGCCAGTGTTCCTCCCGTGATGGGGGAGGATTTCAAGGTCTATGCCTTGAAATCTCAGAAACAGACGGGACTTCAGCGCTCTCTCTGCGTTCTCAGATAGTTGTTTATTAATTCTTATCTCAGAAAAATACAGCATGGAACACAGCAGGTTAGTAAATGTTAGAAGTTGAACACCGAACGGCCGCTTGTCAGGATTGCAGACTGTTCTTAAAGGTAAATTATCCAACTAAAACTTGAATCGACAGATGTTTTCTCTTTTTAACCAATGTCCACCATGTCACCTTGTCACATGGACAGGAACTGTGGAATTTTTCATCCAATCACCCCAACCTTGCTTTTGCTGCAGAACATGGGGTATAGAGAAGAAGGACGAAGGTGAAGAAAACTACAGCAATCCTCCATATTGGAGATTTCTAGTATTATCTACTTACTATGCTAACAAACCCCAAACTACATAATTTCTCACCCTGTGACAATCTTACATAATATTCTATCACCTAGTTCACACTTGTGAGGATTCTACTGACTCCCAGAGAGCAGGTAACTTTTTCCATGGATAGAGATCAAATTCTGGATTGTACTAGGGGTTTTTTCCTTCAAAACAGATAGAGGAATATCAGTCTCAGCACTTTGGGTTCCAACAGACTTTATTACCTCAGTTTCTCCATTTGTGAGGTGGAGGCCGCCATCCTTCAAAACTCGCTCTCCCAAAAGAGAACTGGGTGGATTTAGGGTTGGAATCTCCTGGGGATAAAAAAGAGAAGCAGCTTTTAATTATCAGAACAGGACAGAACCCAGGAGTAGCCTCGTGTACGTTCCCAGCTGGCGCCTCCTCCCGGCCTAGGAAAAGGAAAATATCCTCCAATTCCACCTGGGAAAATGCACTTTGGATTCACTTCTGCCTTTTGTACAAGACCTGGAATCATGGAATTATTTAGATTGGAAATAACCTTTGGGGTCATTGAGGCCAACCATAAACAAAGCACTGCCAACTCCGCCAGACTCTTTGGTTAATCTATAGGAAAAATTAAAAACCAAAGAATTCAAATAATTAAAAAATACCAAAATAAAACTAAATTAAATTTATTTTACACCATCAGTTCTTGCAAAAGAAAAAAAAATATCAGAACTGAAGCTGAATAAGTCACTAAAAATTGAAAAGTGTTTCTTGGTGGGATGAAGGCAGAATTATTACAGGTTTTCAAGCAGGAGGATTAAAAACCAAACACTTGCATTTGTTTGGAACTTTTGGTTTAACTATTTTTGCTCATCTAAGATTAAAGACATTTTATAGCCTGGTTGCCAGACAGCATGAAAAATTTCAAGATTTTCCTCTCAAAATATGAAAATGAGCAGTTTTGAAACATCTCTCCTTATCTCTTGTCTGAAAAACGCTGTCAAATTGGAAATTAATTGCACAGCTATGTTTTGTTCCCTCCTGCACGTATAAGATGAGGAATTTTAGCAAATTCCTTTAGATCAAATAACTGGGACTGTGTTCCTGCATTTTTTTCCAGATCCGTCTTTTTCATAGGTTTAGGTATGGCTAGAATTCCCAGTGGTTTGGGTATGGATGGAATTCCCAGTGGTTTGGGTATGGATGGAATTCCCATTGGTTTGGTTATGGATAAAATTCCAATTGTTCTATGGGGGTGTGTTTCTTATGTGTGCGCTGCATAAATATTTTTATTTACTGAGGGTTTGTTGTAAACCAAGGAAATTTTAAATTTTTTAAGGAAGTCTTAAATTTTTTCTTTAGATTCCCAATGATTCGCACAAGCTCTGAGGGATCCCGTGGGGATGAGCAGGACTTTTAAATCTGATTTAACATTCTGCAACTGAAATCCTTTACAACCCTGTGCAAATCTTTACCACACACCCACAAGAAAGGATCCATTTGCCCCTAAAAAAAGGACTCCATTTGTGCCTAGGAGAGAAAAAGGAGTAGAAGAATGAGGTTCTCCTTTCGCCCTAGAAGAAGAAGAAGATTCCATGACTCATTCACTAATTAAATATGTGTGTTCAGAAATAAAAATAAATAAATAAATGAATAAATGAATAAATAAATAAATTCCTCATCCCGAACCTTAATCAGAACAGAATTTTCCTTCCCTGCCCTGTGGTTTCTGCTTTGTCCCAGGATCAAAGAGCAGTGACCATTATTAGGGAAAATAAAAGCTCCAAACATCTGCCTGCCCAGTATTTACGGAACAATCCAAACCGGGCAAAAAAAAAGCAATCCAGAGGCTGAAACATTCCACGTTATCACGGAATCGTGGAGTGGGTAAGGCTGGAAGGGACCTCTGGAGATCATCTGGTGCAACTCCCTGGCTCGAGCAGTTATTTGGGAAAGGCTCTTTAATTCCACCTTGCCGAGGTCCTCAGGAAAATCCAGTTTTTCCATAGGTTTCCATTAACTTTGAAGCTAAAGGAGCCACATCCTTAAGGATGAGTCAGGAATCAGCTGGATAACGCTTTAAACCCATTTAATCAGATTTTTTTTGGTTTTTAAACCGTGTAGAATGAACTCTTTCGGAATAATATCTCTAATATTCCTTGGGAAAATTATCTGTCTTTCCTGCTGCATCTCCAGAGGAGCCACTGAGTTGATCACGGGGTTTTCTTATAAAAACAGCCTGGGACAGTTGGGATTGTCCAACCTGGAGAAGAGAAGGCTCCAGGGAGACCTCAGAGACCCTTCCTGTGCCTAAAGGGGCTCTAGGAGAGCTGGAGAGGGACTTGGGACAAGGGCTGGAGGGACACAACACTGGGAATGGCCTTAAGCTCAAGAAGGACAGGTTTAGATGGAATATTTGGAATAAATTCCTTATTGTACGGGTGAACAAGGTGTTGTCCATGACATTTTGGACAACGTAATGTTTACAAGGACATCGGTTCTCTCCGCACCTGGAATTGTACAGGGAGATCCTTCAAGGAATCCCTGACTTGACCTTTACCCACTGCTGGAATTCTCCGCATGAAATTCATGGAATTCTCCCCACCTCTACTCATAGAGGCCTGGGAATCCTGCTGGAAAATTAAGGCAAGGAAGAGGTTGGGTATCTCAGCCTTATTTATCTCAGCTCTTTCCACATCACCCATCCCACCCAGAAACAGGCACAACTTTTCCTTGGCCATCCTTTGATTATTAATTTATTATTAATTATTAAAAGCTCTGGCTACCCTTGAAAGTGTCAACTCCACTGCAGCCGATTTTTCCTCGCACCATCCATCCATGTCCAGTTTTTCATGCTCTGCAGAAACGAGATAAATCTTGTTTTTCTTTATCCCAGCTCTCAAAAGTGACTCATTAATGTTCTCCTGTGGCTTCAGGTCTCGACAAAAATAAATCAAATGAACAAAGAGCGATTTTCCATCCTCGCCCTCCGTCTTTCCTTCTTCTGCCCGCTTTTATTTGCTTTTTCTCTTGCATAAACTGTTTGGAAAACATTGCAAGAACACTTAATTTGGATGACACGAAAGCAAATTTGCCTGGCTGATTAAGGGATGTTTTCCCTTCAGGAACACACGAACAAACTTGGGGATAATTTTCCTATCAAAAGTCAGAATGTTTGAACTAAACGGAGAATATGCCCCAGCCTGGATTCCAGGGACAGAGTTGTTCCCAGATGTTGATGGGAGCGAAGCTGAGGCAGTAGCTGAGCACAGGGAATGAGAAAACCTCACCAGAGCTGCCCTTCAGGGTTTCCAACCTTTCATCTCCACCGTTCGGTTATGGAAGAATTTCTATTTGGTGACACCTTCCAGAGAAAATCTGAAATCCATTTTCCAAAAAACGCTGGTCTCGTATAAACCGGGCTGTGCCTTTTCGTTCTCCGTGGCTGCAGGGAGGGAGCAGGGAGCTGAAAATCCTCGGGATGATCGTAAACCCAAGGAATTGTTCTCTGAGGCCACTCATTTGAAGGGAATGTCACAGTTTTAGGACACTTGAGTGATTTTATGGCTTTGCACATTTCATCTCCTCTGCATCGTATGGCTGAAATTGTTTACAGATGAACAGGGATAATCTGGAGAGCCAGACCGGTGTTTATCCCAAGGAAAAGGAGTCTCAGAAAAAAGGAGGTTCTCCAGGAAGGAATTTCGTGTCTTTTCCTCTTTCTTTTTTGGGAGGATGAGAGTTTCGACCAACAGGAATTTACAGGTTGATGTTAATGTACAAAAAAGTGAGGTTGTGCAAGGATTGGGTGTTGGGGCAGGGATTGGGGTGGATTTTCCCTAATGGGATCCTGTGGGATTCCCCATCCTGTAAAAAATCTGACCCTTCCCAGCATCCCAGAGCCCACACCAGAACTTTCCGAAACCCCGCAGACAAATTACTTGATAATTTTTAATCCCCCGAGGATTTTGTGGATCTGGAAAACGGGAGTTAAATATTTTAATAAAAATTAATGGCATGGAGCTGTGCCAGGGGAGGATTGGGCTGGATATCAGGAAAAGGTTCTTCCCCCAGAGGGTGGTGGGGCACTGAACAGGCTCCCCAGGGAATGGTCACATTCCCAAGGCTTCCAGAGCTCCAGGAGCATTTGGACAGTGTGAGATTTTTGAGATTTTCCTGTGCAGGGACAGGAGTTGGAATCCTTTCCAACTCAGGATATTCTCAGGAGTCACCAGAGAGGTGGGGAACCAGAAAGATCCGACTGACGGATCTTAGGAAATCACCTTCCTGGATAAATTAGGAAAGAAAATAAAACCAATGCTTATCACCTTACTACAGCTCTTTTCCTTCCTGTACCGGTTTCAAATATCCTCTGGGATGGGGAATCAGGAATAAGAATGGTTATTAAATCTTCTCTTGGCAGCCAGTCAGTGCTGGAGATTCCTCACTCATCCGAATTTCAATGTCACAACTACCTCTCCCTCACCTTCCCACACAATCTAACATGTCCCAAGCATCCTATGGTGCATTTGGGGTATTCTTCCCAAAAATTTTCCTGCATAATGATGCAACCACTGGCAATCCTGGGGCTGTGACTCCCTTTCCCCTGTTCAGTACCTCCTTCCACAGGAATGTCCCTTTCATTTGGCCAGAGAATCACAGAACCACGGAATTGGAAAAGACCTCTCAGATCATCCAGTCCCAGCTGCGATCCTGTGACTCCACGGCAGTTTCCAGAGATCCTGGATGTTTGCAGACCACCGGAGTTCTGGCTGAGAAAGCAAGGGTGGCATCGTGGTTGTGATGTTGAGCAGCACCTCTAAAACCCTGGAAAGAGATCTTGGCTCTGTCGCAGGGACCGTGTAATGTCAGAAATAACTGTAAATACTGTCTGATTTTAACTATTTAAACCTCAGTCAGCCAGCTTGACTTTGGATTAAAGAGAGAGATAGGTTATTCCCCATCCTCAGATGGAGAATAAATCCCTTTCTGGATGTATTTATTCCTCTACAACGATTTTAGGGGGTGACAACACAGATAAAGTGAACTGACATCAGTCCCATCCTTCATTCCACAGCACCCGAGATCTTCCCTTTGAAGCTGAGCTTAATCCTTGTCCATCCAGGCTCTGCCATTTCCACATGCAGGAGCCCTTTTAATGAATATTTATTTAAAGGTTTCACTCCATTCAAGCCTGGAGTTAGCAGAGATATTCACATATCAGTGTAATGACCAACAGCTCTGTAAAATAGGGGCAGCACTTGTGACAAGATTTTATCTAGAATAAGTTTTCTTTTTGCTGGTGTTACAGCCTTGATGTATCCAGTGGCTTTTTTGTTTCCTGAATTCCCATTCTTTCAACACCAAATTTCCTCTGCTGTTTTAACAACCCAGCAGGGATTGATTCCATCCAGGAATCTGGTGGCACGTTCGTATTTCTTGTGTCTTTTTTATGAGGGCTGACTGGGGATATGGTACAAGTTAAGGGCAGCTCTGTAATCGCTTGCACATGATGGCTGTAGGAAAGGATGCCACGTTCTTACCTTCATCCAGCTCCAAGAAATGGAGGAAAAAAAAGGGAGAAGGAGGGAAAAAAAATGTTGCTCATTTATTTCTGCTTCAAACATGTGCAAATTCCATATCGGGGGAGTGCCTGGAAAAAAAAAAAGCTGTGGAAGGGGTAAAAAAAACTGTCCCTCTCCCGCAGGGATAACAAAGAACACAGCCCCTGGAAAAGGTTTGTCTAAACAAAATAACAATAAAAAGGAGCAGCAAACCCAAACCAAAACACAGAGGAGAAATCAGAAGAAGGCCTGGAGGAGTTCAAAGCCGTCTGTGCGTGTGTGGGGTTGGAGGACGTTGTGTTTCTGTGGCCGCTCTGGGCCTAGATCAGCGTCAGATGTGGGGACGGAAGGCGAACGGTCACTCGAGTGACCAACAGCCAACAGGGGTGGAAGGAGGACAAGGCTTTGCTTCCACTGACTCTTCATCCAGGGAGAGCAGGACAAGCCACGGAACCACGGAATCACAGAATCACAAAATTCCAGAGTTGGGAGTGATCCACAAGGATCACGGAGAAAACTCCTGAAGGTGAGAGCGCCTGGCTGGGTGCTCGGTGATGGGACACATGGAGGATGCACCCAGAGGGACGAAATGCAGGAAAAAAGGTGGGATCCCCAAAAATGCATCACTAGAAGGGAGATGTTGGAGGGGAGGCTCCCAGAGCCGACCAGTACCACCAGTGTCGCGTGATGGGAGCTCACAGAGGAGCAGCAGCCGCTGCTCTCCAAGCCTTGGACTCAGTGGATTCACTCCAGGAGACAGCACCGAGGTCACAGGAATCCCTCCTCGCGTTTGTCGGCGTTTGGATGAAGGACGCGGATGGGAAGGCCTTGATTTA
The DNA here is from genome assembly GCA_013400235.1 of Oriolus oriolus. Taxonomy (NCBI): domain Eukaryota; kingdom Metazoa; phylum Chordata; class Aves; order Passeriformes; family Corvidae; genus Oriolus; species Oriolus oriolus. The sequence continues at coordinate 40,602 of VXBT01008907.1, forward strand.
TGTCACAATAATTTAACTTTTCGATTGAGGCTTCTGTTCTGCACCCCTGACTGCAGTGCAACAGCTCAGCCGCCTCCAAATTCCCAGGAATTTGGGGTGACAGGACTTTGGGCTTAAAAACTCAACTCTACCCACGGTGGTGGGACCAGACCTGAGCTCTCTGTGACCAACACACCAGCCCTGTGTGATTGCCAAGGGCAGATCCCTCGGTGGTGCCGGGCCAAAAAACTCAGAGAAAAATCTGGGCTTTATCAACTTCTCCAGATCTTTGGATCTGTCCAGCGGGAAGCAATTTTTCCTGGGATTACAGACATATGAACACACAAATGTGTGTTGCAGGCTCACTCCGCGAGAGGATTTTGCTGTATTCTTGCTGGCTGTCCTCAGAAAAGGGCAGGTGAAAGTCCCTTGTATCAAATGGGAATCTAATTCCCACTTCTGCCTTGTTTATCTTTCCCAGAAAATAAACATTCTCTGTTTTCAGGAGGGAAGATTGACCAGGTACAGATTTAAAGCGTGTTTTCCATGATTTCAGCTTCCCTCATCAATGCTTCCATACCACAGAATCAGCTGCAAATTGATTTCAGTCTGTTCTCACCTGATGGTTTCCAAAATCTTACGAGAACAGCCTCGCGCATAAAATCCACCTTTATTTTGGGTTGTTTACACGGATCACCGGGATTCCACAGCTGATTCAAATAAAAGTCACTTCTCTGACTTCCACTGAGCAGTGATTTATCAAATTTGAAGTTTAACCCTGGTGAATCGCAATCTGCTGTTTTCTGGTGGTGATTTAAACCAGGAGGCACAAAGCCAAAGAAATACTGAGAGCGAAACAACAAAGAGAATGGCAACATTTAAAAAAAAAGAAAAATAATTAAATTCTGTGTATTTTAGTGAACATCAGGCTGTAGATCATATTCTGAGCTATGGTTACTCTTGAGAACTTCCTTTAGAGTTTAGGCCCAGTTTAAATCATGGAAGTGTTGAGAGAAGGGAGTAGAATTTTCTTTTTTTGGATGCTGTGCCTGACTTTCCCTCAAAATGTTTATGGTCACCATGGCCTGAGATCATCCTATCAGCCAAAATGGGGCTATTGGATGTGCTGAAAGGGAGCAGGCAGGTTGAAAGAGAATCCTGGAAGCATTTGGGGTGGGAATGATCCCTAAGATCACCAAGTCTGCGCTGCCACTGACCACGTCCCCGCGTGCCACATTTAAATGGCTTTTAAATCCCGCTGTGGATGGGAACTCCACCACTGCCCAAGGCTGGACAACCTGACGTCTTTTTCTGGTCTTAAAATTAAGAGAGCTGAACACAGTTAAGAGGGGAAAAGGGTTTTACCTCGGTGTTTATTGAAGGACCCTCAGGTGCACCGAAATGCACATCGAAATGCACCCCGAAATGCCCCCCGGAGAAATGGCCCCCACGATGTGATGTGTGGGCAATTATAGGCCTTGCTAATTAGCACATCTATCAAAGATTGCCCAGGGAGGGACTCCAGCGAGACCCCTCAGCGAGGAACCTTCCCCTGGCTGGGCCTGGCTTTGTTTACAGAATGTGTTCTGGAGAGGCCCTCGGGGTCTGGGGTTTCCAGGGTGTTTGGGCTCTTGGCTTAACGGGATATTGGGTCTGAGGGAAGGGATCAAACTTAAAGAATTATAACTGTGTGGGCTAAAAGCACTGAGAATACATAAAAGCTACATAAAAGAGTGTATAAAAGGGGTATAAAAGAAAAAGCAAAAAATCATCATGGCATTAAACTCTTTCAGAGAAGAAATTTTCCCTAATATCCAACTTTAACCTCCCCTGGCCCAGCCTGAGGCCGTTCCCTCTCCTCCTGTCCCTGTTCCCTGGGAGCAGAGCCCGACCCCCCCGGCTGCCCCCTCCTGTCAGGGAGTTGTGCAGAGCCACAAGGTCCCCCCTGAGCCTCCTTTTCTCTGGGCCGAGCCCCTTTCCCAGCTCCCTCAGATGCTCCTGGTGCTCCAGACCCTTCCCCAGCTCTGTTCCCATATGGTCTTTCGCAGGTGAACCAGATATAAAAGATATTTTCCAGAGTAATTTCCTTCCAGGTAGGGAGTGTCCCTCCACGTTTCCCAGGACAGGAATTGTGGGTTTTGATAGGAGCTTCATGAAAACACCACAGCTGGGATTGATCTAATTCCATCTTAATTCTCAGAGTACTTTGGAGACAATAATTTTTGAAGTGTCACCGTGCTCTAAAAGATCTGTTTAAAAAGGTTTCTATCAAATTTGCTTGAAAAGAGCCTCGTTCTTGCAATTTTCCTGCTCTAAATGAAAACAGCCTGTGTAGGCTTTGGATGACATGCAACGAAAGGGTCTTGCCTGTCAGCTGCTCATAATTAAACAAATCTCTTTTTTGCAAAATAATCCTCTTTTTTTTCCCCTCTTCACATCCAGAATCCTGCCCAAATCCTCTTTCCCATTGGTATAACCCATATTGCCTTTACTGTCAGGAATTTTACAACCTTCCAAGGAAAAGCCCTGATGAAGAAATTTCTTTTCAGTCCTCTCTAGGGTCTGTTTTCTGCCTGAAACTCCAGCCCCCTTGGTGGTTCACATTCATGACCTGAAAGCATGAGCTGGGTAACTCAAACAACAATGGAAATATTAATTAAAACGCAGATGTAATTCCAAAGCAGCCATGCCAAACAATTCCAAGTTTCATTTCTAGACGATTGTTTTGAGGCTGCAATTTTTTTTTTTTTTTTTTGTGCGGAGTTTTGGATGGATTTGGGGCTTTCGTTGTTGTTTCTGGAGGATTATTTGTTCTTTTTTGCCTCCATTTGATCTGGAATCTTTGTCTTTCATTACTGCAGAACCATTTCCTCCCGCCGCGGGAGCCCTTGAGTTGATTAAGTGGTACAAAGCATTCCTGGGCCACTCAGTAAATAACAATGCAAACATGTTTATGTAACACTTTCATGTGCTAATGAGGTTTTTATGTTGGAGTTGAACGCTCGCTGTCCCGGAGTCTGGGACTCTTCAACTCTTGGCTCTTTGATGTGAAGGGAGCACATTCGGTTTTCATTTCGCGGAGACGAAGCTGCTGTTTACCCTCGGTGTCACTTCTCCACAGGGGAATGCTCCAGATCCACGGCAGCGGCTGTGGCTGCACCCCAGAGCGGGACTGAAGGGAAGGAGGGAGGTTTTCATGGAGTCCCCATGCTCGGGACTGCCAGAAGCTCTCCGGGAGAAAACTCCCGATCCAAGCTTGGTGAAGCCATTTGAGCTCGTAAAGTGGAGCCGCCTTCCGTGGGTCATCAGGATAGAATTTTCATGGATAGAGACTTTGGGCACTTTTTCTGAGCATCCAAGTGATGATTTCAGGAGAAGTGGTGAGAACAAGCGTCGAGCTCTTCCCTCTGCTGCCCAGTGACAGGACCTGGCCTGAAGCTGTGTCAGGAGAGGTTTAGGTTGGATTTCAGGAAAAGGTTCTTCCCCCAGAAGGTGGTGGGGCAGTGACCAGGCTTGCCAGGAAATGGTCACATTCCTGGAGCTGCCAGAGCTCCAGGACAACGCTCCACAGGGTGGGATTGTTGAGGTGTCTGTGCAGGGCCAGGGGTTGGATGGATGACCCCTGTGGGTCCCTTCCAGCTCAGCACATTCCATGATTCCATGATTCTCTGACATCCACCTTGGTCAATTCCACATAAATTCAGCCAAGAACTTACTTAAATTGAAAAAAAACCCCACAAATTGTTAGAACCTGAGCTATAAGGAGGAAAATTTCTAAAATTCTAACAAATGAGTGTTTTTCACAAACTAGGCTTAGAGGGAGAGTTATCACACACACACCCTGAATAATTCGGGCTTGGATTTTTCCTAAACTCATCAATTTTGGAGGCAAGTGTTGGCCACATGGAATGGTCTGGTCCAGGCTGAAAATTCCAAGGACACCTAGAAAACAATTTATGCCAGGAAATTCCACATCAGTCTCTGAGCCTCACCCAAACCCTGGATCTGTATTAAAAGCTTGTGTTGAATTCTTCCTAATCGTAACGAGTACGATCAACACGAGGAGCGGTATGGCAAAAATAAAGCTTTATATGACGGAGTGGTAGTAATTAGGTATTAAGAAATTAACGTGAATAAGAAATTATATTGCCAGTCCAGTCCATGGGAATTTTCTTTCCCAATCAGTTCCATGAAATCGTGGCAAAAAGCTGGATCTGGTATAAACAGAACACGGGCTCTTGAATATTATTTGTGACAAATGAGGGCCACGAATCAAAGCTTCTTTACTCCGTTAGGAGCTGCTGGGAATTATTAAAAACTCCGGCATTGGGAACAAAATCTTGAGGATTCATTGTTCAGGAAAAGTCTTCCTTTTTCCACGACCCTTCACGGAAGCATTTGAGGAGCAAACCCCAGGGCTGATAATCAGAGTGATCCTGGCTCCTGGGGATTAGGCCACACTGACAGGCAGAGGTGAAAGCCTTGTTCCCCTCCAAATCAAATCTGGTTTCAATTTCTGCAAACGGGAGTATTCCACGGACATCATCTAAGAGCAATCTGCTCGTTGAGTGAGAATTACCCCACAGAAAGATCCGAACCCCTTGGACCCCCCACCTCACCTCAGTCCATGAAGCCAAGGAGACCCTCTTGGAGAGCGACTCTCCTGCTTTACATCACCTTTATTTCTGCTGGCTAAGATTTCACAACAGGCAGGTATTCATGGAAAAGATGTTCCCTTGCTCTACTGTCTCTATTTTGGGAATATTTTTTTTTTCCAGTCTGTCATCTCCAGACTCCTGTAGGGTTGAGGGTGGTCCCTGGAGTGCTGCTCCTGTGACAGGTGGCAGAAGAGGAGGCCAAGCTTGGTGCCATTTAATGTGAATGTCCTATAAAGGGTTCCACACCTTCACAGCAACATTTTGGAATGTCTGCAAGGTGATAAAGCCTCTAAATAAATTGTTGGCCTCGGGACCTGGCTAAGCAAGGAGAGGGAAAAGGTGATTCCAACCCACCACCGACAGGCAGGGAATGAGGCAATGTCCTCTGTGCTTGCTGAGCTTCTCCTTATCACTTATCTCACCTCGATTTACCCGCTCAGCACTCCCCCAGCACTTCCCAGAGCACCCAGCTGGTTTCCAGATCTCATTCCTGGGCTTTATTCCTGCACGCACTGGCTGGTAACTCAATCCAGCTGTTCTGTTGTCCTCCAGGTGATGGGGAAAATATTTTGTCTAAAATTCCTTTCGCTTGTGGTGGATTCTTTGCGCTCCCAGCTTTTCCTGGTCTGTAAATGGACGACCACACCAGCACCTCTTCTGTCTGCAAGCCCAGAGGTTTTCCTTAATTTAGGGACTGGAAAACTTGTCCTGTGAGGAGCAACTGGGGGAGCTGGAGAAAAGGGGGCTCAGGGGAGACTTTATTGCTCCTTACAACTCCCTGAAAGGAGGCTGTGGTGAGGTAGGGGTCAGTCTCTTCTCCCAGGTAATAAGTGATGGTACAAGAGGCCTCAAGTTGCACCAGGGGAGGTTTAGATTGGATATTAGGGGGGAAAAAAAATCATGGAAAGGGTTGTAAAGCGCTGGGACAGAGTGCCTAGGGCAGGGGTGGGATCACCATCCCTGGAAGTGTTCAAAAAATGAGTGGATGTGCTACTTGAGGACAAGGTGGTGCTGGATTGACAATTGGACTTGATGACCTTAAGGGTCTTTTCCAACCTTAAGGATCCCATGATTCTCTGATTCCAGTGTGTGCCCGGATCTTCTTACCGGGGAAGTCGCTGCATTGCTTCCCTGTTCGTCCTTCCCAGGAGAAGAATTCCAGCCCCCTTCCTGTTTCTGGTCACTGGTGCTTCTTTTGGTTTCGTCTGGACCTTCTGAGCTCCACGTTCCCCATATCAGAGTGGGTTTTATCCACCTGTAGAAGACACCGGGAAGGTCAGGACAGGTGGCACCAGGATGACTCTGTGCCGTGGGATGCTGACTGGGAACCCTGGATATTACCCAGGCATCAGAGAGCCTCTGCTGCAGGAATTTTAGCAGCAGGGATCCTTTCCAGTAATGGGATCTACCTTTACTGGTTTGGCTCAGGGAACTTGGAGGTCTTTTCCACCATTAATTGGATTTTTGGAGTCTGGGACTGGCAGCAAGTGGAGGCTGAACTTTAGAGCTTTCTCCTCCAGGATGCCGTGTCTGTTACAGCATTTTAATTTCGGTGGCTTTCTACTTGTGCATCCTCCTTATTTAGGGAATAAGCTGGAACTGGGAGGCAAAATAGATACAGCAGGAGTGGTTTTATAGCTTTGATAGGTTAAATCACAAGGCAAGATCTGTAGTGGTAAATATATTTTATTACGCTATCTGAATATCATCTCTTCCTATAAATATGTCAGGCAGCACCTTCTCCCTAGAAACGAGGTCTCAGGGAAATTCCCCTTTCCCATCAAATTCCAAAGTCACAAACTGCCATCAGTCACTGCCGCATCAGTGTAGCAAAATTACTTTTCTTTGTCTGAAGAGAGATTGTCTGAGAGATAACATCCCTTGTCAGGTGAATTAATTCTTCCTTGAGGCTTTGGTTCCGCCAGGTACAAAAAAACCACACCAGTGAGGCTGCAGGGGTTATTCCTGACATTTATTTTCCCTCCCCAAAATGACAACTATGACACCCAATCTTATCCCATTTGGTTTCTTCTGCTGGCATATGGTTGAGATTTTGTGCTCAACCGCTCTCATTTCAACAGGCAGGCATCTTGCCCAAGCGACTGCTGGGCAAATCTCATCCGTATTTCTCAAATATTTGGTTTAAAACCCATAAAAATAAATAAATACATCAGGATTCAGGTCATCTTGTTAAGAACTGGGCTTTCACTCCAGGCATAGCAACTTCAAGCAGGTTCCCTGTCTTGGAATATTTTGTTTTCTGAAATAAATGGTGCAACTGGGCCTAATCGTAATGATAAAAAATAAGAGAAGGAGAATGTTGTCAGAGATCCAAACATATGAATTTTATGTCATGAAAAGCTTTTATTCTGGTTCCTATTCTCGCTCGTGCACAGATTTATTTTTTAAAAAAAGCCCTGACATTTATTCATTTTCCACTTAGATTATTGTGGTCAAATCAAAAAGAAGTGTCAGGGCTTAGGGAGCTGAAAGCAGCTCCGCTTTTTCCATTGTGACTCGGTCACATGATTCCCATTTGTTCCATGAAAAACCTGGTTTTGGTTATTTTCCCTGTCTGGAATGAGACAGAATTCCAGTCCTGCTGCCAAATCTCCTGTATCGCGGAGGAAACTCCGGCATTTTGGGCCGTCTCCCTGGGTTCAGCATGTTCCACAAGGAGCTGCTTCTTCATCATCACCATTATTATTATTATTATTATTATTATTATTATTATTATTATTATTATTATTATTATTATTATTATTATTATTATTATTATTATTATTATTGTTATTGTTATTGTTATTATTATTATTTCCAATGGGCTCAGGAGATTCTTCAAGTCATCGTTTGAAACTCTCCTTTGGACAATAGGAGAGGGAGGGAAGTTTTGGGGACGGTCCTGAAATTCAGCGGAGGAGATGCGAGGTCAACTCCGGCTCCCATCACATTTGGGAGCTATTCCAGGTTGGAGTATCTCCAAACCCTGTGGGAATCCACAGGAAGATTTTAGGGCACATGGATCAGTCCCATCATGTCCGTGTTCGGCTGTTTGCAGCCGGGTTTCAGGGACAAAGATGAATCTTCCACCATTTCCAGAGGAAAGTTGGGCACAGAATCCAAAGCAGGTAAATTCCGGCAACTCCTGGGTTTACAAATTTTTGATCTTTAATTGTTGCCCTACGGGATTTTAGTCCACTCCAGTTCCATGGAAAAATGAGTTGTTTTAACTTCTGTAAAGGGAAAACAAGATGGGCTCTGTCCCAAACAAAAATATGTCCATGATTAGGGTTTTTTGCCAGCGAGATCCTCAGAATTGGAATTCTATTGGAAATATATTCAGTGGATCAATAGTGACCACCGAGTTTTAATTCAGAAACTCTCCAGTAAAGATTTCCAAGAAAAGCCATCATTAAAGACACAACGAAAGAGGAAGGAAAATAAAAATAAAATTGAATATAGACCTAAAGATTGCACTGGATGCATTTCATTTCAATATAGATCTACTTATCAATGCCAGAAATTATTGATGGATTAAAAAAAGGATATTTTAATATTAGATTTACTTGACATGTTGGAATTATTTCCTTTATAATTAGCTGGATTTAATTTAGATTTTATTGACTCCGCAGACAAGTCTCTGGAGGGGAGATGCCCTCATCAGGTGAGACCAGTCCCACCTAAATTCTAAGAGGTGTTCTTAAACCAGCCATGAACACGAGAATTCCAAGATGTCATATGAAAACAACACTAATTTAAGGAAAATACCGTCCAGAACCAGAGAAATATTTCATTTTATTAGCGTGGAATTGTCACATTTTGACACTGCCAGCAGAAAAATATTTATGAACAGGGAAACATCTTGTTCCAATCAAGGGAAATGTTTTATTTCTGCTTTCTCTGTTTGACACATTAGAGCACCGTGTTACTGCTCCACGCATGTGACACCTCATGTAAAATTAATAACGATGAAATTGCAAAGTCAGGGAGGGATTTAAAAAAAAGGTTTATTTTGGGGGGATTTTTTTCAACTTAAAATTTGCTGAAGAACAAATACTTGGATTTTATTTCTGAAATCTCTCCTGGCTTTAATTCAAAATGGAGTTTGTGCTCTTCCAAGTTCATATTAGGACCAAAATCTGCAGTAAATTCACCTCTCACCTACAACCTTTTCTCCATTTATATTTTCACATTGTGATAACAAAATCACCGAATAATGGCAATGGTTGTTATTTTAAATGACTGTTATGAAACTTAAAGGAAGAAGGCTCTTCTAAACAATTGATTGTAGAAAAAAACCCTCGTGACAATTCACCATAATCACAAAATTATTCAATGGGTTGGGTTGGAAGGGATCTTCAAGATCATTAATTTCCATGGGCAGGGACACCTTGCACCATCCCAGAGTGCTCCAAGCCCCATCCGACCTGGCCTTGGACACTGCCAGGGATCCAGGGGCAGCCACAGCTGCTCTGGGAAACCTCTGCCAGAGCCTTCCCATCCTCCTGGGGAAGAATTTCTTCCCAATATCCCATGTAAATCTCCCCTCCTTCAGTTTAAGGCCATTTCTCCTTGTCCTGTCCCTCCATGTCCCACCTGCGTGGATGGAGAAGGCTCCGGCCTAATTTTCCCGCAAAGGAAGGGTCTTCACAAATGATCTCTGAACACACAAAATATGGGTTTGGAGCTCAACCCTGGGAAGTGCCCACCTCAGGAAAGCATTTGAGGTTTTCCAAAGGCACTTTTCCTTCTGATGCAGGAGGAAACGCCAGCTAGCAGACATTTTCCATTAAAAAAGAGCAAGGTGGGTCAGGATAATCCAGAGCATTCCGCCACAAATGTGAGAAACCCACAGGCGTACGATGGATTTGAAATGATTTATTGGTTCTCGGTGACTGCATCAGACATCACCCATTTCAAATCCTCACCACCACCTCAACCGTCATGAAAATTCAGGAATAAGTAACTTTCTCCACAATATTTTCGTATTTTGCCGCAATAATTTTTCCCTGCGATTTCTCAACCACCTCCTGCACCAGATAAAATCTTCTCCCACGTGTAATCCACGCTTAGGAACGAGTTTTTTCCTCGAACATTCGGCTTGTTTACACACGTTCCAATGTTCCCTTGTTGCCATGTTCTCGCTTCGCTCCAAATCAGAGAGGGAAATTTCGTAACACCAGAAGCTCCAGCAACTACTGGGAGTCAGATTTGCATTCTATCTCCGTTTTTCCTAATGAAGATTGACTGGGAACTTGGAAAGAGAGAATTTTTGGGGTTTGGTTTTGTTTGGGTATTTTTTTTCCCTTCAGTCTGGAGCTCAAGAATATTCAAACAACAGGAAAAACCACTCAGGAAATACTTAGAGATTTTCAGCAAAAATCTAAGAAAAAAAATACATTTCTTTAAATTATTTCTGGGGTTTAAGTATTGATGAAAATAATCTCTGATATTTTAGACTGGAAAAAAAGAAATAAAAGTCTTCTCCCTTCAACATCCTCATCTGCATTTGTAGGAGCTCTTCCAGCAGAAAATTTAAAGGTGGTACCTTTGATTCTTGCAAAATTAGTACTCATCCTTAACTCACCTTTATCTTGGACTTTAAACCCAAATTTTAAATTTAAAATCCTATTATAAATTAGGAGTCATTTTTATTTCATCCTTATTTTGATGAACTCCCCAGCACCATATTCACTTCAGGAATTTTGAATTTTTTCAGTGTCACAGCCCCGACCTGAGACTTTGTTCATCATCCCACTCTATCCCCTTCCAAAGGCTCCAATCTGGAGAATTGCGTGTTCATAAACTCATAAAATAATTTCAATTATTTTATTTTATTATTAATATTATTTGCTCTGCTGACAGTGAGCAACACCAAGCATTCCTTGAGGAATCCTTGCTGCATTTTTATTCCGCTTCCTCTCCGTGCCAGCAATGATAGAAACCATCCCCACAGTCTTTTTCCATAATAGAGGGATGAGACTTGCTCCTGGAACCCGCAGCTCCCGGCTTTTTCCCTGGATCAGGAGCTGGAAGAGCGGGTCCAATGAGCTGGCGATGAGTGTTACCTGGCAGCAGTCCCTGTGAGATTCCAGGGATTGTGGCTTCCGATGCACTCGCCCGGGTTCGTGCTGCCTCCCACACGTTCACACACGTGTGCAGTTAAGCAGAACCATGTTCCCACTCTGGATCCGTAGTCCAGACCCATCCGTGTTCCAGCACACTTCCCAGGCTGTGGATAACCCTCTGCACGCTCTGACAGGGGCTTATCTCTCTTCCCCACCCCTCCTTCCCGTGGAAAGGAACACAGCAATCCAGGGCTGAAGGGATATTTGAGAGGTGGGAGAAGACGGAAAGATTCCAGTTCCCGAACACGAGATAATCCCACTGTGCAGCAAACGGGGAAGGGTTATAGGATCGTGAAATCACTGTGGATCAAAAAGACAGCCAGGATCAAGTCCAGCCTTTGACTGAACAATCCCAGGTCTGCTAAACCATATTGGAAGTGCCAAATCTGCTCGTTTTTTTAACACTTCCAGAGATGGTGACCCCACCCCTTCCCTGGAATGCCTGTTCCAATGCTTAATCATTCTTTCAGTGCAGAGATTTTTCCTGATATCCAGCATGGCACAGTTTGAGGCCATTTCCGCTTGTCCTGTTGTTCCCTGGGGGAAGAGGCTGATCCCTGCCTTGCCACAGGCTGCTTTCAAGGAGTTGCAGAGAGAAATAAATTCTCCCCTGAGCTTCCTTTTCTCTTCCTTGTGCTCCAGTCCCGTCCCCAGTTTCGTTCCCTTCTCTGGACACGCTCCAACCCCTCAGGGTCTTTCTTGTCATGAGGGACCCAAAACCGATCCCAGGATTTGAGGCGTGGCCTCACCAGTGCCCAGCACGGTGGACGTGGCAAAGGCTTTGTTTCCTGGCAAAGTAACTCCTGCACAGACCTTTTCCAAAGTGAATCCTCCCTGCGTGGGTGAAAGTGAGACACGGCACAAGTTTCTGCCTCAGGAACACATGTTCAGCTCATGTCACTGTTTGCAGAAGAGGAGACACAGCTCGTGGTAGGTCGGTTTTCCATAGACAAACTTTTGTAACCTGAAAAAGTCACTTCATATCTCAGTTCTTTATCTGCACAGTAGGAACAGGGATTTTTATTTTACCGTGGTTTAGCCGCTTCTCCACAGTGAGGGTCTTGCTCCTCAAACGTGTGCGGAGTGCATTGGGGTCAAAACCTTGCTGAGACTTCCACCTACTGCCCTTCAAATAAAAAATCTCCACATTCCCAGTGTTGGCTCCAAGAGGATCTGATGGCGCTCAGTGGATGCTCCCACGTGAGCTCAAACTCTGTTAAAATTTGGCCCAGTGGCTCAAACTCCTCGGGACCCAGTTTAGTAAACATGCAGCTATTGGGAATAAAGATTCCCAAAAAAATACTTGCGTCCATCATATTCCTCACAGATTCCCTTCTGACGCCAGATTCAATCAGCTTGTGTCCTGGGACTTCCAAAATTACTCCAGGATTTCCAGAGAAACTTCTTTTCACCCGACGGTATTCCCAGGCTTCCTGCTGCCCTTTGGCTCCAGTGGCAGGAAAATGCTCTTTTCCACCACCAGGTTATCTCACCTGCTTGATAACAACCCAAATTATCTCAGCTTGTCTCAGAGCCAACTTTCCCGCTCTCTTTGTGCTGATAACTTAAATGATAACGGGTATTTAACGACTGATGGCTTCCCAAAGGTGAAAGTGGAGAAGGGATTCCTTGGAGAAAAGGCATCCAAGCAGGAGCATATTTTTAGACCTAAAATGCAATTTACAAGAGCCAAGGCAGATGTTTATTCAACATTTAGTGATCACCTATGTTGGGATAGAGGACATTTTTGTCATTAACATCCCTGCAAATCCTTAATTAAGGAGTTAATTAAGGAATTAAGCCACTCTTTGATTCTTAGAGCACTTTAATCTGGCAGCATCTCACTCTGACACAGCCCAAAAAAAGGGGAGAGGCTGTTGAGAGCTGAGGGCTTTGTCCAACATCTTTCAACTCCCTGACAGGAGTTTGCAGTGAGGTGAGGGTCGGTCTCTTCTCACAGGTAACAAGTGACAGGACAAGAGGAAACGGCCCCAAGTCGCACCAGGAGAGGTTTAGATTGGCTATCAGGAAAAATTTCTTCACAGAAAGGGTGGTCGAGCACTGGAACAGGCTGCCTGAGGAAGCGATGGAATCACCATCCCTGGAAGTGTTCTAAAATCACGTGGATGTGGCACATGAGGACACGGTTTAGTGGTGAACATGGTGGTGGTGCCAGGTTGACGGTTGGACTTGATGGTCCTGGAGGTCTTTCCCAGTCTTAATGAACCCGTGATTCTGGGGATTCCATTGTGTTCCCGGATCTTCTTATCTGGGAAGTCTTTTATTGCTTCCCGGTTTGTTCTTCCCAGAGCTCTGCTGCATCAACTCATTCCCGCAGGTAAGGTTTATAACCCCAATAAACAACGGTCTCCCCTCACTTTCCAGACCACAAAATAACTGTTTCTCATTATTCCAACCTTTCCCAAGTAATGACGCCAGCTAAAATCCTGCCGTTCCCACCAGCACCCTGCTCCATCTCGAGTGGCTCCCGCTCCAGCAATTTTTCACAATTTCCCTATTCAAACATCACTCCCTTGCTCCGTGCTGAATGAATTCTCTTTGCTTTCTGGAAGCCCTTCCTCGAGTGTTTGCAGGCAGTTTCCAGGTTCCCCGTGCTGCGCTTCCAGAGCCAAGCCATTCATCCTGACGTGACTCAGAGGCTGCTTTCCTCAGCCAATCAATCACGGAATTGGGTTTCCCCCCTGGTGCCTTCTCTGGCTCATCCGCGTCTTTGTGGAAATGAAGGGCCTGGGAGTGAGTGCAGCGTCCCAGGTGTGCTCTCTCCAGCCCGTGAAGGGGATGGAGCTCGTCTTCCTGCTCCCTCACATCATTCCAAGGGCATCCACACCAGCTTTTCAGTGGTGGCTCAGCAGCGCCCTTCTGTTCTCTGCCCATGCTCACCCCGATCCCTTTCTCAGCATAACTTCATAACCTGCTGCTGAGGAGTTGGTTTCACACTTCCATGGCCAAAGGAGATGGATAAACTGCTTTTCCCAGCTCTGCTCTCCTGTGATTTAAAAATCCTTTCATTAAAATTTTTTTTTTGGTCTAGATGTTCAGCCAAATCCCTTTTCTGGAATGACACAGGTTAGAAATAAGGTGATTTTTGAGAAAACAGATTGAATTCATTACAGTTCTCTGCCTCATGAGCACCAAAATGTCACTCATTCAAATGAGGACTTGAGACAAATGCTGCTTCATTACCTCAAATTTCTGTGCCACAGGTGAGTGGGAGAAGGAAAGAACTGACCTATAAATCAAGATTTTCACTTTAAAACCAGATTTTCAGTGGTGGCTCAGCAGTGCCCTGAAGTTCCAGCTCTGCTTTCTGTCCATGCTCACCCCGATCCCTTTCTCGACATAACTTTGTTACCTGTTAGTGGGGAGTTGGTTTCACACTTCCACGCCCAAAGGAGGTGGATAAAGTGCTTTTCCCAGCTCTCTCTGTGGCTTCCCCTCTCTGTGTCCATCTTGTCTTCCCCCCTCTGTTTTATCTCTCACCCTTCTGCTAATCCTGCTCTCTCCTCCCCTGATCCTGATAACCTCATCCCAGGCCACATCAGTCGATTTATTCTCTTTAATACCTCCACACACCTTCTTTGCAGCCACGTGGGGCGAAAGCAGAGCGAAGGTTTTAACAAAGAGCTTTTTACAAAGCTTTTTCCAGCCTTTAATCCCAAATCTGACCTGCTCCAGCAATTCCCTCCCAGCAGGAATTCTGGCAGCAGGTACTCGCTGCTCTGCTAAAGAACCTCTGCCTCTGTCTGTTTTGGGATTTACCCCTGTGTGCCAGGAGCATCAGGATCCCACCTCCAGGCTACACCCACTCCACTTAATTAGAATCCCAGAATTCCAGGGTGGGTTGGGTTGGAAGGGACCCTGGAGATCATCCAGTTAAAACCATCCCAGCGACGCCCGCGCAACTAAACTGTAATTCATTATCTGAGTAACTGCAGAGAAATCACCCCAAATTCTGCCCTGATTTCCTTTGTCTGCTCATTCCGGTTGGGAAGCAGCTCTGGAAGTACCTCACACGCGTTTCCTCCGCAGCGGGATGTGCGGGGTGGCAGCACACAGAGCATGGATGAGGTGAGGACAGCCAGAGGCCTGGGAAAAGTGACAGAGCAAAACCAGGAGGAGAAGGTGCCCTCAGCAGGTTTTCCCCTCCTTAATAAAATTGTCCAATAAAATGTCACACCCTTCCAAAAAAAGCCACTTCTTCAAAACTGCAGACCACATTTTTTGTTGATTTTTTTTCTCTTTAGGGTTTTTATTTCTTTTCCTTCCACCCCATGAATTTTGAAGGTATGAAAACCTTTACAGACATCCGAGCTCCTGGGGAGCATTAAACCACCTCTGATCACTTCTCGCAGGTCATAGGATGTCAATCAGCTGATAATTTTCTGTCCTTCCCCCGGATGTCTTCACCTGATCCACAGGTTTAGCTGCCTTTAACGGGAGTGTTTATGGAGGATAACACCATTCCAAGCACTTCCTGCGTCCATGTGTTCCTCATTTGGAGTATCCCATGCAAACATTGCTTCTCGTGGCTTTCCCAAATAGAAACCTCATGGGCCTGACTCCAAAATGCTGCATTAAAGTCCAACCCTTGTGGTATTTCAGGGAAAGAATTGATTTTTTTTTCCCTTTTTTTTTTTTTTTTTTTTTTTTTTTTTTTTTTTTTTTTTTGGCACGAGGACAAAATTCTATTCTGGATTTTATTGTCTGAACTCCTTGAGAAAAATCATCCCAGAAGTTGCTTCTACCTGGTCATGAGGTATCAAATACGGAGTCCACGTTGATGCCTGCTCAGTGGTTTTCCCTCCAGCTTCACTCCACTTCCCTCCTTCCCTTCCAGATGACGTTGGCTGGGTGTTCATCCCTTAGATCCAAATAAATGGGGAATCAAACTCGTTTTCATCTCCAGAAACAGCATCTAGATCCCCACCACTTCCAGGGCACTTTGTCCCTTCAAATCCAAGCGGAATAAAAGAGCCTCAAAGCAGGAGAAAAGTGAATTTCTTCCCTCTGTGCATCACGATACCCTGGGTATTCTGATAGAAAACAAAATAATTCCAAGCATTTGAAATAAAATATTCTTTTTTCTAAAGAATATTTTAAAATATTCATATTTTATTAACTATAGTTAATAAATACCATGACATAATTAGTACTGAGGCAAGAAAAGACTTAATTATATACTTTTTCAATTCATTTTGTAGCACTGGTACATTTTCTACTCTTTAACCTAAGAATATTCTTGATTTGCAATGAATTTAATTGAGCTAATTGATAATAAAGGATTGTTTAAGAGAGTTTAGCTCAGTTTTCCATCTAATTTTTCCTTTCTTCCCATTTTGAGTCTGTTTCTCTCTCTAAACTTTCTTTTTCTTCCTGTAAGGTTTGCAGCATTTCTCCATCATTCCAGGTATGTAAATGCTGTATGGAGACAACTCAAATAGTCAAGATATTCACTGAAAAATGCAAATAAACTGACCTGAGAATATAAAGATTTCATTCTTTCCTCTTTTTTTTTTTCTGTGTTTTTTTGCATTATTCATTCTGATTTTTCCCTTGAAAAAAATACTTGTAAATTTAAAAATCCTTTCATTACAATTTTTTTTTTGTTCTGGATGTTCAGCCAAAACTTTTTTCTGAAATGGCACACGTTAGAAGTAAGGCGATTTTTAGAAAACAGATTGAATTCGTTACAGTTCTCTGCCTCATGAGCACCAAAATGCCACTCATTCAAATGAAGGCTTGAGAGAAATCCTGCTTCATTGTCCCAAATTTCTGTGCCACAGGTGAGTGGGAGAAGGAAAGAACTGACCTATAAATCAAGAAGATTTTCTTTTTAGAGCCAGTAGAAATGAGATCATTTTTGCCTGTCCTCTGCCATGCAACTTGACCTTTTTGTCCATAATCACAAAAAAAAAAACAAACCAAAGTATTTGGTTAAGTCATAACCTAAAATTTAGAAACTCATATGAGTCCAGCAGGTAGAATTTGAGGGAGGAAAAATAATTCCAGACTCATCGTGCATTCCCTGCAGGTGTCTTCTCTAGCAGGGAGGGACTCTTCTTTCCATTGGGTGTCATATTTAATACAGAGGATTTTAATGCACGAAGATCTGAACTCATCTTCAAATACTCGTGGCAAATCCATGATGGAAAAGCCTCTTGGAGTCCCTGACTGCGGAATTCCTGTTTGGGACGCGAGGAGACTGCAGTGAAAGCAAAGTGAGAGAATAAAAAGGATGGGAAGTTCAGGACTTTGCGATGAACCGACCCTTGGAGATATCCCTACCCCCCTTCCTCGCTGTTTCCTTTGTGATAACCTCATCCTGCTTCCCTGGAAAGTTCTGGGATTGGGAATATCACTTATTTAGGCTTGTTTTAAAACTTACTCTTCAACTGTGTGGGCACAAGGAGGGAATGAGAACTTGCCATAACAATTTTTCTGCAGCTGCCGGGACCTCAGTGTTGTCTCTTCTCTCTTCCTCCTTTCCTCTCTGAATTTAGGAGCCTTTCAGGCTCCAGGGAAGCTTTTTGTGGCTTTTTGTGGCAGGACATCCTGTGGATTTTCTCCTGGTCCATGTGGGAGTTTGGGATGGCAGGAGACTGGACTCAGAGGACCTCAAGGACTCCTACTTCTCCTTTGCTCTGAATTTGATTCCTGTCCAGAACATCCAAAAGGGAGAATCTGCTCATTCTCTATTTTTGGAATTAAGGTCTATTTACAGTTGCTCTGGAGTCTTGAGTCAGTCCAGAGTGTTTTAGCAGATGCTTTCTGAGGTCTTTGAACTCTTGCAAGCCACGAGGGAAGGAAAAAAAGCAGAGGATTTCTGCATTTTAAGGCCAAGGGCTTTTCGGATTATTTAAAATCATCTCCAACGTAAACCAACCGCATGATTTCCATCCAGTTCCTTCTGTCCTGAGCTCAGCTGCTGGTGTCGGAGATGCCAAGCACTTGGAGATGATGACAGGTGAGGGAAAGAGCTGCAGATGGATAAAACATCTCTGGTAGCATCTGGATGCTGCCTATGGAACGGGACAAGCAACGCTGTAATGGAAGAGTGGCCGCTGTTCCCTGGCTCCAGAGCGTTGGTGGTCTTTCCAGCGGCTCCCTGGAGGATTTGTCTGGCACTTCCAGCCTCAGGCTTGGTAACAAGAGTCCTCAGTGGCCTTGGAGAAACATGGAAAGGTTTCAGATTCCTGTTGGCCGCAGAAGATTGGGAAGCACCGAGTTTGCCCAAGAATCAGCTCTGCAGCCGCGTCTCATTCCCCAGGGGGCACTGATGACAGCGCAGCTGAAGTGGAACTTGGCCTTTCCCAACTTGCCTGTGGTCAACCACACAATTTGTTTGTCGTGCTGAGCCTGAGGAAGTTCCCAGTCGGAGCCAGCAGCAGCTTTGGGCTGAGGGGTGACAAAGGCCATGATCTGGGGGGACGCCAAGAGAGACGTGACTCCCCTGCTGGTGACAGCACTGGGAATTCTGCTGGGCTTGGATGCAAGCTGGGCTGAGGGATGTCCCTCCATCCCTTCATCCCCTGCACTCTGGCTCCCAGAGGACTTCCCACAAGATTCCTTTTCCTTTCCCTGAGCAGGAGACCCTGCAGGTGACCACGGATCCTTATTTCCCAGTGCCCTGCTGAGACAAGTGACTGGCTGTGTGCAAACTCCTCTTTGCTCCTGTCCGGTGAAAAACCTGGAGAGTTTTAAACACCCCCTGGAAATTCTCTCAGGAAAGTTCCTGGTTCAGACGAACACGTGTTCACTGCTCTCTGGAAACCCAAACTCCCTGCACCGAGTCAGCTGGATGGACCAAGGTGGGACACAACAGTCCCAGGGAGTGTCCAAAGTTCAAAACCCCACTGTCGGTCAAACTTGAGGGAAATCCAAGGAATGGTGGCGAGTCTGGATGGAAGTGACACACTTGGATCCCCACGTTGTCACCGGAGAGCAATAAACTTCTCAGGCCCAGGCTGTCTGACCTGTTTGCCCACGTGTTTTAGGAAGAGATGATGATGTCGCCGAGGGGGTTCACAACACCTCCACACTGAAAATGATTCTACGACATCTGAAGTGACTTGAAAGGAGCTCCGGCGCTGGTGTTCATCTGGAGAACATTTAGCAGTGCGTGACCCAAGGTTTCCCTCTTCGCATGAGTTCAGTTGCTCCTCTGCTACTGGAGGCTTTTAAACGGGGCTGCTCAACAAAGTAGGAGCTGTTTGATGAATGAAGTTGTGCAGCCGCGGCTCCGCTGGTCCATCTGAGCAGATTTAAGCCGAGCTGTTGAAAAGCGAGAGAAGTCCTTGTGCTGTAAACATGGGAACGGAGCAGTAAATGACACGGCCACCCACTTCTCGGTCTCTTTTCACTGCCAAAGCAGTAAAAAGGGACCTTAGTGCGAGTGTGAATCCAGCTCTTGGAATGTTTTTCCATTTGCTCGTATTTACGTTAATGAGCGCTGACACTCCAGACTCACATTCCCAGCTCGATACTTCACCAGACTGACCAGCAACAAAACCAAGGAGATGAGACTAAACAGATGATTTGATGAGGCTTTTATTATTGTGATTATTATGATTATTATGATTTTATTCCTCTAGGCTGTGGAAGGAAAAGACAGCGGGCACACGTCTGGTTTCAAAAAGATAACAGCTCAGCTTAGAGACAGGTTTAAGGGCAGGAAAATGAAGAAATTCAAGGAAAATTGTTGTCTGCACACTCATTTAATAGGATTAGTTGGCAATGTTTTCCAGTGGGTAAAATGTTCCTCTGAAAAAGGTCAGCCTGCCTGGACGAAGTCCTGCTGCCTGACAGCAGATTGCTTTACCTTCCGTTCCACCAGGAGTGAAAAGATGCTGGAAAAGCCTCTTTGCTCATCAAGGCAGCTTTTTAAGAGTCCTTTGCACAAATGCAGATGGACAAAAGGTGGACAAGAAATGAAAAGCAGCTCCTTTTGTCCACGTGTGTGCCCATTTCATCCCCTGTGCCCCCCAAAACCACAGCACCAGTGACAGGAAAGGGCTGTGGGTTGCATTTCTATCCATTTATACATAAACAGGAATGTATCCACAGGCTGAATGACCTGGGAATGTGCACTTCCAGCTCAGAAATCCAGCTGTATCCAGGGATGCATCAAAAGAAACGTGGCCAGCAGGGAGAGTGAAGTGACTCCCATGTTCCACTCCATTGTGTTGCATCCAGCTCTGGAGCCACCAAAACATGAAGGATGTGGAGCTGCCAGAGCCAGTCCAGAGGAGGCCACAGAGATGCTCCCAGAGCTGGAGTCCCTCTGCTCTGGAGCCAGCCTGGGAGAGCTGGGAACATTCTCCTGGAGAGGAGAAGGCTCCAGGGAGAGCTCAGAGCCCCTTGCAGGGCCTAGAGGGGCTCCAGGAGAGCTGGAGAGGGACTGGGGACAAGGGATGGAGGGACAGGAGCCAGGGAATGGCTTCCCACTGCCAGAGGGCAGGGATGGATGGGATATTGGGAAGGAATTCCTGGCTGGGAGGGTGGTGAGGGGCTGGGATGGAATTCCCAGAGCAGCTGTGGCTACCCCTGGATCCTTGAATGTGTCAAAGTCCAGGTTGGACGGGGCTGGGAGCAGCCTGGGACAGCGGAAGGTGTCCCTGCCCATGGCAGGGGTGGAACTGGATGGGCTTTAAGGTCCCTTCCAACCCAAACCTCTCCAGGATTCCGGGATGACCAGGCCGACTCCACGAGTCCAAAATACGGGATATCCCACATGTGCTCTGTGACACTGGAGGCTCTGCTTCCTCAGCCTCGATAAATACGAGCTTCATCTGCCCAAAGTTAACTAAGCATGGCTTAGTTAAACCCGAACTGATTCCTGTGGCTTCCTTCACATTCAGCACAGAGAACCTTGCTCTGATGAAGTGTGAGGGCAACGACCATGTCCTAAAATCTCCAATCTCCGGGGTTTCTCATGCTCCCAGTGCCACCTCTTAACAACTGCAACCACAGGGCTTGATTCAATCCCCTCCTGATGTTCAGAGGTTTGATGTGGAGGCCCTTTTCCACCTCAGGGTATCGAAGTGTTCCATGCAGCGGCTCAGGACTGTTTTGCTGCTTGGCTGACTCACCAGCTGTCAGGGTTTCCAGCGCAGATGTCACCGCAAGAGGTGACCCTGCAAAGGCCGCGGGCTCACCAAGCGACAGCAGGATCCTGACATCCCTCATGCCACGCTTCCACCTCCACCACCCAGGCTTTTCCCTTCCCATCCATCACCCTCGTGCTCCTAGGAAGGAGATAAATCATTCTGTGCCTCGTTTTTCCACCGGGGGTGAGCCAAGCAGAGATGACTGAAGTGACTTGGACACGTCCTCAGGACAGTGCCAGGAGGAGCAAGCAGCTTTCCCAGGGAAGAGGCGGGAGCGCGACACCGACTTGTGCAAAGCCGGGATTCACTGAGGTCAGTGAGGCAATGGAAAATCTCCTGCTTGCAGAAAGTAGGAGTAGTCAGAAATATTTTATTTATTGGGGGGAAAAAATTCCAGGAAACGTTCCCTCTAGCTCTATCCCAGTCCTTAAAAAATACCTGCCAGAATAGTCAGTGGTTAGTTTGATAAGATTATTGATCCACTGCCTGCTAAAAATAATAAACACTGATTTTATGGCTCAGCACAATTATCCTGACTCTTGACCCTGTGCTAACCTTTCCCTGTTCCACAAGGGATAATTATCCCCTTCCCTCTCCCTAGGGAGTTGCTGACCTTATCCCCTCTTCCTTGCCAACACATCCCCTCTAAAACATCTTCCTGCTCCCCAAATATCCCCTCTGCAGGCAATTAACATCATTAAGTCTTGCTCAGAACAAGTTTTTTCCCCACAATATTAATTAATTAAGTTCTTAACAATATTATTAATTAAGTTCTTAGTTTGTTTCTAGTCCCAAACCTGCAGAGGGGTTTCCCTTTCTCCAAACTTTCCTGTTCTCCTACTCTGCCAATGACTCAATAAAAGATTACTGGAAGACTTTATCCATACAGCTCTTTCCTAGCTGAATCAGGGAATTTACACCTGAAATGGGATGGATTTTAAGCCCTGCTTAAACCTCTGGGAACTGCCTGCTGAAGGAAGTGAATTGCAGTGGTCCAGTTTCACTGGATGCCCTGTGGTAAAGACAAGAAATCATTTTCTCCCTCAGTTTCATGGTGAGGCACAAAGAATCCCTGACTTTTTTGTTGGCTGTTCATTGTTTCCTGAGCAAGACATCCCTTCGGAACAGGCCTTGGAATTATCCAGCAAGGTACAGCAGCATAAATGCAAAGGATATTCCCAAAAGTTTCCTGAGGACACCATTTCTTGGCATGGAATGACTCCTACATCCAACAGAGCAACTTGCAACCAGCTGGGTGAGACAGGGAATGGCTTTGAAACACAGGGAAAGGCTTCCCTCCTGGAAACAGGGAAGGTCCTGAGGACTGAGAGCTGATGATTGGGTTTAAAATGATTAAATTTCACATCCCAGCTGGGCGCAGCCTCAGTGCAGAGCAGCTTTTCTGCTGCTGGGTGTAGTGAGAGAGATCCTTCCACCAGCGTGTGCAGCTGGCAGCTCCCCTGGAATGCTTCCAAGGATGAAATTCCAAGGTTTCTCTGTCCAAGATGAGGCGTCCAACACCTCTGTGTCTGCTTTCCTTAAACCTGGGGTGCTGATTTCTGACACCACCCTACAGAAATGGTGCGGGCAGGTTGGTCTGGGGGGCTGAGAACCGTGTGGGATCAATAATCCCAGTTTCCACGGATTTGGTGGAGAAAATCCGCGCCTCCAGGGCGTGATTCTCTGCTAGGATGAGGAAATTCCTTTGTGAGTTCCAGTGGTGGCACAGCAGGTCAGGACGTGAGATAGGACGAGGGGAAATGTCTTCAGCGTGTGCCAGGTGAGGAAACTGGTCACTGGAAGGACGGCCAGACTTCGGAACAGGCTCCGCAAGGAAGTGATGGAGCAATTTCCCTGGAAGCGTTCAAAAAATGAGTGGATGTGGCATTTCGTGGTATGGTTTGGTGGGGTTGGGTCAAAGGTTGGACTTGATGATCTTGGAGGTCTTTTCCAGCCTGAATTATCCAGTGATTCCATGACTTTTGGAACACGAAGTGTCTGCAGGCCTCCAGGAAAACTCACAAGTGTTTGTTAGGCTGAGTCTCCCCTCTGGAGATGGAATTTAAAGGGTTTTAGAACCTCTGTTCCCACCTGCCTTTCACAGAGTGGAGTGAAGTGGTCCTGCAGGGTCACCCAGTTCTGCCCATTTCATCCGGTTTTTAATCAGTTCGGATTAAATCCAAATTTGCCCCTTTGGCTTCTCCGCTCCACAGTTACCTCCAGGGGAAAAATTGGGTATTCAACGGCACGGGAAAATAAATAGATCTTTGTGAGACACAAAATTCCCCAGCCTGCTTTAAGCAATAAATCCAGCCCTGAGCTTAGAATTTTAAATGTTGACAAAAAGACAAAACCACCACTCTGCCTTTTCTCCAAAATAAAACCAACTCAGCCTCAGAATTTCTGAGGGATGTTTGTACAATCTGGTCTTAAAAAATTTGGTGAAGGAAACTCCAACCTTGTTTTCATAAATCAGCTGCAAAAAATTAAAAAAAATATTTTAAAATAATAATAATAATAATAAAAAAATATTTTCTTGGAGATGTTTTGTTTGAGGGTTTGGTTATTTTTTGTTTGTTTGTTTGTTTTTTAGTCCTTTGTGTTAAAATTTTTTGCCTCAAATCTCCTGCATCTTCCTTATTTTAATTTAATGCCATCACTTTTTACCCTCGCTGTGACACAAACAAGGGGATTATTCCCTTTCTTCCTGGATGGATACTTCCAGTCTGATATTGGTACACTGGATTCAGGAAATGCCAAGGAAAAAAATGAAGAAATATTACAGGAGAAGCAATTCTGCAGGATTTATAAAGTTTTCCCACTGGTAGAAATTTTTCCTACAGATGTTTCACACCCATTTATACAAAATAAAATCAGAGGAATGAGCACCCTTTGCTTTTTGCCACGTCAGCATCACAGGGTGACACTTCTTTGGCAAAAATTTCTTCTTACAGAAAGAAAAAAATATTTGGCAAAAATAAATTATGAATTTGTTGTTTTGAGAAAAGGACTCATTAAAGTCTAAAGAGTAGAGTTGAAAAGGAAACCCAGGTTACCTTGACAGTTTTGATCAAAACTGTTCAGAAACTGGGCATTATTTTCAACATCAGTTTTTAATTTTGGGTTTGGTTTAAAAAAGGATTAATCCAAAAATATTGAAATCCAAACACTGAAGCAAAATGCATCAATTCTCTGCGAGAGAAGAGACTCAGTCTTTGAACCGCTTTCATCTTTCTTTTTCCAAATTATCAATCAATTAAAGAGGAGAAACCGGAGACTCTAAAGCTCTTGGCCCTTTTAAAATTATTATTTTTGTATAATTCACACTCTAAAAGCTGTGGGCTGCTCTTTTTCAAGGAAGGCGAGTCTGGATGAGGGAAGAAATGCAGCAGTCCCTGGTGCTAACCGTGGTTGGCGTCTTCTCCCTGATGGCTGAGGAAAATGTTGTGCACTCACAGGTATTTGGATGGCCGTGAGGA
This sequence comes from Oriolus oriolus, assembly GCA_013400235.1. Taxonomy (NCBI): domain Eukaryota; kingdom Metazoa; phylum Chordata; class Aves; order Passeriformes; family Corvidae; genus Oriolus; species Oriolus oriolus. Next base: position 64,973 of record VXBT01008907.1, read on the forward strand.
ATTCCAGGAGGAAATTAAAAGGGAAAAAAAGAAAGGAGAGCTGGGAAAGCCCCGTGCTCTGCGTCAAAAGCAACACTCGTGTTCAATGTCTAAGGACATAAATTTTTTATTATTATAACCAGTCCTCGTTAAATCAGTCAACAAGGTTAGAGAACAAGGAAATTAATTACAGCCTCGACCGACGTTTAAAGCAAAAGTCTGGAAAATTCATGGAGCAGTTTGAGGCTCCTTTCTTCCTTCTGCTCCGCTGCTGAATCCGCAGGGGATCCCCCAAATCTGCTCTGGGCCGTGAGAGGCAAAGTGCTCCTTGGGAGAGCTTTCCTAAGGGAAAGCAGGAGTTCCAGCAAGGAACGGAGGAGTTGGTCAGAAAGATGGGCTTTAGCGGGGTGCTGTCTTCATCCTTTCCTGGGATTTAGGATTTCCCAGATTTTCAGCAGTGACCCGCTAGATTGATGACTTAAAAGGCCAACCTGGAAACAGAGACTAGACAGAGTAAGGGAATAAAGGTGATATTTATTTTAAAAAAGGCCTTCAGAGGCACACCCTGGGCAGGCCAAAGGCTGCACCCGAGATGGACCCCGAGTCACGAGTTCTTCACACTGTTACAGGTTTGGTCCATTTGCAGATCAGCATAAATTGGCCAATTAAACTTTAGCTAATGATGGAACTGCCCCTCAGCTCGCCCCCCTTCTCAAGGTGCTGGGTTCCACATTTTGGGCTTGGGACGGGCTGGGTGTCCTTGCAGAGCAGGCCTGGAGAGGCTTTGTTATGTCTGTGTGAGCATGAGAGAGCAGCAGCTGCCAGGCTGCAAGGCAGCTCAGAGTCACACACCGGGAATACAGAGAATACAGAATTTGTAAAATATAAAAGTTAAAACCTAAGGCGTCAGATCAGCCCTAAACCTGGACTGCCACAGGCGCTAGAACTGAGACAATTTGGAAATGGATTAAGTCAGTTTCTTGTCCCACCATGGCTCTTTTCTCCACGTGTTTGCGCGTGCCCTCCATCCCATTTTTTTCCTGCTGCCATGGAAACTGGGACAAGGCCTGACACGTTCTGTTTATTGAGTCATTTTGGACAAGAAGGGCGGGTTCCCTCTGCAGGAAGGTCCTGCTGGAACAGCTGGGAAGTGGCATCTCCCGTATCCTCATTCCCTCCTGATCACAAACCCACAGCTCTCTATTGCTTCACAGCTCCAGAAGGATCCCAAAGGATCCATGGAATCCTGGAATGGTTTGGTCTGGAAGGGACCGGGAACACCATCCAGTTCCATAGGAAGGGGACCTTCCACTCTCCCAGGCTTCACCTTTTCTCCTTTGAAGCTTAGGGATTATTATCTGGTGATCACCGGTTCGCTCTTCCTCTTCATATTCCATGTATTCCCAGATATCCTCATCTTTTATACTTCAGTGTCCATGTAGTTTACATTACATTTTCTCCAGTTTTCCCCTATTTTTGCCCAGTTCTCACCAAGGATGGCCCCAGTCAGCAGAGGAGCTATGAGAGAAGAGGATTTCCTTGGTGTGGAATCGCTCCTGTGAAATCTGCAGGTTTGAGAGGCACAGGGGTGCTGCAGCTCCTCATTTGGGATTTGGACGAGAATTGTGAACAGTTTTGATGTCCTGAATCCCTCCCAGCTCAGGGCTGGTGTTCTCCAGTTCCCAAGGGTTCCAAAGAGGCTGAGGAAGCAAATGAGACCTAAAAAGCAGCACAGGAAGTGAAAATGAACCTCGTGAAACACAAGCCCTCCAAAGCACAGGGAGAAAGCCCTGTTTGGCAGGTGGGGAAGGAGAAATGGAGCAGGGAAAGGAAGGAGGGAAGGGTCTCCTTTCCATCCATCTGCTCTCCTTCATTGCACAGCCTGATTTGATTTATGGCTCTGTGAGGCACTAATTCCGCGGTGTTGACACCCGAGAAACTCCGGGAAGAACCGCTTCCACCGGAGACAAATGGATCCAGTTTTCTCTGGCACGGCTGAGCAACATTCCCAGGGCAGAGTAGCTGCGTGAGAGCCGCAGTCTTTGGGGCTCAAACCCCAGCCGCGGGCTCGGATCCACATTTGCACCACGTCTCCAGGTGGCCGCGTTTGTTCATCCCCCACTCTGGTGGGTTAAACTCTCGGATGAAGACATCTGGGTTTGGCTGTCCAGGTGAGCAGCAGCCTCTCAGCTCTCTGTGGACACCATGGGGATCCAAGGCTTGATTCCATTGCTGCATGGAGTCATCCAGCAGATGTTGGAAAGACCGGGGGTATCGAGAACATCTGCACGGGGTGGGAGATGTGACCGAGGACCTTCTGCAGCACCAGCTGGGGGCGAGTTACTCCAGAGCATCTCAGATGGTTCTCAGTGTCTGCATTTCACAGAATCATGGAATATCCTCATTTGGAAGGGGCCTAAAATGATCATGGAATCCAACTCCCGGCCCTGCACAACCCCAGCAATCCCACCCTGTGCATCCCTGGCAGTGGTGTCCGAATGCTCCTGGAGCTCTGGCAGCCTTGGGGCCGTGCCTGTTCCCTGGGGGGCCTGAGCAGTGCCCAGCACCCTCTGGGGGAAGAACCTTTCCCTGATATCCAGCCTAAATCTCTCCTCTATCTGTGCAGAGATCCACTTTGCATTCCTGGTGTTTGATTTTTGAAAGGATATTGGTGAGCACAGCCAGTGGAGACTTGGAGGTGGTTTCATAAAACTTCAAGGGTTTGGTCCTTTAGACATTTTGTTGTCATGGTCACACCTTGTTTTTGGTGTCTGATCTTCCTTAACTGAATCCTTTCCATAAAATAACCTGAAACACCAGATATTCACTCAGGCCTCAAAAGAGAAAAAATGCGTCTAAGAGCAGAAGAAAAATTCAAACCAGGTTATTAACAATCAGAAAATATAACAAAAAAATCACTGTCAGGAGGTTAAATTTCTAAAAAGAAGTCTAACATTTCTAAAAGATTTATCTACGAGGGTCTCAACACAATTTTCTGAGAGCAGGTGTGATAATGCTTCGCTGAATGCAGTGACTCAGACATGTAGATCCAAGTTCTCAGACCACACCGCACACTCCCAACCTGAGCTGTGTCCTCTGTCAAAGTCTGATCTTTCCTCAAAATACTCCACCTAAACCCAAAAATAATCATTGCATTGGTACTTGTACTCCACATTGCACCATCTCCCTTGGTCTCTTGCTTTATGCAGATCAAAATCCTTTAACTGGTTCAGGGGATGGAGGTCTTGGTGGCATCAGAGGCAAAAATAACCTTGTCCCATCACCGTGTGAAGTTTGCCACTCGTGTGGGATGCTGTGAAACCTCTGAATTGCCAGCGAGCGGTGATGAGAGGGAAATGTGGATGTGAGTTCAGGAGCCGGTGTTTAGGGAAGGTGGGTGCTGAAGAGCCTCTTGAGACTCGAGGGGTATCAGGCTACAGCACCAGCGCCAGCCACAGGCCCTCCTGGAGACTCCTTGCAGGGATTTTGGGAGAACTCCGTCCTTTGGAGGGACGCTGGGATAACCTGTGCTGCTGGGAGTGGCAGCACCTTTATTTAGGGAACAGAACCCCTTCGTTAGAGAGGCATGAATGTCCTAATCCTGAGCGCGCCCTGCTCACCCGGAGCTGCTCCCAAGGGTCCTGTGTCCATCTGCCAGCCCCGTGCAGATGTTCCAGACACCCAGAGGGATCTCCAGTGGCTCTGCAGACCCGAAATTTGGCAAAGCACCCCACCTTAAGTTTCTAATTAAAGTGTCTGGGTTTGCTTTTTGCTCAGCGGAGAGAAGCAATCCATCACTGCTGTCCAGAGCACTTGGAGTGGATCAGCCCCTGGGGGCACCAGTTTCTCTCTCAGTACATGAGCAGATAATGAGGACACGATCCAGCTCCCCAAACACACACATCTCGTGCCATGGAGGATGTCTGGGAATTCACACGTGGCCGGCAGGTCCGACTCAGGCCCCTTGGGAAGTCAAAATCCTTCTGCCATGGCAGATGGGGACCAGATGAGTTTGGAAGGACTGAAGCACCTAAAGCTGAGCTCCTGATTTAGGAAAACGCTGGATTTTTAAGCCCATCCTGGTGAGGCTGAGCAGTTTTCCTGATCCCTGTGTTATTCCCCCTTCCCATCCAAGCTGGAGCAGCCTGGACACTTCAGTCTGGGCTCAGGCTGCTGCCAGTGATTCACTGCGCTCACACCACACCCAGCACAGGGGAGCATCGAATTTCAGGGGCTTTTCTGAAAATTTCACCACTCACACCACAGCCTCCTTCACCAGCGTGGCACCAGCGCCTGCATTTGGAGAGGGGTCAGCTCCTGCACCAAACAAAACCATGGGCTGCCCACGAAAAATGCAAATACAAAGCTCAGAGAGGCACTAAAATACACCTAAAATGCAAGTGCAGAGCGAGGAGAGGCACTGAAATAAAAAGCCTTCTGGTAGCTGTTTCTTTTTTTTTCTTCTCCATTGCAAAGCTAAAATTCAGCCCTGTTTTTCATATCAAGCCTGTTTGGGGGTTTTGTTTTTCTGTGTATTCCATCATGCAGCAGGTTATGTGCTTACAAGGAGTTCATGTTAAAAGGCCATAAAAATGAAAAATTAGCGTTGTCTTCGCAAAAAAAAAAAAAAAAAAAAAATTGAAAAAAAAAGAGAAGAAAATAAAGAATGATTTAGCAGAGGATAATTTGGCTTCTCCTTCAGGCCTGAGCTGTGCATTGATTTGTGTTTGAATTTTGCACAGGAGTTATGCAACTCCCTGGACGGCGCTTGGAGCTTAAAGGATGAGGTGGTGACAAATGCTGGGAATGACACGGGAGGAAAAAACGGATTTTGCTACGTGAGCCATCAGGTTGTCCTGAGAGCAATCCATTTTGGGAAGGGCTGACGCAGACGGGAATGACCACCTCACGCTCTGCTCTGTGTCCCCGTGGAAGTGCGGCCCGCAGATCGCCCAGAAAAAAGGGGGAGAAGGGAGAAATCCAAATTATTGCTGACGTCTCCTCCAAAAATGTGAGATCCCGGACTAATCGTGGCCAGATGTTGTAGTAGGGAACGAGAAGGAAAATCTGTTTTATCCTCGCTGAAGGTAGCAAAGCGTGGAAGAGTTTTGCGTCAGCTGCAGCTGAGTGGGAAAACCAAGGTTTTTTCCAGAAGCTGTGGAATAATGAGAAGGAACGCGTGGATATTGGAAGTCCAGTCCTGCTAAAGCACTCAAGGCTCTTGACTTGAGTAAATTAAATAAATATTAACTGAACTTTCCAGGAATCCTGAGGTGAAAATGGACTCTTTTAGGGTAGAGGGTTAAGTTTTTGTTCTTTTTTCCTTTCTTTTGAAGTTGGTAGACACTTTTTCATGGAAAACGAAGCTTGGTTTGTTGGTTTATTGAAGAAAAAATTCATAATTTAATTGTCCTTAGGTAAGAGAAAGGTAATTATCAGCCAAAATTTGGCAATAGAACACAGCTGTGAACGACCTGGCTTTCAAATGGCTTGTTCCCAACACCCTCCAGGTTTTGTCCCATTATTTTTCTCTCAGGCTCAATTTTTAAGCTCCTGTGACACAAATATTATTGTTTGAACCTCGTGTCTAAGGCAGCTCGGAGAGAAATTCTCTGTATTTCTGCACCTGATGTAAAGTGTCTTCACCACTCTGAGACAGACTCGTCCAAATCCAAGGCGTTTCCGTGACCATTGACCAATATCAGCCACTTAGGCTCCCAAATCCCTTACGCTCCATCCAAATAATATCACCCTGACGGCGTTGTTTTTATGGCAAATTCCTAAATCTCCCGTGTAAACTTCCCATTTGAGGTGGTCAAACATTCACTCTCCTGGGTTTCAGCCACCAGGTCATTTTACTCCTCCAAAACCACCATCAGAGGGGTCTCCTTCCATAAACTCAGCCTTAATCTGGATTAAACTCTCAGCACACCCTGAGTCTCTGCCTGGTTTATGTCCCAGCAGAGGTTGGCAGCTGTATTTTAGTCCTGACTCTGTACAGGTCTTGTGTTAGTAGAGAGAGACACCCAAATGTAATTCCAGGATTATCTATTTCTGTCTGGACATCCATAGGAAGTGGATCCATTCCCTCATCCATCTGTAACCCCAAAGGCTTCAGCTGAATTTATGTCCCAGCCCTTCAGAGTTTGGATGGTTCTCCAGCATTAACAACGCACGTCAAAGTGTAGGAGCGAAGCCTTGCTAAACTCAAGACCAGGGTTTGCAGAGACTAAGCCTAATCTGAGCTCCTGTCTGGGTGAAAGCAAAGTTTCACTCTAAACCAGCTTTATTCCAGTGCCCTTTCTACTCCTTCTGTGTTTTGATTATTGAGGGGAGGTTAATGAGGGTGAGAGAGATAAGGGTGACTCAAAAGACACTTAAGATAAGAAAGTTCAGAAGACGACAAACATCAAACTGATTTAGGACTCGATCCCAGCTTTACCTCACCCAGCTCTTTCAGCGTAATTCCCTTTCAGCAAAGTGCCATAAAGCAATCGGGATTTATGATCCTTTGGCAAAGTCAAGCAATCGTTTCCATAAAGTGCTGCAGACGGCCCGACCAAAGAAACTTCTGGAGCCAATGTCCAGGGGCTTCCACGTTCCAGGGATGCTTTAAAGCCCAGCGGTGCTTGCAATTCTCCACAAGCCCCAAGACCAAGCTGTGATCAGGGCTAAACCATCCCACACGCTTCAGACGGCGCTCAGGAGTCCCAGGATGGATCACAACCACCGTGAGCAGCCGGCTGAGGGAGGGAATTCTCTGCTCTGCTCCGTTCTCCTGAGACCCTCCTGGCAGTGCTGCTCCAGCTCTGGGGCCACCAAAATCAGAAGGATGTGGAGCTACTGGAGCAAGTCCAGAGGAGGCCACGGAGATGCTCTAAGGGCTGGAGCCCCTCTGCTCTGGAGCTGGGCTGGGAGAGCTGGGAATGTTCACCTGGAGAAGAGAAGGCTCCAGGGAGAGCTCCGAGCCCCTTGCAGGGCCTAGAGGGGCTCCAGGAGAGCTGGAGAGGGACTGGGGACAAGGGATGGAGGGAAAGGACCCAGGGAATGGCTTCCCACTGCCAGAGGGCAGGGATGGATGGGATATAGGGAAGGAATTCCTGGCTGGGAAAGCGCTGAGGCCCTGGGCTGGAATTCCCAGAGCAGCTGTGGCTGCCCCTGGATCCTTGGAAGCGTCGAAGTCCAGGTTGGACAGGGCTTGGATCACCCTGTGACAGTGGAAGGTGTCCCTGCCCATGGCAGGAGGCAGAATGAGATGATCTTTAAGGTTATTTCCAACCCAAATGTTTTATCATTAATTGGAATTATAACAACTCAATTTTAGTGATGAGCATTTACCCAATTACCTGAGAGCGTAACCCAGCATTCCCTGAATTCAGCAGAAGGGATTGATGCCCTGTTCATCCTGATGGTCCAGGGTGAGGGGTAGTTCTCCATGCTATTCCCAGAGCTCTCCCCAAATCCCGCAGAAGGCTTTGAATTTCCCTTTTTTGCTTCCTGGGTTTGGCCTCCCTGGTCGTACAATCGGGCCAGGGACTGAGCAGGTGTTGGGAAGGGGAAACTTAGTGAGGGCTGGCGGTGCTTGGACACTCATATGGAAAAATGCTGTTTGTGATGGATAAATTGGAGAAATTGTCATTCATGTCTCGAAATCTGTGGCAGAGCTCATGGAAGTACAGAAAGAGTTCTTTAAATGGGATGTTACAGTTTTTGTGGGACAGCTGGTATCATGGGGAATATTTGCCTGGGTCTGTTCATGGAATCATGGAATGGTTTGGGTGGGAAGGGACTTTCAAGGTCATCCAGTGCCACCCCCTGCCATGGGCAGGGACACCTCCCACTACCCAGGGTGCTCCAAGCCCCGTCCAACCTGGCCTTGGCCACTTCCAGGGATCCAGGGGCAGCCACAGCTTCTCTGGGCACCCTGTGCCAGGGCCTCCCCACCCTCGCAGGGAGGAATTCCTTCCATATAATTTAACCCTCCTCTCTTTAAATTTAAAGTCGCTCATTTAAAACGAAGAGATTATATCCACTTCCCAAATCTCCAGCCCTCAAGAGTGAGAAAAAGGAGCTCTGAGTTATTTTGCTGGAACCTCATGCTCCAGGCAGGAATCTGCCTAAATCTGCAGCCATTCCAGAGAAACAGATCCATGAGTTACCAGGAACACTCTTCACTTCAAAGACTCATCCCTGTCCTGAAAACCTCCTCCAGCAGCAAACTGGGAAACCACAAGAGTGCAAAATCCATGTGAGGCCTGGTGCCTACCAAAGAGAAATGAAAATGAGTGCTTAGCTCAGAAACTGGTGACATGTCTAAGAGAAAAAGTCACATCTTGGGCTCTGAATTTATTATCAGAGTGGAGTTTGTGGAGTGCTTTGGGCATTTCAGAGCCTTTACCCTTTCCAAAGCTTTTGTAAATTATAGCAAAAAATATCAAAGCGCTTTTCAGCCCGAAATTTGCGGCGAGGTAAAAGTTCCCTCTTCTTCCTTATCAAGAAATTGATTAATTGTGACAAAAGGTGCAGTAAATGATAAGCAGAACAAAGCTCACTCAGCACTTTTGCTGTTTTGGGTGTTTCACCCTTGGAAAGAAAATCCCAATTTTGGAACAGCTGAGGGAGAACCACGTTGTGGGGCTTTCCCAATGAAGGCTTTTCCTGTCTTTGCTTCCACCTTTTCCTCCTGGATTCCGTGGAAGAGAAGGATGAAAAGCAAACCCCGAGAGCTGCGAAGCTGTTTGAAAAGGCCATAAAATGTGTAACATTTTACTGCAGGCCATAATTCCTTTTTTTTTTTTTCCAAGCATTATCTCCACTCCAGGTTATTTTATGGCTTTCTTTGTACTCCTTGAAAGGAAAGTTGGGCACTTGGATCAGCCAAGTCAGGGCATGTTAAAAGGCACTGTGGTACTTTGCCCACTTCTTTTGAGGCCAGTGAATCAGCTGGCTGGTGACATTCCCAGTTTTCCCTCAGAAAATAGGGAGGAATCCTTCTGCACGTTCTTCGCCTGTCCTGGAAGTTCTAATGTTAAGATGCTCTTCCATGGTTTCTTTTTTTTCTCCCTTTGGAAGGAATTTTTTTTAGAAGTATTTCAATGAATTTTTATTGGGTTTTCCTCATTAATTTTAAGGAGAGGCTGGGTTGGCAAACTCAGGATCTGGACCTTTCCACCTGGATTTGTAAAAGCTGATTCCTACTTCACCGCTCAAAATTCCTACATTAAACGCTGGAAATTAGGGAAACACATCGAAAATAGGAGCAATCGGGGTGTGCAGTTTTCAGATCCCAGATGTTTTCCCAAATTTAGGAGCCATAAAGGGCACTGGGTCTAACCTGGCACATGCTATGTGACCATAAACCAACCTTTGGTCCCTTGTTTCTACTGAAATTTGGGAAAAGTTGGATTCAGACACTGACAATCCCGTGATTTAGTACAAATCATTAAAGGAGGAACCTCTCAAGAGGATTTTTATTCCATAGTCCCGTTTATATTAATTTATAATTAATGATGTGAAAATGGGTTTGAACAAAAAAGCTAAAAAAAAAAAAAATCTAAAAAAAAATCCCCCAAACCCAAACAATAAAAATTCTAAACCTCACTGATGACTTTGATTCGGGAAATTCTTAAGGAGTGTGGTTGGTATTTTCTTTTTGTGAGTCAATTTGCTTCCTTCCTACCCCTTGTTCACCTCTTGGCTTTGTGAGGCCGAAGAATTTGATGACAAAGTTACGGAGAAAACCATAAATGGAAGAAATTGGGAATTGCAGCAAAATTATCCCATCCCTCTGAAATTTCCAAGCTCTGTCCAAAGTAACTGGTAAGTGGATAAAGTCTTGCCCTTTAGGAAAAAAGAAGTCAAGGGAGAAACGCTCCAAGACATTTAAACACCTCTTGAATTCCCATTCAGGCACTGGAAAGCACTGAGGATTTTGGTATAGAAAAGAGTCAAATAAGCAGCTGAAAATCAAAATAAATAAAATATAAATTGGCCACTTTAACTCAGTCAAAATATAGAAAACATAACTCTATTTGTGAGTGATTTGACAGCTCCATCTTGTATTAATATTCTTTAAAAGACCATCTCAGTGGCTTTATTTTAAATTAAATATTTGATTTTAATAGAAATAAGAACAGGACCCAATTTTTGGGTGATGACGACTGGGATCAACGAAAAGGATCACAAAAAATTGTTGATAAGGATAAAAACTCCAGGGATTTTGCTTCCCAAGCCCATTAGTATGCACAGGGAGCTTCAGATCGAGGTTCAGCTTCCACTCCCTTCCACAGGTTTCTCTCCCAGAGAATTCCAAAATAACGGTGGGTTCAGGTTTTCCTTAATCCCTATGGATATGCAAAAAAACCTTTCACCAACAAAACAGATGGAGTGCTGATTGCTTCCAATTAGAGCCCACTTTTGTCTACTCTACCTACATATTTACCAATAATTTCAAAATTCAAATGAAAAAGTTTCCGTTGTTACCCCCCAAAAAAAATTTTAAATTAATTGTAAATTTGCCTTTTCTCTTTGGACGTTTTTGCAGCGTTTTGTTGAAAATTCTGGAGGTTTTTCGCTTAAATCTGATCCTTCTTCAGGTCACAAATGGGATATAAATTTAGAAGTAATTTTAAGCATCTTCAGTTCGGATTTTTTCTGCAGTAGTGCCTCAGTCCAGCACTTAAATTGTAAATTCCCTCAAAATCCCAGCAAAACCAGACAGCAGCTCATTTTTTCTTTGGAATATGAAGGCAATCCGTCTTTCGTAAACCCTTAAACGCTGCATTTCAGCCGTTCCTTTGCTGCTTTTAGATTTTGCTGTGTGTGGCCACTTCCATATTTACAACCAGATTTACAAGGTGAAATGGAGGCCGTGGAATAAATGGTCTCAGTTACTGCGAAGCTCTGTAAAAAAGGTCCCCCACAAAGTCATAAAAATGATGCATCTGCCTGGGATATTCCAGGGCCTTTTCCATCCAGGCGAACGGAGTTTTTGCCCAGCAATAATTCCTGCAAACCTCGCTCGTAAATATGCACTAATCAGTGTTGAGAGATGCTCGAGTGGATCATAATTTTCCAGCTGAACTTGCCTTTGTTGCCACTATTTTAGTTTGGGAACCTGACACTGAATTATTTCTAGGGAAACGAAGGAATCGCCTCCCAGGGAAAGATAATTCCTAGGATTAAAGCACTTTGGAGAAGAGACGCCACAGGTGACCTGGCATCTGAATTCCTTCTGGTGCAGACTCAGCAGATTTGGGTAAAACTCCCTGGGGACGTGATAAGATAAATGAGGTTTAAGAAAAAAAGAAAAAATGAGGTTGCTTCCTGCCAAGTCCATCTGGTAGATCCAGAAGAGATGAAAAATAATTGAGCAAGAATAATTCCCAGATGAAAGGCGGATACAGATAATTAATAACAGAGTTACTGCCTTGATTCATAAATCTGCTTATCATGTTCACACAGCAAGAAGCCAACCTCAGTCATCCTTCCCAGTCTGGTGCTGAGGCTGGAAGTTCAGACGTGGAGGTCTAAAGGCATGAAGAGGGAGCTTTATCTTGCCTAACTTTATCAAAATTTTATTATGTTCCGTAGGATATTGGCCTGTAATTCACCTCTAATCACCAGAGAGAGATAGGCTCCTGGAAGGCACGGAAAATAGGGAAGGAAGATTTGGAAAATGGTTCAGCAGAGGAAAAGGTGGGGTTTTTTTAAAAAAAATATTTAAGTAACTTTCTTTTCCCATATCCATGATCCATTTTTTAGTGGCAGGCAGAACAGGAATCTGTTGTGCCTTCAGCAGTCAAATCCATTACTGGAAGCAATCTGGACATGGAAAGACGGCCAGGAATATTAAAGCCCCATTTTGGGATCTATTTAATCTGTTTAAAATAGAAAGCTAAGAGAAAAAAAAAAAAGGGGGGGGGGGGCAAAAAAAATTCTAAAATGGATTAAAAGACAATGGTTTTCTCTTGAAAATTGGTGCCTGGACCAGGAATTTTTGCTTCAATGGAATATATTGGATTTACAGTACGGACGAGGACAGAACAGAATGGATTCCACCTTGCTGAGCAGCTCTCACAATTATAAACACAGATGTACATTGATTTATTCAAAAGAAAATCATCATTTAGAAGCTATAGCAGGGTAAAAAATCATCTCATTCCGTGGGCAGGGAAACCTTCCACTATCCCAGGTTGCTCCAACCTGGCCTTGGACACTTCCAGGGATCCAGGGGCAGCCACAGCTTCTCTGGGCACCCTCAGCTTCTCTGGGCACCCTGTGCCAGGGCCTCACTATCCTCCCAGGGAAGAATTTCTTCCCAATATCCCATCTAGATCTACTCTCTTCCACCTTAAAGCCATCCCCCCTTTTCCTGTCTCTTCATGTCTTTGTGGATAATCTCTTTCCTTGTTGTAGGTTTCCTTCCCTACTGGAAGGCAAAAATTATGGGCAAAAGTCTCAGCTCCCTTAAATAATCTCGAAATACATGGAATTATCTTTTCTATCTTTACCCAGAACCCCTCCACTTGGATTAATTACGCATTAAAGACGTTTTTTAAGTTTTAGAGGGGTGAATTAAGGGAGACGAACCCAGAATGTGTTCATGGTTTATCTTCTGGGGTTTTTTAGTGCAATAAGGTGTGAGATGTAGTCCTGAGCTTTACGAATTAAAACCCTGACCTAATTTAAAGAACAGCATGGGGACCACGTGTGGTTTTTTCCACACTTACTCCGAGTCTGAGATTTGCTGTGCCCAAGGGTGCCGCAACAAATGCGAACAGAGCTAAAAGGGCCCATAAAATATGAATTCAGGCTGCTATGACACAAATCTAAATGTCAGGAATCCGGCATTATGGAAGTCAGGAAAAACCGGGATGAGTCAATCCCCGAGGTGAAAGAATTCAGCCAGATTAATCAATGGAGTCCACAGGGACTGGAATGCTCAGATTATTCCTATAACATAAAACCAGACATAAAAAAATGCAGGAGCACTTATTGTGACTCAAAGAAAAGGTTAAAAATGAGCCATAAGGAAATTATGACATTGTCTCTATTGCCAAACCTGGAAATTTTATTGCGAGTCTTAAAACTTCTCAGTATCTGGATTTCAAAGCTTTATATCTTGGTGATTCTATGGAACTTGTGATCTTTCCTGGATAGTTTTGTAAAAAAAAAAAAAAAAGCCAAGGCCAACATTTCACAGAAACGATGACCCAAAAAAGCCGTGTAACCACGTTGCTAAACAAAAATAAATGTGAGCATCAAGGAGGAAATTCTGAGATTTCAAAATGGGCTTTCGTGCTGAAATAAGACCAAAATCTGGAGACCTCTCACAGAATATGAAGTTTTGGTGGTAAAAATTGTCTTTCAGAAGTGGAAAATGTTTAATTTTGTGACAATTTTGTGTAAGGTGAGACTCACCCTCATTTAACATCAGCTTGGAGTTGCTCTTGTAGGAGATACTCCCTTTATTGTTGGTTTCCTTAATTCTCTTAATTTTTCCGTGAAATAGCCCTGGGTGTCTTCCAAACCATCGTGAGGATCAGCAAAGTTTGGGGACAGGCTGGTGTCACCAGAGCTGCACTCCCACAGCTCTACAGCTGGCCCTGCTCCAATGGACAAAAGGGGAAACATCTCCCACGTCGCAATTATTAAATTTCGGAATAGTTTGGGCTGGGAGGGACCTTAAAGCTCATCTTGTTCCACCCCCTGCCATGGGCAGGGACACCTCCCGCTATCCCAGGGGGATCCAAGCCCCATCCAACCCGGCCTTGGACACTGCCAGGGATCCAGGGGCAGCCACAGCTGCTCTGGGAATTCCATCCCAGCCCCTCCCCACCCTCCCAGCCAGGAATTCCTTCCCAATATCCCATCCATCCCTGCCCTCTGGCAGTGGGAAGCCATTCCCTGGGTCCTGTCCCTCCATCCCTTGTCCCAAGCCCCTCTCCAGGTCTCCTGGAGCCCCTTTAGGCCCTGCAAGGGGCTCTGAGCTCTCCCTGGAGCCCTCTCCTCTCCAAGTGAACATTCCCAGCTCTCCCAGGCTTTCTCCAGAGCATCCCTGTGGCCTTCTCCAAGAGTTCCCTGTCCTTCTGATGCTGGACTCCAGTTCTGAACACGTCACTCCAGGTGGGATCTCACAAGGGAGGAGTGGAGGGGGACATTCACCCCCACACACAGAGGTGACATCCCAGCAAGGCAAAGCAGCACCAACAGTCCTGCAGCAATATCAAGACCAAATGAAAACCAAATTGGCCATTTTTTCATGGAAATCCGCAGGTACCTCAAGGATTTCAAGGAATACAGGACCATCTGCAGCTATGGGGATTGAGGAAACTTCTTTTTCCTGCCTGTAGATGGTGAAAATATATCAAAATTGTGATGTAAAAGACTCTTGTTTGAGCAATCCACCACCAGACAACATTCCAGAAGGAATCCTAGGCTAGGACCTGACACCTACAACCATCACTGAGTTTTCAGACAATCCATCTGTTTTAGCACGGATTCAATGTGGGTGTTTCCATTTTTATGCAGGATAAACCTCACTCTGAGTCTTGGTGATGGTTGCAAGTGGGAGATCTGAGTCACTTCTTGGCTCGCTCCGCTGTGAGGTCGGAAACAAAAGCAGAGTTGCCCCAGGAGAAGGTGATCTCTGATATATTGGGATAAAATCTATTCCCATTATTCTCAGTTTGTGGGCTTTGAGAATTCGAGTTAAGTCCTTCAAACTTTAGGATTTCACTGGAAAACAGGAACTGAGAGCTCAGTTGCTCTAAAATTTCTCTGTAGTAGTTTTTAATGAGCTGAGCTAACTTAGAGAGAGGACAATGGGGAATGGCTTCAAAGAGAAAGAGTGGATTTAGAGTGGATTTAGATGGGATATTGGGAAGGAATTGTTCCCTATGAGACTGGTGAGGTCCTGACACAGGATGTCCAGAGAAGCTGTGGCTGCCCCTGGATCCAAGGAAGTGCCCAAGGCCAGGTTGGATGGGGCTTGGATCCCCTGGGATAGTGGAAGGTGTCCCTGCCCATGGCAGGGGGTGGGAAATGGATGATCTCTAAGGTCCCTTCCAACCCAAACCATTCCACAATTCCTTTTCATAAACTTCCCCATGAGGAGCACCCAGCTCCCTCCAGCTACACCTTCACGCTTTTTTCAAACCCTCCTGCACATTCCCTGGGAAAATCAACCAGAACCTTGGGGAAAACATAACTGGATTTTTCCAGGCTGTTTATCTGTGAGAGCAGCACAGCACCTGATGGGGATGGGCTCCCTCCAGGTGCCCTGACGGAGCCTGGCTCTGCGTGTTCACACCAGCAGGAAGGGACTTGAGGGAAGCATTGCGTATCGGGAATGCACTTTCCAAATGAAACTGTTCTTTCCAGAGCCCTGGCTGCTTCCCTTGCGCAGCCCGCCTCCAAACACCCAGGCACAGATGGTTGGCAAAGCTCAGACCAGCTGTGACCACCAGAGAGTCCTGGAAATCCTTGGCAAAGGTGTAATTTTGGGGGCATTTGGAACGGGAGCTGCTCAAACGAGGCTCGTACACCTTATTTGAGTCTGGGAAAGTCTGTGACCGTAACTCGTGGGGACCTTTTTGGGGGATTTGCTTGATTTGAGTCAGAGCAGTTTCTCCGTGCCCTCTCCTTGTGCTCCCAGCTCAGTGTCAGCCTGATTAATATTGTCAGTGGAGGAGATGAATTCAGGGAAAAGGTTTTCCTCTCGGCCTGACGTGGGGCTGTGGTTCTTCCTCCGCAGCTTGCGTGGAAGCTTGGGCTGTCCCTGCCAGCGCCCAGCTGGCCACGCTTGGTGGTGTTGCTTCCCCTCTTGGTGGGTGGCTCCAAGTGTCAGGCAGGGGTGGAATCAAGGCCTTGGAAGATGTGCCAAGGACTTATTTTAGCTGGGATGAGATCAGAGCAGTTCCCTTGGAAATGCTGGAGGAGCAGAGGATGGCTGTGATGTAACACAATCCCTCTTTATCAGCTTGAAGGATCCAAAACCCCTTGTCCCGTGTCCCACCATCACGACGGTGAGTTGTCTTCCCTGTAGTTGGTAGAACCAGCTTTTCCCAGTTCACTTCCCACCTCGCTTCCCAGAAATTTGTTTGCTACATTCAGCCTTCCCAGCTCGCCCGTGTTCCTCACCCTCCTCCACCATCACCATCTTGGCATCGTGCCCAATCCTTGGGTTGTTTTGGGTTGTTTCACACCAGACAAACCCCTCAGGAAGAATGATGCGGGCTTGGCTCATCCACGCACTGCTCTCTGGAGCCCTCTGGGACACAGATGGAATTCCGAGTGTTTGACACCAGCCTCGCGGAGCAGCAAACAGAATCCAGAGAGGACGGAGGGCACCCTCGGCAGGTTTGCAGAGGACACCGAGCTGAGTGGTGCTGCTGACATCCCTGAAGGACAGGATGCCATCCACAAGGACCTGGAGGAGCGGGAGAAGTGGCCTGTGGGAGTCCCATGAGGTGTAACAAGACCAAGTGCAGGTGTGTTACTGGGTCAGGGCAAACACTGGGATCAGTCCAGGCTGGGGAAGAACAGACGGAGCAGCCCTGGGAGAAGGGCTTGTGGGTGCTGGTGGCTCAGAGCTGGACGTGCCCTGGCCGTGTGCACTGGGACCAGAAATCCACCTGCATCCTGGGCTGATCCCACAGCGTGGGCAGCAGGGAGCGGGGAATTCTGTCCCTCCACCCCTCTCAGGTGAGGCCCCACCTGCAGAGCTGCCCCAGCCCTGGATCCAGCACGGGAAGGACCTGGAGCTGCTGGAGAGTGTCCAGAGGAGGCTCCAGGGGGATCCGAGGGATGGAGCAGCTCTGCTGGGAGGAGAGGATGAGAGAATTGGGATTGTTCAGCCTGGAGAAGAGAAGGCTTAGGGGTCACCTCATTGTGTCCTTCCAGGGCCTGAAGGAGTCAACAGGAAAGATGGAGAGACAGTTTCCAAGGGATGGAGGGACAGGACAAGGGGGAAGGGCTTCCCACTACCAGAGGGCAGGGATAGATGGGATATTGGGAAGAAATTCCTCCCTGTGGGGGTGGAGAGGCCCTGGCACAGGTTCCCAGAGAAGCTGTGGCTGCCCCTGGATCCCTGGAAGTGTCCAAGGCCAGGCTGGCCAGGGCTTGGAGCACCATGGGACAGTGGGAGGTGTCCCTGCCCATGGCCAGGGGTGGGAATGAGATGATCCAGAAGGTCCTTTCTGACCATTCTGTGGTTCTCTGGCTCCGTGATTTCAGATGAGATTTGATACCTGTCCCAGACAGTTCATTTGGATGCCGTTCCCAAACCCAGTGCAATGCAGTTTGGCGCTTTAATTTGCATTCCTGGGAGAAACTCCTGGCAAACCAGCTCACTGTCACAGGAACAGCGATCTGCAACCAGTAATTCAGTCTGAGAGGAAAATGAGAATCTTAACCAATGGAATTTTCCGCGGATCCATCTCTCCGCGCAAAGAAAAATACCAACATCACAAAATGGCCCGTCAAGGCTTTCCAGCTAATTGGCAGCAGCTTGTTCAAGTGTGGTTCAAACTGTCTTTTTTGACTGTCAGTCACTTGTGGAATTGGCTTCGGAGCAAATTCCATTTGTCCCCCCTCGTGTCATCCCTGGCATCTCAGACTTCGCGACTTCCAGCCCTCTGTGCCGTGGTTTCCCAGTCTCCCATCCTTGCTAATTTAAGTGTAGCCCTGCTTTAAGCTCTGATCCCTCAATCAAGTTGTCCTGCATGCTTTGTTAATTAGGGATGGATTTGGGAACGTTACAAAAAGGAAAAGTCATGCTTAAAAATTGTGTTTAATTGATGTCTGAGGAAGGAAATTCCTTGGGGTGAATTCTGTTTTATTCTGTGAGGGCACCACCACCATTACGAAGTCTGTAGCCTCACATAACATAAACAACAAAATATCTTTCCTTCATTCCAGCTACTGGAAAACGCCTCTCCAAAGGATTTCTATCCATTAGCCAAGGATGTACAGAACGTTCTCCGTCGGGTGGTTTGGGGATAGTTTTCAATTTCTTATTTTAATGGCTCAGTTTTTCTTAAAATTCAGTTCTGCAGACTCATAAATCTCTCTGATGGCGGGGTTTATCCCAAACTCACTCAGCCCATATTCCTCTGATTACATTCCTCCCTTTCACATTCCCACCTCTCCATGCAGTTTTAAACACTGGACGGATTTCTTCAGCGTCAGGAGTGCATTCCAACATATTTTGTGCTCGCTGCAAATGGGCAAACGAGTCCCAGTTCTGCCAGTCTGAGATTTGGGGTAAATTCAGCAGTTTTTCTCCACTGAATATCCAGTAGTACCGGGAATGGGCAGACAGGTGGTAGCACTGTTGACTTTTTGCTTTAGGTTTTGGACCCCGCCGGGATTTTTTTTGGCGTCGTTTTGATCAAAACACCGAAGTCAGGTTGGTTCCAATCCCCGCCGGGAATGCCCGGATCTCCGTATGAGCTGAGCTTGGCTTATTAGTTCATCCCCTGTCCCAGGGAGGGCTCAGCTTTTCATCTCAGCTGCTCCACTTCCTCATTAGAGGGGGATTAGTCAAATCCCATCAGCCAATGGAGCTGCACTGCTGGCCCTTGGAAGTGGGAACCCTTCCGAAGGAAGAATTTTAGGACCTGACTCCGAGTCAGAAGACTCATTCCTTGGGCAAGAGTTAAGCAGAGCTGTGCGAAACTTGGCGGATCCAAATCTCAGGGCTTGCGCAAAGCTGAAAAAAAATAAAGAAGAAGAACAATTAGTGGTTTAATTTCTGGGTTTTCTCCGAGCTTCTGCCTTTGGGGAGCTCACAAGAAAGGCTTTATTTGCTTTGAGTTTCATTTCTCAACTCACTTTTGGAGTTTTTTGGAGGAAGGAGCCTTCATTCCCAGAGGTCAGCGACTTTCCGGATGTGCCAATGATTCCTGGGCAAACACCTTCGTGTTTGTGCCTCAGCTCCTGCAAAATGAGGGATAATTATTCTTTCTCAATTATTTTGATTGCAAAGGCTTTCAAGCTTTAAATACCAGCTCTTACTTTGAGTTGAACGCTGAGAAGTGAGCATTTCTCAACCCTGGCACTGAAAGGTCACTATTTTAAATTTCAACAAGGAAATTTGCACTGTGACCCAAAACCAATTCGAACTTTGCTCCTTTTTCACTGTCAAATTTAGCCAGATTTTAATTCGGTGACAATGCCTATATCCAGGTCACCTCTTCCTTTGTGTGAGACTGAGAAAAATTTGGAGTTCTGAGCTGCTAGAAAAGGGAATCACTCATTGGAACTAGGCAGGGAAAACCCTTTCTGATAAAATCAACACTGTAATCACACTGAACTTCCCATTTAGTTTGGAATCCAAAAAATCAGCACACAATCACTAAGTGTGACCTGAACCTGGACTTGTGCCTGTCATTTCTTAGCCTTACCAGAAAAGGGGGGGGAAAAAAAAAAGAAGGAAGAAAAACACAGATTAGGAAAAAACCAGTTTTATTATTCTCAGAAAGCTTCACGAGGCTCCTTCAGCTTGGAGATTTTTCCAGTGCTTCTCTGTGACTCTTACGGAGCAGTTGGAGATGCTGAGGGCTGGGGAAGGGCGAGATCCTGGGATTTTTCCCACCTCCTGGCTGGGGATGAGGTAACTCACCTCGCTAAGAACAACACTGGCTTTTCTCGGTGGCCTCCACCGAGCTGCAGCTCCCCTCGTACCTCACACTGAGTTTTACGCCCAAGGAATTCAAGCTGGGAGCCTGACTCATTCCTCTGAGCTGGAATTCGCCACGGAGGTGGCAGAACAAGCTCCCATCAGCCTCGGAGCTGATGATGAGGGAGCAGTGACCGCCTCACCTTGGGCGATCTCCTGGTTCCTCTTGTTTCTGTACCACCCCCACCCTCCTGCGCCCCGCACAGCTCCGGTTTTTAATGAATCCTTCTTTGACAGAGACTCCTGCTCCTGCCTCCACAGCCCCAGGAGTGTCACAGAGCCCTTCACGAGTGTCACTCATCCAGCTGGGTGGCCCTGAGGCCACCAGGTGATGTGCATTAGGCAGTGGGCTCTGAAATTGTCCCTTTTTCCATCTTTTCCTGCCCTCCCTGCCACTCTGGGCCTCTTTTCTGTTCCGAGCCCTCCCAAATCCGTGTCTCTTCCCCCGTATCTCTGGGCACAGCATCCACGTTCTCGTGCTCTCTTGTTTCATCCGCGTCTCTCTGCTGGCTGCAGTTACTATCCAGTGGGAAGGAACGGGAGAGGCTGTGGCTTGGAATTCTCGGGCTCATTTCTCCCCCTGCATGGATACCCCTTGCCAGCTCATCTTTCTCGCTGGAAAATGACGGCCCCCGAGGCTGATTTTCTGCTCAGCCAAAGGGAAAGAGCACAAAAATCAGCATCTCTGGAAGATCTCCTGAGAAAGGAGATCCCACACGCAGCCACAGCTCGCAACAAGTTTGTTATCCCTGGCTGAATTCGTCCTGCGGCTCCTGAAAGCCAAATTAATTTCTAATTGCCGCGGTTGTTTTCTCAAAGTCAGTCTTTGCTGATTATGAGTCTCAAATCCTTTCATTAAGGCAGGAAGTAGGATGGGTTTGGGAGAGAGCTGGGAAGGAGAGGGAAAACCAACAAATGATGCAGCTTCTTGCGGGCTGGTGGGAAATTACTCGTGGTCATACACACCCCTCACACCTCAGGTGCTTCGTCCAGGACTCACTGATGAAAAAAAATATTGTGGAATCATGGAATGCTTTGGGTCGGAAGGGACCTGAAAAACCATCTCATTCCATTACAGCACCAAACTTCCTGCCACGGGCAGGGACACCTCCCACTATCCCAGGGGGATCCAAGCCCCGTCCAGCCTGGCCTGGGACAATTCCTTGGATCCAGGGGCAGCCACAGCTTCTCTGGGCACCCTGTGCCAGGGCCTGCCCACCCTCCCAGCCAGGAATTCCTTCTCAATATCCCATCCATCCCTGCCCTTTGGCAGTGGGAAGCCTTTCCCTGTGTCCTGTCACTCCATCCCTCGTAAATTGTCTCTCTCCATCTTTCCTGTTGGTTCCTTCAGGTCCTGGAACGCCACAGTGAGGTGGCCCCTAAGCCTTCTCCTCTCCAGGCTGAACATTCCCAATTCTCTAATCCTTTCCTCCCAGCAGAGCTGCTCAATCCCTCGGATCATCCTGGTGGCCCTCATGAACGACTCCCGCTCCAGGGTCCCTTTTCTATCCATCAGGAGAAAACTCCACCCCGATGTTAACATGGAACTTATTCTCAGGTCATGAACTGTACTAATAATAAAAAAAAGTGAATTATTGGGGAATTCTTAACGCTCTGCCTGCTCCAGTCATTTTTCTCACCTTGTGCTGATCAAAAACTGCTCCAGAATCCCCCAAATTTCCCAGCTGCTTAGCAGGTGTCTGAGTTTATGACATCACAGAAACATCCAAACCCTACAGACTCTCCAAGACTCATTTAGAATAATATGAAAATAATTTAATCGGCTTCAACATGCCAGGAAAGCAATACCCTGTCCGAGGGTGAATTCCACGGTTCCAGCTGTCAGGAGGCTCTGGATTTAAAATACAGTAAAACTTTTACAGCCAAACCCCCGAGCCAAATTCCTCCCATCATTGATTTTTTTTCAAGGAAGCAACCAGCAGTGAAGTCTGAGGCACAGATTTATTGAGAAAAGTATAGAAACGATAAGTGCGTTAATAAATCCTGTGTATTTATTAGGTCAGGAATATTGCGGACACAATTCCCTGGAGAACTTGAAATTAAGGATTGGAATTAAGAATTCCACGTCCTGAGACTTTGGGAGATCTCTTTTCTCAACCGAAGTCTGAACACCTGCAAGTTGTTCCCTAGAAAGCTGAGGTGGCCAACGTTCCTTTTGGTAGGAAAGGAGTTGTGGAATTAGAGGAAAAAATGGTTCTGGATTATTTTTCTTGAAGTCACGGCATTTTTGGAGACAGGTTATAACAGCAGTGACAAGGACCCCTGCTATTCCCTGAGTAACACCTGAAAAATATTTGGAGTTGGGAGCCTTTCAGAAAGATTAAAGATATTAAATGGGAAAAAAATAAATAAAAACCTTATTAATTTCTCTAAGTGCTGTGCTTGTTAAACTCGTGTATAGACCCATATTTTGGAAATACTGAAGTGCAATTCCCTCGTGGGCAGTTTTAGCTGGAATTCTGATCCTTCCCATTGTTTTCCTCTGACTCTGCGTGGTTGGTTCACCTCTCGTTCCTGAAATGTAGTGGCCAACACTGAATTCACTGAAGCCTTCACCCCCTGCCCTCATTTTCTCCCAAATAAAACCTTATTTAACCAGTGCACAGCAAGGTTTTAGAGGTTTTATTGATAATCTCTATGACTCTACATTCTTTAAAAATAATCCCATTTTCAGTAGTTTGATTATTATTTATTTGTATCTGTCGGTACAAGCATTTTCTTAGTGTTTAATCTGATCAGAAAAAGACATTTAGGGTGGTTTTTTGGGGTAGTTTCAGTCTATAAAATGCCTCGGAACTAATCCAACTGTTCCACGTCCTCCAGAATAATCCCATTCTCAAGTGATCGCTCTGAACTCTGTGAGACGTGACCCTAACGACCAAATCAATTAACTGTGTAATTAGACAAGTGGAAAACTCACAGAAAACTGGGATTGAAGGGGAACCCTGCGTTTGTGCGCTTGTTAAACGAGATCTTCCATTCAGAATCCGTGAGAGGAAAATCTTCCCCATCCATGGCTAACGTCGGCATCCATGTGGATGTGTGGAGGAGGAGGGGAATAAATCCATGCGCAGCACCAAGGAGAGAGGAAATATTAAATATTAACCGCATGAAATACTAAAATCCATTTCACTCCTTTCCTCTGGATCCCTTTCCCACCACTTTATTATTTTATTTAAGTTCCAACGCGTCTCTAACGATGTTTTGCTGATGGTTCTCTCACAAAGAAAAATCAAACAAAATCAACTTCCAGTAAAGAAGGCTGAGAATTTTATTAATTTTTTTTCCAGTGCAAATGCCAGGATTCCAAGTTTTCATGTGCTGGGACTTGAATTTTGGAGCTCTGACAGACACAAGGGCTGATGGGCCGGATCATCTCCCACAAGTCCCTGACACCTTTAATTTGCATTGTCTTAACGAAGTATTGAGCACTCTCCACTGCAAATAAAGAGAAACTTCCTCAAATAAATAAATAATCTGGGATTAATCTGTTTTAGAGGGAAATCTGTCTTATCCCAAGATACTCATCCAAGACATTTGAGGTGAAGCACCTCTGAATGTGCTTTTTTCTCCCCAGTGCACATGAGTAGCTCAGAGAAAGAAATTATTTCTAGGCAGATAAAGTCGGAGGAAGATTAATAAGGTAAAAATGCTCAAACCTTTTCCAAAGCAGGGAGTCCGAGCTCAGCCTGGACACCAAAATAATTGGGTTTTCTCCCATTAATCTCAATCTATTTATCAGCTTCCCATCTGCAAAATCAGGATAATATTCCTGTCTCAGAGGGATATTCCGAAGATGATTAACACTGGAAAACCACTCAGGAATGGCAAAAACCCCCAAAATCCCAGGAGGAAATGAACTGTTGTGTCTTTAGAGCAGCCTTTGCACTATGGGGCGAAAATACTCCTGGAAGCAACTTCTGCACAGTAAACCCCAATTTTATGAGGAATTCTGCTGCTGTCTGGGCATGGTTCTCACCAAGGGAGGCTCCCATTTAAATACAGGAGGCTACTGGATCATTAGGGAGAGAGATAATGCGCAATAAAAGGGAGAAAGGTAAGGTTTCATCAGCTGTTTTTATTCCGTCTTATCTTAATTACCGAGAAATTCACTTTGCACCCGGCAGTCCATTGGGTTTTTATCGCTTAAATTTGTGTGCCTGTGTTGGGCTGTGTGCGCAATGCAGAAAAAACATAAATTAGACAAGAACAGGGAGCAGAAAATGTTCTGAATTCTCTCACCTTCTGGATATTCTTTCTTCTTTCTCAGGAATAAAATCCTAAATGTGCCCCGTTTTCCAAAATGAGGAAAACAAAGCAAAAATAAAATTATAGTCAGCTGTGGTTGGGCACCTCCAAAAGAACGACTTTAAATATTGTTAGTAAAGGAGATCTGAGATATTTTCAGGTTCTCTATCACTTCTGAAAATGCTTTTCCATTGTCAGGATGGAGATCTGTGATTCTGAGTGTCTCATTTGATATGATGTTGTGCATATTATATACATTATTATATATGTGATATAGACATAGTTTATAAGTGTATGCATTCAATATATATTTATTTATACATTATTTATATAAATATAATACATAATATATTATTCAATATATATATTTATATATTATTTATATAAATATAATATATTTATTTATATATTATTCAATAAGTATTTATTTATATATGTCTTTTATATTATGTAATCTATAGAGTTAATAAAATTTAATATTAGTTATATTAATATTATAATTAATAATACTATTAAAAATATGATCTATATTTTATAAACATGTGTAATTTATATATTATATGTGATTATTATTTTTTATTACTATTATTATGCATTGTTATATATTATATCCATGTAATTTATATGTTTATATTTACTGTTTGCAAGTTCAGCTGCATATATATGAGACATACACAAATCCTGGAATTCCTAAGCAAGCGGGAATAACTCCCTCCCCAAATCCCAGGAATCGAGACTTAGCAAATAAACCAGGCAGTTACTAGCGAGTGCCCTTATTGCCATGGAAACCCAGCCAACCCAAACATCGGGAGGCCGCGATTCCCAGAATTCTCACGTGCCAATACAATTATTGGGCCCGTCCAAGCCTGATATCCCTCTCCTGCCTTCCCACCTCAGCTGAGGTAATACGGACTGGAGGATTAATCACAGCATCCATCTAAATTCGGAGCTGGAGGGCCACGGGAGCAGCCTGGGTGGGAACGGGGCGATTTCAGTTTGTTTTGTGCTGTTTCCAGGCTCGTCCCCGTATTTGTCTCGCATTGCCTGGGTGTTGCCATAGTGACCTTTGATAAATCCGTGTTATGGATGCTGTGAAATATAAAGCCACGGCACATCGCGGGGAGGGGAAGCCCGTGGAATAGAGCAGGGGGCTGGGAGCTTCAAAGGCATTTTGGTCAGATTTAGTGCTCTCATCCGTTCTAATAAATTCTTTGCTCTTAATTAAAAACTGCGTGTCTGCTAGCCTGGAAATTCATTCCGCTCTGGAGGAGTTTCTATGGGAAAATTCATATTGTCCGAAGCAGTTGGCTGGATTTGATCAGCCTGTGTAATTTATAGTTATTTAACGGGCGTAAAAATCCACCTTTGCCTCAGTGTTCCTGTTCTTTTGGAGCGTTTCTTAAGTCAAGAAAGAAAATAAGAGGTTCAGGTCATTCCTCATCTTGAAAGGCAAAGACTTCGTCTTTTTATGGGTGGCCACTTAAAAATTGAAAGTTCAGTCCGAGCTAGGGAGAAATGAATATTTGGGAAAGGGTTTTCAGAGGCTCCTCAGGGAATGGTCACATTCCTAAGGCTGCCAGAGTTCCAGGAGCATTTGCACACACTCTAAGGCATGGGGTGGGATTGTTGGGGTGTCCTGTGCTGGGCCAGGAGTTGGACTGGATGATCCCTGTGCATCCCTTTTAACTCGGGATATTCCATGAGCAGATTTAGGTACTTTGAGAGCATTTATTCTACTCTAGGTCTTAGACATCCAGCCCAGGATACGACTCAACATTTAAATTTTAAATGGCAAACCCCAAACCAGGTGCATCTATAGCTGTTGTTACCACTAGGAATGAAGACCCCATTTTATCCCTAAAAACTGAGCAGATCCAAGATTTCACAGCGTGACAAAGGCGGGACCCAGGTGCAGCTCTTGAGAAATCTCTGGGCCTCTGTTCCAAAGAATTAAAAGCCTGTGTTCATTCCGCTCAATTTTTTAGGAAAGTCACTGCGACACCTTCCTGAAGAGCTTCTTCATTCCTCCCGGGAGCACAGTTTATCCCAGCAATCATAAATCACCACCCAAAAATGGGGTGAATGCTCCACATGTCTTCACAGAGCTGCCAGCCAGAGCCGCGCTGATTAACTCGGCTCGAGTGCTGAGGGCAGAATTAATCTCCCTTAACTGCAGCCATTTCAAATGTAAGCCCCTGCTTTAAGCCAGGTTTCCTGCTTTTATCAGGGAAAGGTCACTCGGGAGGGCACTCATCCCATCTATTTCGGGCAATTAGCTCAGGATGGATGAATCCCACGGAGGGGTCTGTGACAACAGAGTAAATTTTGGGCGATGATCTCCCTACCGAAGACCAGCAGCAGTGTCATGTTCTCCTCATTATTTATATTATCAGGGAGCGCTCTCCAGCTCTGCTGCCCTCTGCCCGGCACTGCTGCCTCATCCAATGGTGGATCCAGCTGGGACCAGTTCCCAGTGTTGTGTTTTGGGTCGGGTTTTTTTTAATTATAGAACCACAGAATGATTTGGGATTTTTAAATACCAAGTCCAACCCTTCTGCCATAGGCAGGGACATCTTTCGCGAGACCAAGTTGCTCGAAAGCTGATCCTGAACACTTCCAGTGATGGGGCATCCACAGCTTTCCTGGACAACCTATTCCAGTGCCTCACCATCCTCATCATAAAAAAGAATTCTTCTTTTCAATATCTAATCTAAACCCACTCTCTTCTGGTTTATAACCTCTAACCCTTGTCCTGGCACTACCGACCTTGGTAAAAAGTCTTAGGATCGTGGGATGGTCCAGTTAGGGCAATTCCTCACTGGATGCCAGAAAACCAGCTAAAAGCAGGAGTCATCTCATACACCTCAAATGCGCAAATCTTCACCTGTAAATTATTTGTCCTCCATCATAAATCAGGTTTTACTGCCATGCTGGTGGGAAACCAGGTAGCTGAGGATGGGATGGAAATGAATCCAAGAGCGGCTGGAAGAATTCGGAGGAAGCATGAGCAAAGCCTGGAAATCGCACACTGCAATGGGAAACTGAGAAAATTCCCACTGTTTGGCAGAAAGTCGAGAAGATTAGGGTGGGTCTGAGTCCCTGGCTTCTACAGGACAAAATTTTCTCATGATGGAGAGGTTTTCAGACTTTGAAAAATGTTGTTTGGCTTGAGAAGAGAAGCTCCAGAGAGAACTTAGAGCCCCTTCCAGTGCCTAAAGGGGCTCCAAGAGAACTGGAAAGGGACTTTGGACAAGGGATGGAGTGACAGGACACAGGGAATGGCTTTAAAGTGAATGAGAGGAGATTTAGGGTGGGATATTGGGAAGGAATTCCTCCCTGTGAGGGTGGGGAGGCCCTGGCACAGATTCCCAGAGAAGCCGTGGCTGCCCCTGGATCCCAGGAAGTGTCCAAGGCCAGGTTGGACAGGACTTGGATCCCCCTGGGATAGTGGGAGGTGTCCCAAGATGAATTTTAAGGTCCCTTCCAACCCAAACCACTCTATAATCCTTCAACCTGATTATGCCAGGCTGGAGAAAGGAACAACAACAACAAAACCCCCAACCCCCCCCAAAATCCTGAGTTCCTTGCAGCGAAAGTAACGAGAAACTGAGACGACCAGCAAGGGAAAGAATGGATTTCCCAATGGAAGAAGGGTTTCAATAGGTATCAAATTCTACCAAGGAGTCTCCAAGTGAAGCAGCAGCCAGGAGCGAGGTGCAGCAACCCCTGGCTCTCTTTGTCCCGTTTTGTGCCCACTGCGGTGATGGAATTGCTCTTTTTTTCCCCTTTCTCTTTCCAACCTGTCCCACCAGGAATGAGAAGCAAACCCTTGGTCTAGTCGCCAGCAGGACACTAGGTGGCCCACAAGCCACACACACCCTGTCACACGCACACACTCCCACTCCCACTCCCACTCCTGAAGAGCCGCGGTGGGACCCTCGGGAAGGGCTGGAGCACACCTCAGTGGGAGCTCCGCGTGGTACTGCCAGGGATATTGCCCATTACACGATTTGTACATATTTAGGCTTAGCCACGCTAAGCTGATTGCAGGTACTTAAAATTGCTTTTGTGCCATGAACACTTAACGCTAAACCTCTTTTAATTTGCACCGTGCTACTCAGAGAGATCATATCATTCTTCTGCTCCACGCAAATTCCCGATCTGGCAATCCTAGCCTGCCGGGGTATTTTTTTTTAAATAATAATTAAAAAAAATAATTTAATAAGGATTTGGGGTTTCTTTATTGAGCTTTTATTGTCCGGTCTTGTAATTGAATCACTCTGCTGTGACAGAGAGACTGAGGCTGTTATTAGCAAATTCTATAAACAATAGGCTTGATCCCTTTATGAAAAAGCATTGTAGGGGGAATAGTTAATCTGGGCTCAAAAAAAAATGAAGCTGTGGGAGGGGAAGGAGGGGGAAATACAATTGCAGATTCCAAATATTTAAAACTGTTTCTGCGCTTTCCCATTCCAGCCCCCTCCTCCCTCCACTTCCCTTCTCCCACCACCTGGCTGCTCAAATCCTTTTTTGTTCTTTGTGACCTGAGTCTCTGAGGCAGAACTTGTTTGCAACACGATCACCAGGGAGGAAATTTTGTCTCCAGAGCAAAGCCTCCTCTCCGAGAGGGCCACGTTGGTGCTGTTTTCTGGGCAGCTTTGGATCCTTGATGGCAAACCAGCACAGATGGAAAGCTGGGACTCCCAACAGATCCCAAGGAAGGGGAAGCTGTGTTCATCAGACATTTAATGTGGACATCGCCATTGAAATCAGCCATTCTGGTCCCCTTTGGCAGCCAGTAGAGCTCCAGTCAAAAATATTGACGGCATTGGGTGCAGTTCATCCCATTCCAGAGGAAACTGGACAAATCTATGGATATTCCCTAATCATGCTATGCTTGAGCATGATTTCGATGGGTTACACAAGATCCAAGGACCTGCTCTTTAGTCGGTGTGTTAGTGGTGGATATGCTTGAAATGGGCACTGGCAGCAAGTTTTCCAACTGGAACATTCTCTCCTCAGGATTCTCTTTATTTGTGTAAATAATAAATGGGGATTTCTGTTGGAACAACAGCTCTGATATTCCAGGGCACATTCAAGGTACACAGGGAGTCAGACAAGTCCCTGGCTGTAAAGTTGACTTTGCCAACACTGGAAAAAGTCACAATTTCGTTGTCTGAGCTCCCTGCTCAGTTCATAGCTTCTCCAAAGGGCAAAGTCCGTCCCTTGTTGTGCTTTTCCACAGGTCACTCCGGGACGTGGATCTTGTCCGTGCTCACGTAGCACCGCTGTTGAACAGCAGACATTAACGATAATAATAAATAGCTGATCAGGACTGTGGTGATAATGAGGTTAAAGAAATACTGATCAATACCTTATCATGAGAGTTCTAAACGTGAACTTTAACCCAGAGCCTGCAGAAATCTGTGGGAACGTCGTGGAGCTTTCCATGGCATTTAGACCAACTTCCAATGACCTTGTCTAACCAAAACGAAGACCTTTTTTCTTTTCGAGGCATTGAAGGTAAGGCTGAATATTCAATCACGGAAGAAAGGAGATGACTGTGTGAATAATGAGCACAAAAATCAGAAAAAAAGAGGCAGAAATACGAAGATCTTGATGAAGCTGGAAGAGGAGCGGTTACATTTTTTGTATTTTTGTATTTTATACTTTGTGTTAAATAGGAAGACTACCTTTGAGCAAGCCATGGAAGCTGGAACATCATCAAATTTGGGAAAGATGGAGGATTGGATGAGTGCTGGATGAGAAATGGGTACATAATGAAGGCTGGTAAATAGGATTCTTTCTGGCGAAAGCAATGGAAAATCAGATTTGAGGGTTTTTTTGGTGGAAGGAGAGTGGATCATATTCCTATTTTATCTTGTGATGTATCAAATAGGAAGGCAAAAGTGTCAAGGGGCACAAAAAGTCTCTGGTAGCTGTGACAGAAGCAAGGGGAGGAAAAGGAAGTTATTTATATCAAATATTGAAAAACTGAACAGCTTGAGTTTAGCAATTTTAGCTTTATTTGTGTCAGGAGCAAGGTTGGGGAAGGAATGACACTGGGGACGGCATTGGATAGGAGAATGGGAAGATGTGGTGGTGCTGGAGATCAAGAAAAATGAGAGACAAAAATGAGTAGAGGGTAAGGCCCAAATTTCTCCACAAACACCACAAAGGACCAAGGATACACATGGAGAAGGAACAAGTTGTGGAAGATGCCTGAAAAAAAGCATCCACATCCACATCAGCACCTCCAATTTCTTTGGCAATCAGCCCTCTCCGTGATATTTGGGAAAAAGAAGAGGACAAATTGCAGATTTCCACTACAGAAATGGGGCTGGTGGAGAAGCTGCAGCTACTCGGAGGTGCAGCACGAGGATGGAGAGTCACAAGTTGTAAAAAGGGAAACGACAGCTGGATATAATGAAAAATATCCTCAAAACTCAGCTGGATAAGGGCATAATCTGTGTATAGAGAGCTGGGAAAGTGAACGGGAAAAATTCAGTAAGGGTGGGAAACGAATCTGTTGTCCCTGTGAATGCAACCCTAAAACAGGAAAGAGTGGAAAACTTCACTGGCAAAAGAGCTTTTTGCTCTGAATTCTACTTGTATCTCCGTAAGCTACTAAAGCCTGGATGGAGAGAAAAATTGGCATTTCCCACTAGGAGAGATGACCTGATTCGTGAGTTCCATCCAGATTTTGAACCCTAATACATAGGTTTGGACAATATATAAATCAGAACGCACGTGCCAGGCATTTTTCCTGTCTAATGTATGGGAAAAATAAAAAATTAAACCGATTATTTTGCTGTGATGAGATCGAAAAGTTGATCTGGGGGTTACTATGGCCACAGACCTCTGTTTATAGGTTTGGTGTTCCCCCAGCAGTTAAAGGGGAGCGTGGTGACCAATAGGAAAGCAAGAGCTCATTCTCCACATTCCATCAGCTTCATAATTCCACATTAAATGATGGCTTTAGTGCCATGTGGTGAAGTCTGATATGAAGAAGAAGGGGGGAAAAATTAATTTATACATGCACATGCACTTGTACATGCATAAATGTGTGAAATATAAGTGTATCCATGTATATTTTACACAATTAACCTGTCTGGTTTCCTTTAGGAAATGACAAACGTTGATGAAGCGAAGCAAAAATTTTGAAACCTTTGCACTGTTCAGGTTTTCTTCAGTCTGGATTTGGGGTTGGGATTTTTATTTTAGATTGAACTCCACGGAGGGCCTCGCTGCAATTCTAATTTTCTGGAGTCAGCCTGGAAACCACAAAGTGGAATTCTTTCCAGGCACTGTGACTTCCAACATGTAACCTAAATAACAATGCTGTTTTTACCTAATGGTCTAAACATCTTAAGTATTAAATGAGGGATAAATTTGCCATGAGGTCAAGAGTTAAAAACCCTGAAATAAAAGAGCGTGGAGAACGTGCGCGTGGAAGACAGCGGTAATATGATTTCCATACATCGGTTTTCTTTTCAGATTACAATTCCACCGGCAAAAATTCCCTGGATGTATGTTATGGCTACCCCAAGTTTATCTTGAACCACAAACTAGAAAGGTTCTGGTGTTCATCTGCTCTACCTTCACCTGGTTCTTCTGGCTGAGCATGAGAAGCCAAATTGAACTTTTCTTAGGCAGAATAAGTCAGGTAAAAACTGTCTGCTCAGTATCAATATTCCAAAAGTGTGAGGGAGTTTAAAAAAAAAAACCTAATTGGGCTTCCACACATTGGAAAAAACTTGTAAAAGACATACTTTGCTACAGAAAAAGAGTGAGAAGAATTAGATTTTTTGATTACAGGGAGGTATAAAAGGTGCGAAGCTGCTGAGCTCATGGTGAAATAAAGAGTCTCTAAATACAAATCCTGGAATGCTGGTTTGGTGGGAGTATGGACATCGACACCTGCATGGCTCAAATTAAAAGGTGGCATCGCCTGGTTCATTAGCATTTATGATATAAATGGATTATTGCTCCCAGGGGTGAATTCTACTTTTCCCATGAATTCTGCTCACGCTAAAACTTTCTACTAAGGAAGCACATCCTACAAACCTGTCTAAAATTAACTCCAGAGTCATGTTTTTGGGGAGGTTTCAGACTTGCGCTCGGCCTAAGGTTTTAATCCAGATGTGAAGGGGGAAACACAGCTTTGAACAATTCTTATTCCGTTTTCTAGCACAAACTTTCTCCATCCTTGAGCCATTCCACGTCAACTCCGAAGCCATCGGTGGATCCCAGCATACCTTGACTGGAAACCCCTAATAATGGGGGGTGTTACGATTATCCAGAGTGATCCTGGCTGGAATATCTTCATGCTTCCCCAATTCAAGCAATTTCAGGTTGATCTGATTAGGTCTGGCACACAAAGATGGGGACAGGCTGAGTCAGAATTTGGCTGGAAGGTGAGACTTTTCCCTACCAGACCCAACCACTGCCGCTCTGGGAAGTGCTGCGGGTAATTCCAGAGGTGTTTTGCTTTTTCCAGTGCCTTTCTTTTTCCCCTCAAGTTCCCTGCTCTGGCCTGGACACATCAGTGCTGAGGTCTCACAGCTGGGAAGTCACTCAGGGTTGAACAGCCCTGAAGCCCAGGCAGTGTGGTGGGAAGAAGGAATGAAGGATCATTTCCAAAGGAGGTCAAAGGACCACAATCCATTCCCTCGTCAGTTTTTCCACAGGACCAGCACTGACAATTCCTCTGCCTTCTGCAATCCCTCAGCTGATCGGAGAAGGGGATATTTGAATAAAGGGTTTGTTGGAATAAAGGAATAAAGGAATTATCTCAGAGAAGCGCATTCGCAATTCCACATGGATGCTTTTGAAGCTGTTCCCTTCTGGTGTTCCTTAGTAAAGATTCCGATGAATTCTCACTGAGGTCTGACCAACTCTTCAATGAAGAGCACTTCAGGAGTTCCGCTGGCACTCGGAAGTTCATTCCAATGCCATTTCAAGAGTGGAAGTGAGGAGAAATGAGAAAAAAAATTTTCAGAGGGGAAAAAAGGTTGAAGTTGCATCTCTGACAAATCAATATTCGCTGTTTTCCGAATCTCAGCATATTCGGAAAGAAATGTTTCTCCTTCAAAACACAAAGGATTTCCTGTGATCCAAGAAAATGAAATTTTGCCTCATGTGTTTTACATAAAATAATGAAACAAAAAATCAATCCCACTTGGGCACCTCCTACACACTATTCCAAACTCATTGTTGCTAAATCTTTAATTTCTTTTCGAAGAGAAAGGCATTTCCCAGAGGAAACAAACTGTAGAAATATTTTCAAGCAGGAATTCATGGTGAAAGCTCAGTGAAGAAGAACCATGGAGACAAGAACAACGGGAGCTGCATTGATGGGAATTCACTGATTGAGAGGAAATCTGAAGAATTAAATAGGAACCTGGAGCTTCTATGCTTTAAAACAAAACCCCCCATACTTTTGGACAAGTTTTGCCTGAGTTCCAGGTGTTATCCTTGGTACACAAAACTTCTCTTGTCCTTTCATTGTAATCATACTTCAGTGTAGGAATTTTCTCTTTAAAGATGGAAATAGTGGAGAACAAAGAAGAAGCTGGTCAAAGTATCTTCTGGAGGGCACAAGGACAGGAAGAAGAAATGGAACAACTTCTGAAGTAGTGTGCGAAGTAAATTAATATACAGGGGGGACCTTTAATAATCAAATGGGTTTGGATAACAAATGTAGCCAAACATATCCAAAATCTCTTCTGTGGGAAAAGAGGGATCAGCCAGAAAAGATCTGAATTTGAAAGCTTTTGGTGTTTTCTGCCTGATCTATAAATCTGGCCTGACTGATAAACATCTCCATGTTCAAGTGAGGAGAGACGATGTCACCTGCCTAAGGTTCACGTATCTCAGGGAAATAATTTAAGCAGAAGATGACTGGGATGAAAATCTGGAAATCTGACCAACCGGAGAAGAACGTATGGCATTTTTTTATAATTTTCCCAAGACTTCTGGAAGAAGCAATCACAGGATATCAACACCAAAGGTATTGGAAGAAAAATACGTCATTCGTGTTAAGAGCATTTAATGAATGTCATGGGATTTTCTTCAGTCCAGTGTGGGCTCTGGACTGGTCACACAGACTTCCTAGAAAGTCACTGGAGACAAACACTTCTCCAAAGGATGCTTCTTTTCAGTTACATTAAATATCTCCTAGAAGCTGGGAAGATTCATCTTCTGGAGGTGCTTATCTCTCCATGGACTATCCAAAAAACTTAGCACGGATTTTTTCCATTCTTTGATGGACCAGCTTTCAAAAAAAAAAGGAGTAGAACAGATGGTCGTTGCATGTTTCTGAATAAAGTTGCTAAAATAATTTATTTGCAACTTCAATAACAAAAGTTAAGAAAGTAAAGTAGCTCTTCCTGCTTGCCTTTCCCCAAATCCCAACTTTATTTTCCTAGGAAACATGAAATAAAGTAGAATATTTTTGTCAACTTGATTGAGTCTACCAGCAGATCTTCAGCCAAAAATTTTCATAATCTAGTTTTGAAAAGTTTGAATCTCTGTTTGCTAGAAAAAAAATTGTATTTTGAAACAAATCACCTCTGACAGACACATTTAGGCCCAAAACACACAAATATTATAGGAAAAATCCATCATGAATATCTTGGAAGCTTTGGTACCTCAACTGACAGTAATTTTAGGGGCTGTAGAAATGCCTGGTTCAGCATCTCTAGGCTGTGCTAATCCTGGAGGTCAGAAAACAGCCACACTTTCCATGTTCAGGCAACAACATCCACGAGTCTTGAAAAATGCATTTTTAAAGTTGAAGATTGAAGAGGGGAACATTCCAATCTTCCCCTGAGCCCCATGGTTCTTGTTGAGTTAAGAAGCTGAAGGACCAGAAGGAAAAGTCTGGAGAGCAGAAGGTCTGTGATGGTTCTGTGGGATGTTTGGGGGAACAGAGGGGAGAAGCCCACGTCACTCACCAGGAGCGGAGGGAGGCCCCGGTCCCTTCCCAGGTGGAATGAAGAACTCCGGGAGCTGTGTTATTGGAGACAGGGAAGAGGAATGGCAGAGGTGGTGTCAAGTCAGATGGGGAGAGTGGAAACTCCAGCAGCACCATGAAAAATCTAATCTGGGATACCTGAGAAGGCACTTTTTCATCTTTTGACTCCCCTTTGCATTGTCACGACAGAACCAGGACATAATTCCATAAATAACTATGAATGGCTGGAGCTCCCTGAGTGTTTGGGGATCCCTGATTGTTAGAACGGTGTAGATTTAATCTGAATGGCACCAAAGAGCCACGACCTTTGAATTTGACTTGGCAGAGCCAGGAGGGCTATCAGTGTTCTGGGAAATCAGCTTGAATTCAATTGCAGCTCTAATCTAAAAAACCCGTGCCTGACCCGTTTTATTGCACTGAGCTCAGCACTGAGCCTGGGCTCCAGGGGATAATGCGTTGGATCTCTCACGTAGCCCGAGGAGACATCCAGGTCAGCAGATTTCCTCTGTCATCTTGGGGATGAATTCCATCATAAAGAGCCTGGGAAGAAATTAGATTGGAATTAAGGTGGATTCTCACCTAACCCGATCCATCGAAGAGTTGGATGTCTATTCAAAATCAACCATCTACGAGTCTCCAGACAACGGAAAGACTGGAATGTCCAGAGGAAGGTTCTTCCCATATATTTTTGGTTCAAATTAAAACTTTTTAGCTTTTTCCACTGAATATATGTGATGCAGAGAGCTCTGTTGACTAAACATCCAAATTT
The DNA here is from genome assembly GCA_013400235.1 of Oriolus oriolus. Lineage (NCBI taxonomy): Eukaryota > Metazoa > Chordata > Aves > Passeriformes > Corvidae > Oriolus > Oriolus oriolus. The sequence goes on from VXBT01008907.1 coordinate 100,652, forward strand.
TATGTTACTGTAGTTGGGTGAGATAATAAATCTATTTTAGGGCAACCCAAACCTCTTTTTCTGAAACACTGAAAGTGTTTTTGGTCACGTTTTCAGGTGTTCCTGATCAAAAGCACTTTATATGTAATTAAGATGAATAATCTTAATGAAGATAAATAATCTTATGTAACTGCAAGGGAATGGAGACTTCAGGTAAAATTCCACGTGTCACAACGCAAACATTTAATGTATCCATGGTGATGACACTGCTGAGCAGAACTTACCAAATTCTTCTGTTGCTGTGGGAAGGAGGGACAGATTCCGTCTTTCTGCAGCTTCATGTGACTATGGAATCACGTTTCTGGATGCTGGATGCAATTAAATTCATCAGCTATAAAGATCTCAGTCCCCGTAACCACACGCTGACACATTCTCAACCGTCAGGTTTCACCAAGCCTTTTCCCAAGAAATGACTAATTTTGAAAACATTTTCATTTTTGCCCTAAGGTAGCAATGGTTTCCATTTATTCTCATTCACTGGAACTGGATGCAAACCCCTGTGCTCGTTTTATCACTGATTACTGCACAGACTTCGAGGGAAAGTCTGATCCGAATATGAGGGAAAACTTCTTTACTTGGGGGCGTGACAGAGCACTGGGACAGACTGGAACAGAAGGGTTGTGGAGTCTCCTCTGGAGGTTCAAAACCCTCCTGGACACAATCCTACTCCAGGATTGCAGCCTACTCCAGGTGAACGTGGTTTGGGATGAGGGCTGGCCTAGGCGTTCTCCAAAGGTCCCTTCCAAACCCAGCCATTCTGGGACTGGGATTCTCAGAAAACAGCTTTAGTTTCTCTGACATTGCTGAGATTCAGTCAGCAGTGTGCAGGAGACGCTCTAGAACACACCAAAATTCTGGACATCCTCGAGATGAACCCACAATCTCTGTAAAAATTTGGTTTAGGGGTTCATTTAGTCAGTAACAAACAGCTCCCTCCAGTTTCATCCCAGATTTCTGGGATGTGAGATAATGTTCAACCATCCTTTGACTCTCAGACACAGATTATCCATGAAAGAGGTGCCACCTGGATCTCAGGCAAACGTGAGCTTCATCCAAAACCACATTCAGTCACAATGGGCACGTGTTGGAAGAGGTTGCCCAGAGAAGCTGTGGCTGCCCCTGAATCCCTGGAAGTGTCCAAGGCCAGGTTGGAAGGGGCTTGGAACACCCTGGGATAGTGGGAGGTGTCCCTGCCCATGGCAGGGGGTGGCACTGGATGATCTTTAAGGTCCCTTCCAACCCAAACCATTCCATGATTCCGTGATGTGGTGCTGGGTAATGCTAAGATGCGAAGGATCTATCTATCACTGTCATCTCAAGTCACCTCAGGTAAAATATGAGACAAAATATTCTCTTCATCCCAAATGAAATGAAGGTTTTGGGCTGAATTCCTCCGTACGAAGGTGGAAGTCCACTGCTCTTTGGGAAACCTCCCAGTCCCTGGATTTAACTCTCTTTCAAAGTCCCTTTCAAAGACTTCTAAGGAATAAATATTTTAGGTACTTTACAATATCTGCCAGCCCCGTGTGTCTTTCCCTTGGGCTTCTCACATGACACTGGGCACCTGTGCAGCGGCAGCTGGATGGAGCCTCTGAGGCAGGAATTGTCTTGCAGGCCAAGCTGTCCACATTTATTTGTGTCTCCACGTGGGGTTGGGTGTCCAAGCTGCCACCAAAGATTGTGCAGTGCTTGGTTGGGGCAGGAGATCTGCCCCAAGACCCCCTCTTACCAACATCCCTCTCCACTGTTCGTGTTCCCAGACTGGGACTCTTCCTCCTTCACCTTGCCAAATCCTTAGAAAATTCACCTACAACCTGTAACAGGCGATTTTCTCTCCACGTTGAGGAGACCACTGCGGACCTGTCAGCCTAAGGACCAACTTCCATGGTCTCTGCCCTTCCCACATCTCCCAAGCACCCATTCCCAGCATTGTTTCCTAATTGTGTGCAGATTTCTGACCAATAACCCCCCTCTCTTCCACTCCTCTTCCTCAACTCATAATTGATCAGACACTGAACAGCTGCTGGCTATTTTCTCTTCCCGAGAAACACGCAGTAATTGTATGTATGGGCTCCAAATCCCTAAACATTTGGAAAGGAGAAGGACTTGAACAGGAGCCAGGTCTTTTTTCAGTGCTGGTACCAGCAGCAGCGGCAGGCATTTAAATCAGATCGGGAGGGGCACCGAGGGTGGGGTGTGCTCGGGCTGTCAGATTTGCTGAGATCCACTTGGAGAGGGAAGGAAAAGAAGGGAAAAACGCTAAGGAGAGAAAAAACTGAAACCTGCAATCAGCAAACCAAGGCCGCTCACACAGTTGGAGTCTGTCCCAGCTTCAGAGCACTGAGATTACTCCCGAAACCAAAGGGCATTGTTTGCATCCACGCTCGCCCACATTTCCCAAAGTGTGGGCTGCTCCGTGCCAAACGGGCCAGCTTGATCCTGCTGTAACCTCGGGGTGATCCACTGGGAGCATTGCCATCTTCAGGTCCTGTTCCAATCCCTTTGGAGAGGAAGGGGCCTCGGCAAAGGCAGCTTTCACCCGTCTTGGAGGTGTTTCTTCTGCTCTTTCTACTGTCTGGAAGGTGAAAGCCAATGCCCTCCTCATTGGGACATCTCAGCTTTGGGATAGAATGGATGGGATTCAAGTGACGCGTGTGTGACAAAGCAAACTGAGAATGTCAGACGCAGAGTAATCAAGCCGCACAAAATTTCACCTCAGAAATATTCCTGAGCTGTCTTACAAGGCTTTTAATTCACCTGTGTTAAGTCACCTCCTCACTAGGCTGCTTTCCCAATACTGACATTGAAAACCATGGAAGAATCAGAGCTACCACAGCAGTGGGACACACCTCCACCCCTGGCCATGGGCAGGGACACCTTCTGCTATCCTAGGTGGCTCCAAGCCCCGTCCAGCCTGGCCTTGGACACTTCCAGGGACCCAGGGGCAACCACAGCTTCTCTGGGTGCCCTGTGCCAGGGCCTCCCCACCCTCACAGGGAAAAATTTCTTCCTAATATTTAACCTAAATCTCCCCTTCTTCAGCTTAAGGTATTCCCTGTGGCCTGTCCCTCCACCCCTTGTCCCCAGTCCCTCTCCAGCTCTCCTGGAGCCCCTTTAGGCCCTACAAGGGGCTCTGAGCTCTCCCTGGAGCCTTCTCCTCTCCAGGTGAACACCCCCAGCTCTCCCAGCCTGGCTCCAGAGCAGAGGGCTCCAGCCCTCGGATCATCCCTGTGGCCTCCTCTGGATTCACTCCAACATGTCAACATTTCTCCTGCGTCATCTTCATCTGATCTGAAATTTAAGGGTGAGCCACAGTAAGACCAATATCTTGTATTTCACGCTCTTTACAAAGACGGGCAAAGCAGAGGAGGCTTCGATTTGATTTTTCCGGGCTGGTGGAGAATCTCGGAATCAGCCAAAAGTGCCACCCTTGAAACACCTCACGTGCCAAGAAATGGCCCAGCAATGAGAGGTTTCTCTGGGGGCTCTGTAGACTTCCCCTTTCCTGGAGCAGTGAGGACTAAATCTGGGGCCCATCCGCTCTGAGCCTTCACTCTCCTGAGAGCCCCTCCATGAAACACCTCACAGACACCGACAACGTCCTCAGTCTGTCCTGGTTTCTTCCTCCAGCACAAATTGTGGGAGAATCTATTTTTTTCCCCCAAGAGGACCTTAATCATTATTGAACTTTGATCTTTAGAAATAAATATTCTGCTCTACCAGCAAGACAAAAAAAAAAATGATCCTCCACCATCCAAGCCTTCCCTTGGAATTTTGTCATCTTCGTAAAACTTGAACTCCTGGGGGAACAAAAAAAAACCAGCCCCCGATGCGAAAATTGACACCTGAGCTGCTGTCTTTTCGGTTCAAAAAAAAGAACAAAACAATATTGTAATTCCATTAATAGCTGCTAAAATCTGATAAATTTTTTTTGCGTGGGCCCAGTAACCTTACACTGGACGTTTGCGGCTACTTCCTAGAGAAACAGGAGAAAGCAAAGAAAATTCCTCTCGGACAAACAGCACATGTAATACGACAATTGGCTCCATTCCTAAGAGGTTCTCCATGCCAGCCATACAAAGAGTGAAACCTTAGAAGGGAGATGTGATTTCTGCCTTGGACTGAGCTTGCAGCATACTTAGACCCGGCTCAGGTGTAGCTGCCTTCCCAGGTAAAGCACAGGGGTCTTGGAATCGCAGAACTGGAGAAGGGGATTGAGAAATCAGCTCTGCTGGGAATATAAACGATGCCCACATGGGCAGCTTAGCTTTCCTCAGCCTCCCTCAACCACACAACTGTGGCCACGCAGGAGGGTTTCTCTGTCACCTTGGGGCCGGTGTCACGGTTTGGGTCCTTGAGGGAGCTTAAACCCTGTGTAAGACCAGTGCTGAGGTTCCTCATTGCTCCTGATGGGCTGAAAAGCAGCCAAGCCACAAACCCTGAGCAGAAATCTTTCCTCGCAGCGCCGAGCTCGTGTGAAATGAAGGCTGACGGATACACCCTGACGTTTGATTTTGGACAGAATTGTAATTCTGCAAATGCTGTGCTCCTTCCCCCAGTGCTGGGCATCTGAATAAATGAGCAAAATGAGGAAAAATGCTTACAAAAAGCACATTTTTACACCAGAGAGGCACATTAAAACACTGCAACGTAATTTCTGCTCTGTGTGTGGGTTGGATTTTGAAAATACTTAGATTTTCTAGCATACCTAATCTCTTCGTTTCCTTGAGCAGGCTCATCGACAGTTTGTTAAGGAGTTATAGCAATCAAAGAAATTAGTAATTAAGGCAAGGCAATCAGTGGATCTGCACATTCACTCTGCAGAGGATTCATGATGTTCCTATGTGCGTGCGTGGGGTGATTCTCGCACTTGACATCAGCCACACAAAGTCATTTTTGTAAATTCAGCCCAAATGGTAACCGGGAATTAAGGAAGAGAGATCATGGGAAAGGCAGCACGAGTTTTGGAAAGTCAAATCCATCCTCGGGTGACTTGAGAGACCTGTCACCTTGGACTGTGGCAGCGAACAAGAGGGAGCTCCAATGAAGACCTTGGAAAGAATTTTGAGCCCTCCTAAACCGAAAGGCCAAAATGCAGCTGGAAAAGGAGGCTGGAAAGTCTCGATTATCCTCCTCTGGGAATAAACCCCACCCAGAGGGAAGCAGGATGGAAAACACCAGATGTGGCTGATGTGAGAGGAATCCAGATTAGGTAAAGCTCTGCTGTGACCGGCGTGGAATTTTGTCCAGTGCAAAGGACAAGGTTGGTAACATCAGCGCTTCCCTTTAATTCTGGAGCTCTGGAAACCTTTCGTGGAGGATGGGAAAGATTAAATGGAAGGAGAAACAGGTACATTCTCAGCTCAAGAAAAAATTTATCTCATGTCCCATTAAAATCCTGTCATTTGTGCCTTCAGCTCCCTTTATATTCCCTTCATCCCCACGAGGATTTTTTTCAAGGATGAATCCTTGGATCTATTGCAGGATGCCGCTAAAAGATGAGATTAATTCTGCTCTAGAGGCCCTTGGTGACAGTGACTTTAAAGAGAGCCTGAAATGAAGATCCCAGGTCCTGGAATTATAGAATATCCCATGGAAGGGACCCACCAGGATCGTCAGGTGAGACAAATCCCACTTTTTATTCAAGGTGTGCAAGATCAGGTTGATTGATTTTAAAGATGAGGTTGATTTTTTTTTTTGAGTTGATTTTTTTTGCTCCATCTGGGACGACAAAGACTCTTCCTGTCCTTCTGCCACCACATTTGAACTCTCTGGTCTCTAATCAAAGTTGAAATCAAACTGCAACCTTTGCCTCAGTGGAGAAACCAACAGCAAACCTCCCTCCTCTTCCAAGCTGATGGATTTCATCTGGTTTATAGGTACTCAGTATCACCAATCGATTAATCTTGGGTGTCACTGACCTTTAAATTCAGAACAAGAGGAAAGAGATGATTGTTTGTTTGCATATCCGACATCCAGGATTCCAATTCCACTGTCCAGAAACAGACTCGAAATGGATCTGGTTCTTAAACTCATCAGACCTTGCGTGTAAATGGGGAGTTACAGCAATGCTGCAATCAAAAAGTCCCATTAATGTTCCCAGTTAATCTGATTGTCATGGATAAAGTGTTGTTTTACCATGATCCAACCCATGGTTGTCTGGTTTCTCCCACCTTATCATTCCCTCTTTATTCCATTTATTTGATGTTCCATTCAGCAAAACACATGGACAGGTTCCGCTCTGCTGCACCCCAAGCTTCTGTCCCAAAAACCCAAAGCAAATTTCAAAGCTAAACAAGGTTAAAAATAGGTTAAAAAGAGGTTAAAAACAGGGCAGTCCTGAAGGGCACCAGCACATGTTTACATGGCTACAATGATTTTCCTTTCCATCGAGGCCACAGTTTCCAGCTCTGGGTTGTCAGGAGTTTCTTTAGGATAATTATCCCATCTCCACAGCCACTGGCAGCTGGAGGCACTCTCGCCCTCCCAAATTGCACATTAATTTGGAAGCGGAGAGGACGTCACAGGGAAGCCGAGGCCAAGGGCAAATCCAAACACCTTGGATCCACCACTTCATCACGGAGCTGGCCCGGAAACCTCCCTGAACTTGCCAAAGAGGGATGAGGCCATGGAATGAGCTTCCCACAGATGGATAATGTGGGAGTGAAACCGCTTACGAAAGGACCTGTTTGAACCTTCCCCAAAACACATCAGTGCCACCGCAGCAGGTTGAGGAGAATTTGGGGAATATTTGTACAAGAGTTGCTGGGAATTCAATACTCTGGGGGTGCAGAAAGGAATTTTTTGGGACACAAGTCCAAGCTGTGCCAGTGAGGGACTTGAAGTTCATTCTTCCACATCCCGTGGGATTGTGTTGACCCCACTTTCTAAATTAGAGGGGACATGACTCATTCTCTCTCTTTGTTTACTTCATTCTCCACTGCAAAAGAGTTTCCCACTGAAAATTTCATGGAGACTGGAACATTTCTGGAGGGAAAAAAAGATCTTCCTCTTTTAACATTTAAATGAAATAAAACAAGAAATTTAATCAGTAGTTCTTGTCCAAATGTCCTGTACAAAAAGACCAAAATAAGCTTTAAATCCCATCATGTTTTGAGGGGATTCAAGTTTGTTCACTTGATAAACAGGAAGGAAAAAAAATTTTATTCTTAAGATATGGCGTAGGGTGTCTTTCCTAAATTTTTGTGCCCACAGATCCAGAATATGAACAGCCACAGAATTTTAAAAACATCGCTTAATACTCATAACCCGCACAGGGTTTCCATGCAGAGTCCACCTATGCATCTCCAGGGAAGGGGGAGGAGTGTTTTAAATATTCTGACAAATGAGGGACAAGGATTGAGGTCCAGATTTCAGGGGAACTGACCTTCACCTTCTGGAGTCCTTTTGAATTCCCAGCAGGGAGCCATTTGCAGCTTGGATTCCTGATCCATAACCTGGTTTCCCCACCTGCAGAGCAATGAAGCGCTGGTTGATCTGGTACAGATGATGGTCCCAAACTGTTCCCAGTGCCTCTGGAACTGTAATGATGTGTGTTTTGAGTAAATGACAACCATCGTGTCCCTTTTTCTGCTGGCTGTGGGCAGCTTCCTCCAGTGCTTGACAGCTTTTTATATGGAAAACATTTCCTGATTTCCAATCTAAACCTCCCCTGGCCCAGCCTGCGGCCGTTCCCTCTCCTCCTGTCCCTGTCCCCTGGGAGCAGAGCCCGACCCCCCCCGGCTGCCCCCTCCTGTCAGGGAGTCGTGCAGAGCCACAAGGTCCCCCCTGAGCCTCCTTTGCTCCAGGCTGAGTCTCCCCAGGTCCCTTCCTGTCCTCCAGCCCCTTCCCCAGCTCCGTTCCCTTCTCTGGACACACTCCTCAATGTCCTTCTCATCACGAGAGGCCCAAAACTGACCCCGGAATTCGAGGTGTGGCCTCAGCAGTTCCCAGCACAGTGGAATGATCCCTTCCCTAACCCTGTTTGCCACGCTATTGCTGGTACAATCCCGTTATCACTTCCCAGCACTGATCAGTGAATCCCTAAAGCCGAGGAGAGAGAGGAGGAGAAAGGCCCTTAGTTCCCTTCCCTTCAAACATCATTTCCTACGCATGCAAGTAACGTGAACACTGCAATTACACGGCCAAGCAGGCTGAAGACAGAACAAGGAGGGGGGGAAAACAGGAGGAAAGATTTACAGCTCTTCCAAAAGATGGAATTGAAATATGCAGAAGAGGGCAGCGCCGATTGCCAAAATACTGGAGGTTTTCTTTTCCTTCCACCGAGCATTGTGAGTGGTGTTTGGAACGGGGGGGAGCGGGGAAGCGCTGGAATCTCAGGGTTTTCATTTCACCATGAAACTTTAGCACGAGAAATTTTAATTGTGGATCCTTGTGGACAAGACCTTGAAATCCTACCCAGCCAAAACTTTCTGGTCCCGGAGTGTTCTTGGAACTGGTCGTGGCTCCCAGTCACTTGGGTGCTTTGTCCAAGTCGGCGGGATGCGGGGTGGGTTCGGGGGTTAACTGTTTGTTAGGAGACCTGGACACCCCTCGGTCAGGGGCTGTTTCGGTGCCACTCCTGCAGGCAGCGTTCCTATCTGTTTTTGAGGGTATCTCTGTGGGAGTTTGCTCTTTTCCCCGCCTTTGGAAAGCGATAGGCCTTGAACGCTGTTGGCACCCAATCAAGAAACTCTGGAGGAGGAACGCGAGCGCAGCCGCTCCGAGTAATTGATTGTGGCTACTGGTTGACTGCAGCAGGATTTGTGATAGTGTGAAATCCTATATCTTGGAGGGCCTCAAAATTATCAGGGTATTTAATCACGGGCTGGGCATGTCTGGGCCGTATTTATGTGTATCACCATCAGAGGGTCACTTGGGCAAGGCGCTGAGATAATGGAAAGAAAAAGGACTTGGAAAATAAGGCAATAAATCCTCCTGCTGAGCTTTTAAATGTGCAGAGCTCCTTGGGAAACACCAGTAGCCAACTAATGCACCTCCCCGTGATTAATCTGCGTTTTAGAGGGCGAATATTTTGGTTCAGGTAGAAGCTGGAGGTGCCTCTGTGACATTGATGCAGAGCAGATGAAAAGTTGGCTCAGCTGCACTGAAAGGTGGGTCAGGAATCCACAGGAGAAATCCACGTGAGCTCACATTTTTTGGAGATTTCTGTTTCCCAAGCCCAAATATATTATAAAAACAGTCCCTCCTGCAGAACTGTCCTGGTTCCAGATCCCCCAGAAAACCTGCTGAAAGCTTTCAGAAGTCTGAAATCAAAAGGTGTTTTAGTTAAACATTTAGCAGAACCTTGTTTGTGTTGTAAAGAGGTTTTTAAAACAATTCTTGAAGCAATACCAACATTTCCCAGGCCTCAGTATAGATTATTTTTCCTTCTTTTCTATATTTTCATACAATTCTTCTCTTTGGTTTTTTTGAGGGGAGTTTGTTTTTCTTTTTAATAAATGCAGTGATTAATTTCACTCCTCCAAGCTATTTTTGCTGCGAAGTTTCAATAAATTCGAATTTCAGGAAGCGAAACACCTTGATAACTGCTTGGAGAACATTTTTAATAGCACTGCTAACAAGGTTATAAAAGTTTTACTGAGAAGAATTTTTCCTGCCATCCCTCATGCACCTTCCTTCTGCCAATAGTTACAACTATTTGTTGCAAAATCATGCAGGGATAAAAATCATCAGGGCCAAAGACAAAAAGCAGATGGCACACTTCATTATTTGCTAATTCCATGCATATATTGGATATACTGGCTGGGATTCATCTGCCCTATTTTTATATTCCCAGAAATCCAAGTTTGGGTGATTCACCTCCACCAGTTGTGGAGGTTTGGAGAGAATAGGTCAGGCTTGGACGTGTAAAAGAAGGGGAAACCCAAACCTTGAGTGTTTTAGCATCCTTGAATGTTTTAGCATCCCCAACAACCCAAAAAATTCAGCTTCACCTTTAGGCAACCTCACCCCAAAATTTAATTATACCCCGTATTCAGGACCAGCACACGCTCATGAAGAGCTAAATGAAAAACTTACCCTTGACTGGGTCGAGTGTTTTAAACACCCAGTTAAAAATATTGAAGCATTAAAATTTATTTCCCAGTGTTCCCTACTTCCCCAAGCATCTTCCTTGCTGACCCAGGAGTCACATCCTGGCTGGTCTGATGGCTGGAGCGTTGCTGCTCCTCTGAACAACTCCCTTGGAGAACTTGCTCCAAGGCATATCCTGAGTGATAAACCAGCGGAATTTAGGAGCAGGGACTGCTGCATTTAAGGGACTGACTTTCAGGAGGTGATCCTGATATTCCAAAGAATGAGTTTTGGATGTGTCACCAAAAAAAGCTTCAATTCCCACCCCAGTCCTGAGGATTTGGAGCTGCAGTCTGACACCAGGCCTGGACAAAAGGAGCAGGAACAAGTTAAATCTTTGTCCCTTCTTTTCGGGTTATATCTGAGCAAGGAAAAGAAAGAAAAGCTGCCCGGGGCAGGAAAAAAGAGGCTGAATTTTTAACGGAATGCTCAGAGAATTCACCTGAAAATCTGGAGCAGCAAAAGAGCTGAACACTCCTTGGCTTCCACAATAAACAGCTCATCAGTGTCAGCTCATCGAGTTTGTTTCAAACTGACAAAAATTTGACTGATTTAGGGCAGAGAAATGTTCCAGTCTCTGTCAGCCAAAGCTGACACACCTGATTCCCCCCGTATTATCCGTCTTTCCATCTGTCTTGCCTGATGTGCTGAATCATTCCTTTTGCACGGGAAGCAGCATTTTCTCCTTGAAACCTGCACTTTCTCTTGAAAAGAAAAAAAAAAAAATTAAAAAGTCATGGAAAATGTAGCTGTAGTACTGGGAGCTGCTGTGCCAGATTCCCACTTGGCCTGGATCTCTATACCTCTGCTGACCTCAAGAATAATTTCACTTGAGGGCAAGCAAAGAACTTGGTGTTCAGTCGCAGAGCGGCTGCAGCTGATCTGCTGAATAAATCAAAGCAGACCAACCAGTTGCTCCCGAAATTCCCAGTAGCCCATGGCCAGTGGATTACTCCCATGCAGCAGCGCAGCAATTTAATTGGAATCTCGCATTATTACTGCTGGTGCCGTTATTTTTAAAGGGTTTGGCTTTTTCCCAGGGGTCTTTGCCAAGTTGCTCAATACCGTCACTGGCATCAAACCCAAGCTATTAAGTTTTTCCCGATGCGAGCGTGAGCCACAAACGTGGATTATTTCAGGGAAAAAAGTGAAAACCCCACTCCTTTACAGGCCCTTGGTTTTCAGCAGGGACAGGTTCGAATTTATCCCATCACTGAGAAGCCCGCCAGCCTTAATGACACCCCAAATTTACATCCCCAGATGCGTCCCTGACTTTGCTGAAAGACACGAACGAAGTTTGCACAGCTTTGCCTTCTCTCAGCCCCGCAGGTACCCGTGAACCTTTCAGTTCTTCGCTAATTGAAGTTAACAGAAAGTTTGTCCGTGTTTTCCACAGCCAGGCGCCATTTTCCATAGAGGGGGGGAAAGAGCAGAGCACCTTCAAGGCGCTTCTTTCATGAAGGCACAGGAAAAGAGGTGGCATCACTCCCCAGCCTTGCCCAACTTTTCCATGGTTTCTGTAATCCTTAGGATAGCGGTGCTGTGCAGACTGAGCTCGGAAATACTAATAAATATTCAGCTTGTCTGCTTTTTTGCTGAATAATGGAATATTTCACATTTGGTTGGAGTCAGGAGTGGATTTGGGGCAGGGAGGGAGGCAGAGGGGGTGTGGGATTGAGTTGCTTTCCCTGCTGGGACTGGGGTTTAGTTTTGTGGGGTTTTTTGCTGTCACAGCTCTGAAAGACGGAGGAAGGAGAAATGAGGAGTGGGGCAACACGAGGGGAAGACAAGAAATATTTCTGTGCTGATGCTGATTAGCTGATACGCAGAGGAAAGAGAGAGAAAGAGAGAGGAGCACGTTAACAAAGCTCTATTTAAATCCCAACTTCCAAGTGAAAATGTGTTGGCTCCTTCTAAATCCCTACAGAGATTTGGAGACACCGAAGCCAGCAGACACCCTACGATCGTCTCCCCTGACCTTTCTTAACTCAGTCTCGAAACTTTACCCAGGGATTCCTGGAATGGAAGGAATTATCCCCACTATGTGCGTGCATTTCTAAGATGCGGCTTTAATAAACTGATGATGGGGATCAGATTCCCGGTGATGCCACGGGCTGGTTCCTGTGTTCCTCTGCAGGAATGCAACCGATGGCTTGTGGTTGAGTCAAAGCACATTTATCCCTTCTTCCTGCAGCTCCTCCTAATTCTGCCGCTGCTGACAGAGCTGCCTGGTCCTCGCAGGCACGGGGAGATTCATATCCCCATGAATCACGGAGCTGCGCTGCAAAGATTTCCCAGTTCTTCCCTGAGCTGAGCAGGTCAAGGTTGACCAATTTGTCTCCTGTCTGAATTCAAGCTTCAGCCACAGGAATTCAGTGCAGCAGATCCCCTGGGATGCCATGCCTTGGATATGCGAGGATTTGCTTTCTGGGGTGTTTTAAAGCCCCAGGTGGTCTTGTCTCATGATCCAAAGACAAAGGTAGGCCCATGGATATCCTGAAAGAGGTTCCAGGGGTGAAGGTGGGGCAGAAGCCACAACCCTCACCCCACACAGCAGTTTTACAAAAGATTTACTCCCTGTCTGATCCATTCCACTCCTTGTCTCCTGATAAGTCCATTTTGCAATAGCAGCTCCACTTTCCACGAAAAGTCTTCTTCTCCTACCCCAAAATTTCAAACAACAGGAAATTAAAATTTCGGCCATTTAGGTAGGACTTCCCACCAGAGCAGCTGCAGCAGGATGCCCAGTCCTGGGACAAAGAACCCCCAGCTCTGCTGCACTGGAAAAACAACGTTAGCAGGGCCTGGGTGATTTGTGGATTCCCAGAATCCAGCGTGTGGTGAGAGGAGTGAGCTTCCCGTGCAGGCAGAACTCTCAGCGCAGGGGACATAAAGCCATGGTCAGGTATCCCGCTCCTCCTGGGCTCGCTGCATGTCCACAGCCTGGCAGCCACGCTCAAATCCCTGCCTGGGCTTTTCCAGCTGAAATACGGGATCATTCCGCTTTTGTCTCCCCTTATCTCAGCGTGTTAAGGTGTGGAACAGGGGGCTCGGCTCTCCTGAAGGGGGAAAGGAACAAAACTGGGATTAGAAGGATAAATTGTGGTTCTTTTCCCCGGTACGATTTTCACCTCTTGGTGAAAATCCCTTCCTTTTCTACTCACCAGATTCTGCCATTTCCTTTGCATAAAGGCTGTTTTCCTGCCCTTCCTGGGGAAAATCACTCTGACCATTAACCATGGAATCTGGATGGGATTTTTATGTCTTAGCTGGTCACTCTTGGCTTTATTTTTACTCTGGGGGGAAAACAGGCTCCTCTAGAAAGGAGGAATCACCCTTTAAGGATGCATTTCCCACTCCATGGACTACTAAAAGAACCTTGGTGAGACGAATAATGAAGTCAGATGAGATGAATTTGACATTTAGGATCCATTTCCCAACAGAAATCAAGGCTGTGTTTCATTTTCAGCATCACATGCTGCACGTGTGGAGAAATACTGGCTTTTGACCATTTTCTAGCTTAAGAAAAATGGCTTTCATCATTCTAGAATAACTTCTTAACTCTCCCAAAATTGGAAAGAATTTAGATTTCATTTCTTCCTGAGTTAGCGCTTTTAAATGATTAGTGAAGACTAATAGTTCCTCATTCATTGATTTGGTTTCTTATCAATGATCGGTTTCTAGTCGGGACTGGCAGCTGCCAATCTCAGCTTTATTTAACGTCAGGCCTGTCCTGTGAAAGCTCCCTCTCTCTAGTTCTAGTTAGAGAGGGAGAGAGGGACAAAATTTATCTGTGACAATTTCTGATTAATTAGGAACCACTGATCTGAGTCTTCTCCATGTGCACCAATATTTGGTTTTTTCAATTGCATTGCTCCTGTGAGTACTTTCCACGCCTGGCTACAATTAATAATCTGAATTGTTTTTCTAATTTGCCTGGGGAAAGGAAGTCTCTCAGGGGTGGAATTCCAGCTCTGTGAGTCTCTTGAAGGAAGAAAGGCGGGGTTCTAAGTCCACCAAATATATATTTGTGGACTCACAGTGGTATCCACAGGGCAGAGGCAGATTCCTTCAGGAAAAGCTCCCAGGGATCAGATCCTCAGATGATGAGAACCAGAAGTTCTTCCACCTGTCCAAATCCCATTTTACATCGTCTGCTCCTACCGGATCACTGAATATCGACAGTTAATTTTATCACTGAAGATTGACAGTTGATTTTATCACTGAATTTTGGCATTTGATTTTATCACTGAATTTTGGCAGCTGATTTTATCACTGCTTTAGAGCAGGAGATAACGTTTTCTCCAATCATTGCAATATTTTATCCTCTCCACAAAGGGGATGTCAATCAAAATAATTTAAATATTATCAACATGTATTCCATAAAGCAAAACAATCCTGCTCCGTGCTCCCTGTGTGGTGCAGCCTTTTCACATGGATGGTATTTGGGTCCCATCCCGAGCTTCAGGTCGCTCTGGAGAGGAAAAGGGGGAGAGCACTTTATCTGGGAAAGCTGAGAGCAAAGAGCAGTAACTCTGATAATTCCAGTCAGGAATTCAGAGGCTGTTCGGAGGGCTGAGGTGCTGTCAGTCTAGAGGAGATGAATTATTGAGCTCACAGAGGTGAAATGGAAGAATAAATGTGATTTATCCACGGATTCAAAACTTGCCTGTGGATCCCCCAGGGCTGCCCAATGCATCTGAGGCCTTTTCCTGGTCTTAAAATTAAGAGAGCTGAACACAGTTAAGAGGGAAAAAGGGTTTGACCTCGGTGTTTATTGAAGGGTCCTCAGGGGCGCCGAAATGCACATCGAAATGCACCCCGAAATGCCCCCCGGAGAAATGGCCCCCCACGATGTGATGTGTGTGCAATTATAGGCCTTGCTAATTAGCACATCTATCAAAGATTGCCCAGGGAGGGAC
>VXBT01008907.1:115805-144485 GCA_013400235.1 Oriolus oriolus
CCAGGGTGTTTGGGCTCTTGGCTTAACGGGATATTGGGTGTGAGGGAAGGGATCAAACTTAAAGAATTGTAACTGTGTGGGCTAAAAGCACTGAGAATACATAAAAGCTACGTAAAAGAGTGTATAAAAGGGGGATAAAAGAAAAAGCAAAAAATCATCATGGCATCACATCCGTGCACACACCTCCCACTGCAGAGACGCTTTTAGGACTCAAAGTGCTGCGATCAATCCATCACTCCTTCAGCCACCACCTCTCTTCCCCTCCCCTCAGGGGGGCAACAGTCAGTGTTTTATTCCTACCAGTCCTCATTTATTTCTTCGGAAAGAACAAACCTTCTTTGTCTGGTGCTCCTGCAGGTTGCACCAGGCGGGAGGGGTGGGGGATTCTCTGCCAGGGTCTCTGGGGCAGAGCCCACGGCTGATTCCTGAGCGCACCACGTACCCCGGTGTCACAAAGATCCCACAAACGCAGCAAAGTCAGGCAGCGCTGCGTTATGGGAGCTGGCCCCGCATCCATGCCAAGATTCTGGATTTCCTGGCGCTTTCAAGCTCTTTGGACCACGGGGATTATACATTGCACAAGGTATCGGATGCCAAACTGACTTTTGAAAAAAGCGCAAGGGGAACAAATCAAAATGACCTCTTCGAGGAAGGATCCTACAGAAGTGTTTTTAACAATAACAGAGCAGGAAACTTTGCCTTCTCAGGCATTTACCCAGCTTCTCTGCCTGCTGGCATTCCTCAAGTGCACTTGGACTCACGCTGGGCCACTGAGGGCCGGGATCATCTCGGGTTTCACAAACCGAGCAAGGTCAGCCCAGGGCAGAGGTTGGATGAGATTCCTCGCAGCGAAACCCCCACTGTCCATCAAAAATGGTGCTGTGCCATCCTTTGGCAGTGAACTTTGTTCCACTCCAAGGTTATTCCAGAGCTGGGAACAGCTGGAGTTGTTCTTCTGGTCCGTGGGCCCGACCCATGTCCTTCTGACTCCATTGAGGATTTGGTACAATTTGCACAACTCCAGAATATTCACCCAAAATAGCCTGGCCAGAGTGATTTCTAACTTACATTCCACCACTCCGCAATGGATTTGATAAATCAAATGCTGCATAAGGTGTTCCCCTTACTGACTTCCCTTTTCCAGGAAAATCCTTGCACTCTTTCCCTGCTTCCAGCATGAGCAGTGCGTCAAACTCCGCTCGGAATTCGCCCCAGGCAAGACCCACACAGATATTTCAGGAGTTAAGCTGTGTTCAGTGGGATTCAAGCAGCGAAAGTAGGGGTGGTTATGGTGTAGAAATCTACCTGAGCTCGTAACTCTCAACTCTTCCTGGAGTCAATTAAAAAGGTCTTTGGATGTAAGACACAAGATCTGGTAAATGCAGCCACTTGAAGACGAAGAAAATGGTGCTGTTCCATCAACTGGCCGAGAAAAATGCCTCAATAAATTCACTAAGTTTATTTTGGGGACTCTGCAGAATTTTTAAGAGCCCTGAAGTCAGTTTTAACACGATCTCAAGCCCTCAGGCTGTGGGTTGATGAACATCTTAAACCATCAGTGCCCATAAAGGAATCAGTCCTATTTTCCTCTGTCTTGTGCGACTGACTCTCCCCAAAGTCACCAAAAGCTCAGACCCTGAAAAGGAATTAACCCCTCATTTGGGATTTAATGGGGAAAACTCAAACCAAACGAGATTAGAAATACAAATTGCTGTAAACAGGACTCTGGTCCCAGTGGCCTGAGGAGCCTCCCTGCACAGACTTGTTTCCATTCCAGGAACTGTCAGCAGCATCCTGGACTGCAAATTATTCCACACAGTCCCCTCTGGCACCCTGGGGAATTTGTCTTTGTCACTCTGGGACCCTGCACTGCCGTTCTTCCCAGTGCTCTCACCAGATCCCTGCTTTTCCTCCGGGCTCTTTCTGGCCATGTCTGTGTCTCATTCTCTCCCTGCCCTCCATAAATGGCTTTTTCCTAGGAATGCTTTGCTGCTTTCTGGAGGGTTATAATTTCCATTTCCTCCCCTTGGCCCAAAGGGGAGCATCTGATACAAGACAAACAAGCAGAGTTGTCTCCTGCTGCTCAGCTGCAATTTTTGTCAAGAATTGTCAATTATAGCACATCTATAGTTCCATCTCCCCCTTTTTTTAAAAAAAAAAAAAAAAAAGTTCATTTTCCAGCTGTCCTGTTGCCTTGAATGGATTTATTTTAAGGCTGCTGCCTGACATTAACAGCGCAAGGGAGACAAGGGAACCTGTAGCTCCTAAGGGAAAGGATTGCAATCACCTCGGGTCAGCCCAGGCTGATGGTGATCAGGATTTCAAGATCCAAATCCGTCCAAATTTTGTGCAAGGCCAAAAATTCTCATGCCTTCCTCGGAAGAATCCAGGCTGGGAAGTTCCAGGTTTCGTTGGAAAAGTCATGAAGGCGCCCTGAGCCATCTCAGTGCTGAACCACTTCCGAGTGCTGTCGACCAAACAAAAATCAGATTTTCCTTTCTCCTCAGAGACAGCGAGGAACCCCATAAAATGGGCATGAGGAAAAGTCACAGAAGTGGCAATTTTGGCTGGAATTGCTGGGATTGAGTTAGAGACAGTGAAATTAGGGTACCTGCACATACCTGTAGCAGCAGCGAGGGAGAAGCTGGTTGCTACAGCAGCGACGTGTGTTATGCCAAACCCCGTATCCTTGATAGAGAGTGCAGGGAAGGGCACGGATCTGGGAAAGGGAGAGATGTGGGAAGCCAGATGAAAAGTTTTATTAGGTGATTATTAAACTCTTCTGCAGTGCCAAGCGCAGCGCA
The DNA here is from genome assembly GCA_013400235.1 of Oriolus oriolus. Lineage (NCBI taxonomy): Eukaryota > Metazoa > Chordata > Aves > Passeriformes > Corvidae > Oriolus > Oriolus oriolus. The sequence continues at coordinate 118,610 of VXBT01008907.1, forward strand.
AGGCTGCCAGCTCGTCTCGCTGCAAGCCCAAAATTAAAATAATGAGAAGGGCCCTAATCATGGGCTGGGTGGTGGCTGATTTTCTGTCTGGGCTGGGTAAAAAAGCTGCACCTCCCTCCTCAATCCAAGGGGGAAACTTGGAAGTGGCAGAGAAGATTCCCCCAAGGACGACGAATCTGTATGTGTGAAGGGAGCTGTGGTTCCTGCCTAGGTACAGACAACTAATCTGGAAATGAAAAGTGTGATAAGAACCCAACCCCTCCATCAGTCAAGGCTACTGGAATCTGGCTGCTTTCCCAAGGAATGGAGAAAGATGGGGCTCTCTTGACCACCTACTCGTGGAGCAGAATTCTTTTGTCGTGACTGCTTTATTCCACAGACGTGGGGATGGCACCCAGGAGCTCTGCAGAGTGGGTGCTCTGAATGATTCATCCCCGTCACACCATGAAATCCCATCTGGGGCATCTTCATCCTCTTCACGTGCTTTAACAGGTGAGCTGAATACAATCCACTCTTCGCGCATGAGATCCAGACCTGTCCCATGGAAAGAGACGGGGATTTATGGAATCACAAAGTGGTTTGTGTTGGAAAGGACCTTACAAATTATCCAGTTCCACCACTGGGCCAAGGGTCAGGACACCTTCCACTAGCCCAGGTTGTTCCAAGCCCTATCCAACCTGGTTCTGAACACTTCCAGCCTGGGATAGGTGTCACAACCATCAGTGGTGATCAGGGATTCCCAGTGTTCACATCCAGACCTAAGAGCTACCACAAACTGCACAAGGATGTTGATTCAAAGAGACCCAGGTCCTGGTTCAGCAAAGCATTTTTGTCACATTTTGAACCTAAATGTGGCTGCTGGGTCACATGCAGGGCTTGGCAGTGGCTTGTCAAACCGGGGTCTGAGATAAGACAAATCTCCTGTCGCTCCACAGTGACATAACCCGAGAGACTGATCCCAAGACATCTGGGGTGGATGCACCCACCCATCCATCTGGGAACTTCATCCAGAGCGGGGTGAGACCTTCTTCAGCGTGGACCTCATCCCTCCAAAGGGCTGGAACAAGGTTCCCCTTCTCTGACCCCAGCAGCCTTGGATTCTCCACACAGGGACCAACCCAATTTTAAATAACACCGGCAATACAGCCCTGCCTACATCACACCCCTGGGTCTTTTAACTGAATTTCTCCTCTGCTGCAGGAAGATTTCTCTGCACCAAGCTTTCACTGGCCTCAGCCTCCTGTTCATCGCGTTACCCTGGTGGTGGTGACCTTCTCACATCCTTGGGCCAGGTCCAGGGACAGGAGAAGGTCACCATCACCTCACCAGGCTGGCACGGAGAAGGCAACACCAGCTACGCTTCCTTGACCTATGATGCTGTCCACCCATGTGAGCACAAGTGTTCTGTGGGATGTGTGAACTGGCTTTAGGATCCGGAGGCACATTTCCATGCCTAGAACAGGCAGTCCTGGTAATTCTCCAGGAGATGAAAGGCAGGAATATATAGCGCCGAGCGGAAAGGCAGAGCCGCTCTTCGGGAACAGCGTGGGGCTGACGTAATGTTCTGTGCCGTGATATTCCCAGTAGGAACATCTGAGTTTGGGTCACAGGTTTGCAGGGAGCCATCTTGTTAACGTCATGGCAGCTCGGAGCAGCCCAGCCTCCGTTTTTCCACTGCGTGCGTGTGTGTGTGTGTGTGTGTGAACACGTGTGGTTTCGCCTGCGAGCACGGAATCAGCGTGCCTGGTGCTGCCCCTCCTGAAATCCCTGCTTTGTCTTGGGCCCTTCCCAGTAAACTCTTGGCTCACCGCGAGCGGCTCTGCGAAGCCGTGCCTGAGCGATTCGTAGCTGGAGGAGTTTGTGGGGTGGATGGAGAAAGAGACCTCAGGGCTTCAGCACTTGCAAATCCCACAGCAAGTTCCTATCTACTCCCACTCCTGCAGGAGCTCCATGGAAACGAGCTCAAACTGTGCAAATTGGCTGCAAAGTGTTTTTCTTGAGTCAGTAACACAATACTTTTTCTTTCTCGACATCAAATATTCACTTCACCCCCAAACGGCCCTTGCCAGCTCCCAATGTGATAAGCAATTAGTTTGGTTAAGGCTTCTTTTTTTAGGAGCTAAAGCTGTGGGAGTTGCTGGCCTTGGAGGAGATGTGAAATCTGCTCTTTCCCCATCCAGACCATTCGTGCGGAACCCCACCACCTCTCCTCCCGGACACGGAGATCCGAGGCAGCTGTTGGGCATGAAAATCCTCTGGAACCTGCCGTGCCTCAGAAGCCTTTTCTGCTTCGAAGGAATTTCTACTCCTGATCTCTACAGCACGAAAAGGTTTGGATTCTCAGGTCATTTAGACCCAAAACCTACAAAATCCTTTTCTTAGAAGATGTAACTCTGCAGATCTGTTTCCACCGAGATTCAAAATATCCATTTCTTAAGCAAAGGTGAAAAGAAGTTGTCAAAATGTGCTGTGAGTCAGAAATTTGAGGGCCATGAAGGTGCTCTGAGGGCTGGAGCACCTCAGCTATAAAGAGAGCACCAGGCTGGGAGAGCTGGGATTGTTCAGCCAGGAGAAGAGAAGGCTCCAGAGAGACCTTGGAGCCCCTTCCAGGGCCTAAAGGGGCTCCAGGAGAGCTGGAGAGGGACTGGGGACAAGGGGTGGAGGGACAGGACACAGGGAATGGCTTCCCACTGCCAGAGGGCAGGGATGGGTGGGATATTGGGAAGAAAATCTTCCCTCGAAGGGTGGGGGTGCCCTGGAATGGAATTCCCAGAGCAGTTGTTGCTGTCCCTGGATCCCTGGCAGTGTCCAAGGCCAGGTTGGACGGGGCTTGGAGTCACCTGGGACAGTGGGAGGTGTCCCTGCCCACAGCAGGGGGTGGAACGAGATGTCCTTTAAGGTCCTTTCCAACCCAAACCGGGATTCCAGGATTCTATGAAAACACAGCAAAGGTTCCTAATTCCCTTCCTGGTGCTCCTGTTCCATGTTCTCAGTGCAAATGCTGGACTTGTCTTTAATTCCGTGTCTGAGGTGGTCAGTCTTAAAATGATACTGGGAAGGAAAAGGAAAAGGAAAAGGAAAAGGAAAAGGAAAAGGAAAAGGAAAAGGAAAAGGAAGAGGAAGAGGAAGAGGAAGAGGAAGAGGAAGAGGAAGAGGAAGAGGAAGAGGAAGAGGAAGAGGAAGAGGAAAAGGAAAAGGAAAAGGAAAAGGAAAAGGAAAAGGAAAAGGAAAAGGAAAAGGAAAAGGAAAATTCCAGTTATAGCACCGAATAAACGATAAAGCCAAATGGAACATCAAGGAAAAGAGCAAACAAAAGTATCAGGGCAGGTCAGCAGCATCAATGGAGACATTATTTCCTCCATTATTCTGCCTCTAGGCAGAAAAACAAATCAAAAATTACGAGAGTCGTGTCAGCAGCAAAAAGTTGGCAGGAGCCAGTGCCTGCACGGAGTGGTGCTGGGCTGCACAAGAAAAGCTGCTTATCATGTGGAATCACTTACTAAGTCCTCAAATTTGACTCCCTCCCTCCTACTAGAGCAGCCTTTCCCTCAGCTGTAGGGGTGACAGTCCCATGATGCTTTTTTTTTTCCCCTACAGACTCCAAGATTCTCCGTTTTGGATGCAAAATTGGTGCATCTAATCCGAACCAGGGAGGTCCTGTCATGAGCAGACTCGTTTATTTCTTCATTGGCAAAGCACAAAAAGCACCAAAGTAAGTGGGACAAAGGGAAACCAAGCGGTTTGGGGGGAAAGCCCCCGAACTGGGAATTCTTGTGTGGCATTGAGCAGATCTTCCACACGTGTCAGGAGTTACTCTGACTGTGCCTCGCTCCTCCGCACTGACATCAGGAAAAAAGGCATTTCCATTTGTTTGGACAGCAAGATTTGAGCCCAGGTGAGTTCCTAGATGCTCTCCTGGATGAAACATTGACCTTTCTAGGAGACAGCAGCTCTTTGGTTGCGTGCAGGGACAGCATCCATTCCTTCCCCCTGGCCAGGAGTCTGCCTCTGCTCTCCTGCTCCTGGTGCTCGCGTTCCTCCTTGTTCATTCCTCTCAGATAAAGTAACTTTTACTTAAGGCTGGAAAATCCTCGTGAACCTTTTACTTCATGGCTTGGGTTCGGCTCGGCTGAAAAACCAGAGGCCACATCCTCACGTAGTACGAAATGGGAACCAGGCCAGTTTCCAGCAGGGGAGAATCCAACCTCCCCTGCAAGAACCGCTCGGATGGACCCGCGAGGGTTAAAGGGGTGTCACGCTTCCCCCTTTTAACCCCATCCCCAGCAAAAGGAGAACACAGAAAGGAAGCGAGAGATTTTTTCAGAGGGAGCATAAATATAATTACAATCCCAGGCCGATATTTTCCGTGGTTTGCAGCGGAGCCATTCCCGAGCCTCAGCCATCCACAAATGCACCTTTAGCTTGCCTCCCCTCCGCGCGGTGCTTTAATTACTTGGTGCCTAAGAAGCATTTGGGACAGCGAGGTCTGTCACCCCTTAAGCCGCCTGCCCGACTCTTCATTTCACGAACAAGATACACACGGCTCCTTTAGCCAATGGCAGCCTGGTCACACAAGTATTATGTTTTTCCTCTCGCTGTCTACTGTTTCACCACTGGAGGAATTACACAGCCAAGAGCCCGCTAGGAATAATGGCTCTATTCATTTCCCCCTGGGACTAATTCTTACAGATGGCAAGCACTGCGATGGGGCAAATTAGCTTCTTATTTCATTGGGAGGCTTAAAGCCATAAGCTCATTTTGTTGTTGTTTACGGGGATAGCTCACGGCAGGACGGTGCAAGCCTGTACATTGCTGCCGGCAGGGAAGGAGGCAAATCCTGTGCCAGCGGAGCTCAGAGGGTAGGGAAGGGGATGCTAGGAGGGCCCTGTCACTGCTGAGCCCCAGCTCGGGCTGTGCTGGGCTCTGGAGCCACAGCAAAGCTCTCTGGCTGCCGGGGCTCGCAGTCAGGTGCTGAGACCGACAGGAGGCTTAGCGCCGCTGCAATCCAGGATCACGGCCCTGGCACTTTGGGAAATGGGGATTTGCGAGGGTTTCTGGGGAGAGGTGGTAGAAAAACAAGCACAGTTTCCACTGCTTGGAGTGATTTGGAAGTGTGCTGCAGATGAGAAGTGGGGAGATCCTTATTTACCTGAAAAGGCGGGCGAAGAGATGGACCCGTGAATGTTTTCTTTCACAGTCATCTTCCTCTCGAGCCAGCAGCTGTCTCAGGGCTACAGAAGGTCCTTGGAAAAGGAAGGACATCTTTTTTCCCTGTGGTCATCACCGTGTGGCTGTGATTACCCACTGAATTAGGTGCCGCCGTACCTTTCCCAGATGGCATTTCCAGACGGGAAATTCCAGACGGAGCCTTCCCGTTCGTCGCTTGTCTAATTTTCCAAACAGAAAATAGAGTCACGTATCCCCAGCTTGGAGTGAATCAGCATCTCCCTGGAGATTTCAGGTCACACCAGTCACCAATCTGGCCCATCATGTCGCTTTTTAAGGATTTCACGGTCAAAGTCTCTTCTCATGGGTAGTGATGCACCATGAGGAGCAATAGAAGATGTCGGATGGGATTTTATTTGTTGGCAAAAGCCCTTGCAAAAGTGTCTCAGAGAGAAATTGTCAGTGAAACAAGTAACCACCGTTCCTCAGTCATCATTCCCCATCCCTGCAAGGGTCTGAGGCCCGGCTGGACAGGGCTTGGAGCAACCTGGGATAGTGGAAGTTGTTCCTGGGCGGAACAAATTGAGTTTTAAGGCCCCTTCCAACCCAAACCCTAGAATTCCATGATCAGTGATGTTTTTAAGAGCTGTTTTCCTGCAGCTGCTGGTCTGGATAAAGGATTTATTTTCTGCAGCATCTCAGGAGACCATAAGGGATGTGGAACCTCTCCTCGGAGAAGCTTAAGGACAGTGACCACAGGGAATCCTCCCGGTGAGATGGTTTCGAACGCATGACAGACTCCAGCTTCAGATTCCCTGTCCTTTCTAGTGTTTATCCATTATTTTTTGGCCTATTTTGGGGGATGAATTTCACCCTGGATGTTCCCTCTTGCACTGACTCATTCCCTGATCATTATGAAAACGTTTCGTTACAAGTGGGGTGTCTTGCCCAGCCCTGCACATCTCCATCGTAGATGATCTTCCAGCGTCCTCGTGCACTGGGATTTCTTTGTTCCCTTCCCACCACATTGCTGATGCCCTTCCTATGCCCACCAGGCACCTCCAGTCACAGCTCCGTACTCCTGACATCCATGGTGATTTCCTTGTCTGCATCTGAGACGTTCCTAGGTCCGCATAAAAATGTGAACTTTCCTTGTCTGAAATAGTTCCAAGTATTCAAGAAGAAAATCGCTGTTGGCAACATGAAAATAACCTGAAAATGATGTTTTGAGGAAAGAGGTCACAAAAAAACTTTGGATTAAATAGAAAGCTCTCACATGTATGAAGCAGATAGGGCCTATTATGATAATTTAAGGAATTATGATGGCTTTTGCAGCACGGAAAACAGTCCTCAAAATGGAAAGTCACGACAACGTGAAAATCGGTAATTCTGTTTTCTGACAAAGGTTAACCCAGAATGTTTCCATCCCACAAAATGCTACATTTGCATATGCCCAGACACTCACATATGTTTGCAAAACGCAACCTGCTCCAGACACAGCTTTTTTTTTCTGTTAAGTGAAAAAAAATATTTCAAAATACCAACCCTATTTTCATCACAGAGCTGTCTCTGCAGGAAGCTGCCAGCCGCGAGTGAAGACGGTGGTAGAAAACCAAACCTGTTCTGCAGGGCCACCACACCACGAGGTGACGTTCTGGACAGTGTGAACTACTCCAGACCTCCAGCTGCTTGGAGTAAGTATGGAAAATTAAAGGAACGCGTGGGGCTAGAGCTTCTTCACAGCTTTTCTAGACATGTCCATCACCAGCATCTCGGCTTTGGAGGAAAAGTATCCTACCTGTTCCTCAAACTCACGTTTTTTTGGCTCTAATGGGCAAGTGGGATGTGTTTCTGAGCCATCCTGAGCTCAGCTGCCATCCTGCTGGATGTCCCTGATGCTTTTCCTGCTGTGGTAGGTTTGCCCTTGGATCTGTGGAGAGATCTTGGTCTCTGTTGTAGGGAGACCACAGCCACTTTCATCCAAGACAGGAAAAGAAGGAGAAGGGGAAGGAGAAGGTGGAGAAGGAGAAGAAATAGAAGAAAGAGAAGGGAAAGAGAAGGAGAAGGAGAAGGAGAAGGAGAAGGAGAAGGAGAAGGAGAAGGAGAAGGAGAAGGAGAAGGAGAAATAAAATCCCCACATGTTGATTGTATTGAATCACAAAGCCAACATCACGCTGTGGTGGAAATTCCTCTCTCACCCCGATGCCTCCCCTCCTGGCTTTCTGTCCTCGCTTGGAGCCAGTGGTTGCTGGAACCACCAATTCCTCAATTTCGTCTGGCCAAGTCCTCTCCTGCGTCCACCAGCACTGAGCCCCAAGCCCTGGAGGGGAAAGCCCGGGCTAGAAAAGCCCTGCAAACCTCTGCTGAAAGCCCAAGTCAGCAACATTTGCACGGCGACCTCCCCACCTCGCCCGATTAATGATTTTTGTGGTGGCCTCGTGGCTGCTTTTGCCAGCAGCAGGAAAAGGGGAGGAGGAGAGAGGAGGCATCGAAGTTGAATGACAAAATCAAGGCTGGCTCTGCCAGGGCATTTCCTTACATAAGTGGAGCAGTGGGATCGTTTCCTACGCCCCTGTGACCAAAGGAATGCGGGAGCACGCGGCTCGACCCCGCCGGGGAAACGGATCCCGATGGAGTCGGGAACACGCGTGGGCTGTCCCAGCCACCGCCAGGGAATGAACGAGCTGCTCCAGAGCGTCCTTAACTCCCGTCCAGGGGATTAAACGATTCACTCCAGGGTTTGAGGGAAAAGCCTGGGGGAGCCAGCCAAAGGCAGAGCGCTGTAAACAGGCGAGGAGTTCAGCTCAGGATTCCTTGCTAAAGGAAGGGAAGCAAACCAAAATAAAGTCGAATTCCTGCATCTATAAAACAAAAGTCTCCATGTTTCTCCAGATTCCAGGATGAAGTGCTGGTAATGCAGTGCTGCCGCTTTCTGTGTTATTTTATTTTTCCGAATCTCTCTCTCTCTTTAAATCTTCCTCATCCCGACCTTTCTCCCTGATGTCTCTGAAGCTGAACTGCTGTTGTTACCTATCCACGTAATGCCCAGTGTCCTTAGTGAACGGAATTATAAATCTATAAAGTGCTAAAACAAATATTAGCAGACTGACCAGCACCTGTTTTCCTCCCTAGGGGAAGAAAAGAGATTTATCCGCACTACACCCCCCAAAAGTGCATCCCCAGGTAGAGGGGTTGAGCACTGATGATCTCCTGGCATCCCTTCCTTTATTATTTCCATCTGATAAGGGCAGATATCACTGGCAATTCTGGCTTTAGGAAGTTCATTCCAGGAAATTAATTCTCCTCAGCGCCCACTAAAGAGGGAAATAAAGTGCTGAAATCAGCTGAGCGCACCTTGCCCTGGTTGCTGCCCACCTTCCAGATGTTTCCTCACGGAGTTTGCAACCTCTCTGCCCTTTGGGGGAAGACAGTCTTGCTGCAAGCAGCAGACACAGCAGGGCGAGGCAGGGTTTTGTTAGACTGGACAAGCAGAGGAAACACTAAAACCAGCTTTACTCCGAGGGTGAAACAGGACCAGCGAGTTTGAGCTTGGGTTCTAAAGTGCTCTTGACTTGAGCTGCTGGTTCCCATCCAAACTGCTGAAAGGAAGTGTTTGGCGTCACATCACGGCCCTTGAACTCTTCGTGGGTGATGGGGCGAGAGCAGCGAGACACCGCTCCTGCTCCCGACATAAAGCTGGGAGGAGCTAAACAGAGACACCTCGGCTTAGGTAAGCGGAGACCAACCATCAGTCCCTTTTATTTCTACATGAACTGTTGAAAAAAGAACTGATTGAGCAGGGTATTCATGTGACAAAGCTATTTCTTTGGAGAAAGGTTAGATCTCAACCCAAATGCCGCCCCCATCTCCCACACTCAGAGTCACAACGGTTCCCAGACTCTTTAAATCACAGGATCAGCATCATGGAGTGATTTGGATTGGAATGGACCTTAAAACTCGTCTTGTTCCACCCCCTGCCCTGGGCAGGGACACCTCCCACTATCCCAGGATGCTCCAAGCCCTGTCCAACCTGGCCTTGGACACTTCCAGGGATCCAGGGGCAGCCACAGCTTCTGTGGGAAAACCAGTGATAATTTCCTGTTACCCCATTCTCTGCCTTTGTAAGAGGAGCTGCCACATCAGCAGTGAAGGGCTGTGCATGAAAAAAAATATAAATATTTTTTAAAGTAGAATATAAAATTTCGGCCGATTTTTTCCATCTCAATAGTTTTCCAATATTCCAATGAATAATCCCTCTCTGTGAGTTTCTGTTCTAAAAACCACGCCTAACCCCAGCGCATTGCGTCCCTCCTGGGAAAGCCGGGAGTACTCAGAGGCCTTAATTCCACATCCTTGCTGTTCCGTGGAATGTCACAGCCACCAGTGAAGTCTGGCCGTGCCTGCTGGTGACCAAACGTCCGAGGTAAGGGACAGGCAGGATTTCTGCAGCCTTGTGTTTCATTTTATCCAACCTGGCTGCCGGGGCTGTTCTCAGATCACCTGAAAATCAAACTGCTCCTTTGCTGGATCCGCATCCTGAAAATCCAAGTCCCTCTTTTTCTCCTCCGAGCCGAGTTCGTGTCCCAGCGATTCCCCCACTGTGCTCTTTCACCTGGGTTTCAGAAGGAGAAAAGCGAGTTGTTTCCAGAGAAAGGGAATGACAATGGGCGGGCCAGCTTCAAGCTGGGATAGAAATGCAGCTTAATATGCTGTCAGAAATGATTTGAAACAGATCCCTTCGTGCCAGCTGATAAAACTGAAATGTTCTGCTTCGGGCTGAGCCACCGCAGGTTGGAAGCTGACTTTTTAACCTTTTCCCATGGAAAAAAAATCAGAAAAACACACTTTTGGGGGGCAAAGTTAGAAAAAAAGTTAATATTGAAGGCTTGCCTTAAAGCATTTCTAAAAGCCCTGCTGTGAGGCGAGGCAGTGGAGTGTCAATGTCAGAGCGAGGGGACAAGGCAGGGCTTGTCCCAGGGAGGGACACTGCTGGTCCTGAGGCCTTGGGTTGGATGCCAGAATTCTGGCAGTCACACATCCCAGGGATAGCTTTTAGGAATCACCCACCACAGCCTGGAGTGTTTGCAAGAGCAGTTCGTGGCCACCACGACACTGTCGTGCGCCCAGCTCCTCCATCTGCCCTTCCCAAAAAGAAAGATGGGCAGATTCCCCTCATGTGATTTCTCTTAAGCCAATAACTTATCCCGCTCACGCTCCAGCACCAAGGTTTAAAAAGAGATGACCCAGCTGGCAAACCAAAAAAACAAAGTTGATATTGAAGGCTTGCCTTGAAGCATTTATAAAACTCCTGGTGTGAGATGAAGCAGTGGAGTGTGGAGTGTTGGTGTCGGAGAGGACAAGGCAGGACTTCTCAGTGGGACACTGCTGGCCCCGATGCTGCGGCTGGGACGCCAAAATTCTCCCACACATCTCAGGGATGGCTTTTAGGAATCACCCACCACAGCCTGGAGTGTCTGCAAGAGCAACTCGTGGGTGCCACAACGTCGTGCCTCCATCTCCTCCACCACCCCTTGTGCCCGTGCCTCCATCTCCTCCACCACCCCTTGTGCCGCGCAGCCCGAAAAGGAAAGCGAGCAGCTCTCCCAGTTTGATTTCTCTTAAGCCGATAACTTATTCCACTCATGCTCCAGCCCCGAGGTTTGCGAAGAGCCGACCCCCGGCAGCATCCCCCCGCCCCTGTCCGCGCTGGCTCCCTCAAAGCCCTGCCCGTCAAGCCCTCGCAGAGCTGCAGCCCCTGCGGTCGCGGTGTCGCGGGCAGCAGGAGTTTGTGTACAAAGCTGTCACCACTCTCGGGAGTGGGTGGATTTTCCAGCTCATCTGTAACCCGAGTGGCACTTCAGCCCCGGGATCTTTCTTCCCAGTGTCAACAGCACGCAGCGGCCCGAGCTATCCCCTTACACATTATCTTCGATCAAGTTGATGGGCAGGAGGGAACAGAGCCAGAAGTCATTGTGACAGGCTGGGTGTTTTTACAGGCACAATGGTTAATGGGCTGGTTAATGTAAAGGATTAGCCCCTTCAGCCCCGGGACATCCGAGAGGGCAGGAAGGGGGTGCTGCTGCTCAGCCAGCCCCGCTAGGAAATGCCGCGATCGGCTCGTAACCGAACAGGAGCGAATCGGGAAAAAAAAAAATCCTTTGTGGCGTCTCGGGTTTGGCACGAGGGGTGGCGTTTTGGGATGCTGATGCTCGCGGCAACCCAGCACAAAACACGGAGCCTGAATATCGCGGTCTGCAGCTTCCTCACGAGGGGAAGCAGAGGGGCAGCTCCGGTCTCTCTGCGGCAGTGCCGGGACCCGAGGGAACGGCTGGGGCTGTGCCGGGGAGGTTTAGGTGGGAGAGCAGGATAAATTGCTTCCCCCAGAGGGTGGTCGGGCACTCCCCAGGGAGTGGTCACGCTCCCAAAGCTGCCAGAGCTCCAGGAGTGTTTGGACAACGCTCTCAGGGACAGGGTGGGATTTCTGGGATCGTCCTGTGCAGGGTCAGGAGCTGGACTGGATGTTCCCTGTGCGTCCCGTCCAGCTCAGGAGATTCTGTGATCCTCTGATTCTCTGAGCCACGCTCTGGTGGAGCAGGGAGGGATGAGCAGACTCCTCATCCTCGGCCAAGGGATAAGAGGGGAAGGCAAGGCGAAAGCCCAGCTGTGCCCCGGGGACATCAGGACGGCTCTCCCCAAACCTCCTCCCGACGGACGATGCCGAGAGCTCCGGCTCTGCGTTGGGGGCTCCAAAAAGCAGCTGCCCAGAGGAACTGCTGTGCGGAAAGTGGGCATTTGCCTCTTTTCCCGAGATAGCGAAGCCCGTGGAGCCGCCCCCAAGGCTCCAGCCCTTCCCTGCTGCATCCCGCTTCCATCAGAGCGGCATTATCCAGAGGAGCCCATCGAGTGCTGTTGTATCACCGCTAAGTGCCCGAGCTTATGGGATTTATGGCCATATGCTCGCACGGCTTATGCGCTGAGGAGCTTAGAAACCCTTCCTCCAAATTCCTCAGGCAGCCTAAAACCTCCTGCCTGACTGGCTCAGCTTACAGCAGCGAGACGGTCCTGGAGAGACCCTCCCCGGGAGAGCTGCTGAGCTCCGGGAGAAAAGGGGCTGGGGAGACCCTCCCCGGGAAAACTGCTGAGCTCCGGGAGAAAAGGGGCTGGAGAGACCCTCCCCGGGAAAACTGCTGAGCTCCTGGAGAAAAGGGGCTGGAGAGACCCTCCCCAGGAAAACTGCTGAGCTCCTGGAGAAAAGGGGCTGGGGAGACCCTCCCCGGGAAAACTGCTGAGTTCCGGGAGAAAAGGAACTGGCAGAAGTCTGGGATTGTCAGAGCTGCCTCACAACCTCCCAGAGAGGCAGATAAATCACTCACAGGTGGAAACCTGGGGCAGACAGGGCTGGTTTCCCTCCCGTCACTAAGGCGGGGAGACACAAATCTGTCTGCAGCCAAATAGTTTTCAGGTATGGTCTGGCCTATAATTATTTGGGGTTTGGATCAGGCTGTGGGATTTAACCATGTGCTCAGGCCAAATCCTGTCACCTGCACAGCAAAGTGATGTTCGGCATCACTGTGTCTCATGGTACCAACTACTCAAAAAAAAAAATCAGTTTAAGTTGGTGAAAACACCCAGGAAAAAAAATTATTTCCTTCCTTTTCTTCTCTCCCCAAATAGCATCGTGATTTTGGCAGCACGGAATTAGGAAGCAAAATGTAATTTCTGCTTAGCTGCTTTTCTTTTCCTTGTTTCCATATATTTTAATTATTGTTCCATATTCTGAAGGTAAAGGGGAAAACACAGGAAAATATTTTAAAAGCAAGCTGGCGATTTTTCTATCTTTGGCCAATTCACTTCAGCATCACCATGGGTCTGCCAGGCTCTGAAAAGTGAAAAAGAGATGGATCTGCACCAGGACACTTCATCTGAACCTCAGGATTTGATGGCAGCAGGGATTTGAGTGCAGGCAGGGGAGATGATGGAGCCTGGAGCATGATTTTGGAGCTGAAAAGGTCTTTTCTATTATTAAATTTATATTATTATTTTGTAATAATGACCTATGGTGACACCCACCCTTCGTTTCTCCATTGGGGGTCCTTCTTCCTCTATCCCAAACAGGATTTAAATCAAATGTGGTTTCTCCTTCTGGTTCACATGCACAAAAAAAAGATCCAAGCTAGAAGAGTTCAATTTTCTGCTGAAGGCAAGTCCCAGCTCTGGCAATTTTCTGTGTGTCCATCTGTGCAGAAAGGTTGAGATGCTGCTGTTGTGAAATATGAGTGTGACAGAGAAGTCAGAAGGGAAAGGGATTCTTCTGTTCTCCAGCAGCTCTCACAAAATTACCCAGGGGCAAAACCCCAAACCGTGTCAATAATATATAATTTTAATTGCTGCTTTCTAAGAGGAACCCATTGAATTTTGGATGCTGAATGGGCCAGGGGTGGTTCCAGCCCTACCTTACAGTGAGAGCTTTGACATCTGCTGTGTCTTAGGAAAGAGGGAATGGTTGTGGCAGGCCCAACAAAGAACAAAGTCCTCACTCAGCCAGGGACTCCCAAAAGTGATGGAGTTGGAAATCTCCCTGGATCAAAGAGCTCAGGGACAAAGCTGGAATTCTCATGGTCATTACAGATCAAGGCACCAAGAGATGAAAGGCTGGGTTCTTACATATATAGAAATATAAATGTGTGCACTATTCTGCCTTCACAAAGGGACCCTTAAGTGACACTTAACTGCCCACAGTTATTATAAAACCTGTACAAATCAGTGCAGGATGGCCAGGGCAGAGAGATGAGACAAAGGCAGCGTTTTTCGTATTTTCCATCAATTCGTAAATAAGGTAAAGAGGTAACACCACATTCCGAGGTTACAGAGGGAATTTGTGGCAATGAAGCCCAAGGAACCAAATTTTGATCAAGGTCCTCTTCTTTTCAGGGGGTGTTTTTATTATTTCTTTTTCTGTAGAAGTCATTTAAACACATTTGGATTTTAGCAAAGCCTGGAGCTGTTTCAGCTGGAAGTGGCCTTTCTATGGAAAAATAATGTCCCAACTCTCAGCATAAGTGGGGGGAAAAAACCAAATATCCTCAGGAAACTGCTCCAGCAAATTTGTCACCTCACTGATAAAGTAGTCAGGAGTTGAAATTAGACTCACCTCATTTGTAGATCTGGGCTGAATGCACCTGTGAGGGCAAAATGCAAAAAAAAAAGTCACATAGAAACCACAGTTTTCAGCAAACTTCGCAATATTTTGCTTTGCCAAGCAAAACCCACCTCGGTTCCGTGTCAGCCTAACAGCAAATTTAAACAGCGTGAACCAAGATAATGTTTTTATTTAACAAAGGAGCAGCAGGTGGGGGGACAAAATGCAGGAGAACAGCTAAGAAGTGAAGCTAATTAATGTAAATTTGACTGGATCCACCCAGATGTTGGTTTTAAGCCACTGAGCTCTGGGTTTCTGCACCTGCATCTTTCAGGTTGCTTTCAATTCCAACGAAACAGCAAAACCGGCTCAACATAAACAATTATCCACAGGACAGAGATTTAGGGTTGATTTATACAAAACGAGGTGAGATTAGAAGGAGCAGGTGAGGAAAGGGATGAGAAATGATGAGGGGGAAGCAGAAAAATAATTGATATCAAAGCCTTGGTTCAGCAAAGAATCTGAAAATGAGCTGCAGCTTAAGCCCACGCCTGAGTTCTCGCATGGAAGTCAAGGGAGGGCCTTAATTACAGGAGAAAAGGTCACGTTTATGCCAAAAGGACTGAAAAGTTTCTTGGTTTTGATTAAGGAAATAATTAATTTAATTTTTTGGCGGCCATGTTGTTGGGAGAATCATCAAATCACGAAATCTCCTGAGCTGGGAGGGACCCACAAGGATCATGGAGGTTGGACTTTTACCCAGGTGAGTTGTTAAACCCTGGTGAATTCAACCATAAAATCAGCTGGGTTTTTAACGCCCTTCGTCACAGGCATCCAACGGGCTCAGATTCCAAAAAACCCAACAGTCTCTCACAGGCTGAGCAGGACAAACTCCGGGGTCGGAATTGCCTCCTTCCTCGGTGGATGGAAGGGGATTTGATGGGATGGGAGCTCAGAATGGGTCACGACTGCAGAAATCCAGAACCAAGTGCTGCACTGGAAAACCACCTTTTACAGAATCCCAGAATGGTCTGGGTTGGAAGGGACCTCAAAGATGATCTCATTCCACCTTCCACTATCCCAGGTTGCTCCAAGCCCCATCCAACCCAGCCTTGGACACCTCCAGGGATGGGGATGCTGATGGCTGGGTGATGTTTCTTTTCTAAAGAAAGCAATGAAATATTATTTTTTTATTTTAGGTCAAGGCAAAGAGGATGGATAATGATGACGTTGCTTCTTGAAAAACTGGTCCAAACATAAAACCGTAATGTGAGGGATTTTTTTATTTAATAAAATTTTTATTTAATACAATATTTATTTCATTATTTTTTTTTGCTTAGTAATTTTTTTATTTGATGAAATGTCCGTTTGTTCTCAGTCTAAAGCCTGAGGGTCACAACAAACAATCTACTGGATCCATCTGGGACAGAATTTGCTGTTTCCTCTGATTTCTGACTTCAAGAACCTGTTGACTCCAGCACTGCTGGACACTGGCTTCCCACACTGCTGCGACATTCCGTCTGTGGGACAGGAACCTTGTGGACCATCCATGATTCCAACCCCTCTCCTCCAAATTATTCCTCCACGCTTTGACGTCAGTCACGCAGTCCTACTCAAAGCAGACCGTGCCGGGCATCCCCTGGTAACGCAAGGAGGGAACGGATGGATGATTACCTGGATAAATGTCAGGTCACACGGATCTGTGTAAGCACTGATTTCACCCCACATAAAGATGTAACCTGTAATTCAATCCAGTGCCTTCGAGCAGCAGGATTCCCCTAAAGGAAAAAATTCCATCGCTGAATGCAATGCTGAGCGTGGTGGCCGTGTCTTCCTCTGGTGCAGGCATCTGCTTGGGACCTATGGAACAGGTGACGGCAAGGGGGACAAGGATTTCTTCAGCTTTTTTCCTTCGTGATCCCATTGTGGAGATTGAAATTAAAAATGAAATGAGCTGACTGTTAGCAGGGTGCTCCCACTGCCCGGTAAATTCCCTCCCAGGCTCTCCATTCCTACTGCAACAAGAAACAATCTCGATGCTGAGATCGTTTTCACACGCGTGAAAACTGGTTAAGGGACAGTGGTTTTAATCTTGATTTTTGACTTGGGTTTGAAGGGGGGAAAAGGGGGTGGGTTGAGAGATGCAGAGCAGCAAAAGAGAGATGAGATGGAAAGGCAAAAAGAGGAGAGGAGAGGAATTTGTGGGATTTGCTCAAGTTCATCCATCTATTATTAAAGGGCGAATGAGAAGTGACAGGGAGGTAACACTGAGCAGGCCTCAAACCATCGCCCATAATTTCAGGGAGTAAGAACTCCAGCTGACAGATTTTTGGAGCCGGCCACGGCGCTGTCATGGGATTGGGAAGAGGAAGAGGAGGGGGGCATGGCTGGGAGGGGGCAGAGCTCGTGGAGAGGAGCGGGAGCAAGGCTGAGGTCCAGGGTGAGGTGTCGCGGGCAGCTCGCGTTCCACGATCTCGCGACGCAGGCAGAGCAAACTCCGCCGCTCGGTTGGGATGCGCTGGGATGAGGAGCACGTCATAAACTCCAGGCTGGAGTGTGGCAGAGCTGGGAAAAGCTGAGTCCCCTCCAGGGTGGCTGCTGAGGCCGCATTACCTGACATTTCCCCCCGCCCCAGCTCGACATGACTCAAGTGCCGGGGGTTGCATTAAGGAGGTGTGAACATCATGAGCCTGGAAAGCAGCCAAAGCTTGGGAAGGTCAAGAGAGGAATTTTTCCACCAAGTTCAACTGGACTTTCAATCAATTCCAGCTTCACCCTGCGACTTTCCCTACGTGTACCCAAAAAAATGAGGTGACGTGCCACGTAACGTGTGAGACCACACAGAGCTGACTCACTCGGGGTTCCTCTCTCATGGAAAGTTTGCTGAGGACATCTGGGAACATTCCTGTTTGGGCTGCATGGAAGAAGGGTGTCCAAGAAGTTTTTTCTGCTATTTTTTCAGAGGAAGAAGTGGCCAAACATAGGCAGAAAGTTGTTCAAAATATAGAAAAAGGCAAAATTAGGTTTGGAAAGATAAAATGGTGATTGGCAAATCCTGGGACGGGTTTATGTCTTTGGGGACATTTTCAACCACCAAGGGGAGATTGTTCAGACAGCCAAACCTCAGCTGCTGCACCCTCACTCAGAAAGACAAATTTCTAATGGCTCAGAAGATGCTGGCAGGGTGACAACACCGAGGTCAGCGAGGCAATTCCACGTCGTGATGGAGAAGGAGTTGCTCCATTACCTGGGTAGGTCCTCGTCTGGTTCAGCTGCCTTTGCAGATCTCACCCCGAGTGCTGAAATTCATCTTCAGTTTTGCCGTCAGCCCTCCAATAAATTACCCCGGAGAGGTGTTCAGAGACCCCGTAGTTCTCAACGTGTTTGGGGGAAAGCACTAAAGAATGATGAAGAGCTGCTGAAATTTTATGTTACAAATATTTTTACAGCTTTGGCCCCTATTTTTAGCGAACAAATCATCTATGGACCAATTATAATTTCCTTCACACGTATTAAGTACACAGAAGAATTCGCCAAACACACTGGTGCTAACCCCAAGCATTCAAAAAACATGAGTCAGCCCCTCTCGCTGCCTTCCCCCCCTCCCACCCCGGGCTTATTATGGACTTAAACTTCATCAGGCTCCTCCAAATATAAATGTAGGCTCTTTATTTGCCTTCTCGTACTGGAAATTTTTCCATTTTGCCTCTTTAAGGTTTCTCCTGCACCTCTGAGGATTAATACTTGATTTTCTTTTTAAAAGAAGCCTGATGTTTCCTCCTGTTTACTTGTCTTCCAGAGTGAGGGATGCCTAAAAATCCCTCCAGGTAAAGGCTGGGACAACAACTCCTACAATCCCTGGATTTCCCCATTCTGGTTGTATCCACGTGCTCTTACCTTGCTTTTCCTTCATTGTGTGGAATGCGCAAGTGAGAGAATCCTGTGATTGCTGCTCCACCTTCCCACTGGGATTGAGGGCACGGTCAGACCCCCAGAATGTTGGAACGATTTCAAACCTTCCAGATTTTTAAAGGGAGAGCAGTTTCCCTTTTCTCCAAGTTGGTCACGGTGGTTAAAGGCCAAAACAAAGGTGTCCAGCACCATCTGCAACGCTCCTGAAAACCGAAACACCCGTAAAGTTTTGGTTTTGTGCAGGGCTATCTTTAACCATCACCATTTACGGATTTATCCACATTGTACTTATTTCTGAATATCAAATACCCATAAATTAATTTTCCGTGGGTTTCCATTTTGCTGATGGGGTCAGGAAGGAAAAAATGCTCGAGGAATCCTTGTTTCCCTTGATGTCACCTGTTCCTGAGGATCACAGTTAATGCCTGCACCAGAGGAAAAGTCCCAGCCCCATCATCCAGCGCTCGGGGATGTGAAGAAAAACCCCACAAGGATCCCAACCCTCTTTATCAGTGGGCACTGAATTCCTTGGAAAAGCAGGAGCAGAGACCTGGGTGAGTGCTCCCGGATCACCAGGACCATGGACACCTGGAGAAGGTCCAGATGCTTTGCAGGACGAGAAGAGCTCGGGAGAAAAGTGGAATGGGATGGGTTTCACACCTCCCAGTCCAATCCTTGTCTTTCCAAGGGATCTGGAGACACTTGACACTCATTCTAAGGTCACAACTTAAATATTTTTTTTAACTGCCAGTATAAATAAAGACATCCGTGAGCTGTGAGTGGCTTTCCACACGGCTGGAACTGCTAAGAGGATTTTGGTGCTCTTTGCACTTCGGGACTTTCTTTTTATCTCTTCAAACAGGGCCATAGAAATGCTCAGCACCCGCAGCATCATCTGCATGGAGCTTCTTTCTGGACCGGTGCGCTGTGGCAGACACTGCAGTCAGTCCCTCCTGGCCTGTGTGGTTTTGTGAGAATCCAGGAAAGGAAAAAAAAAAGGTAAAAAAGCAAAATTCACCAGATCAGCTTTCTAAGCAGTAACTTTCCCTGAGCTTTCCTAGAAACCCTGCTCTGCTTTTCCCATCTCCTGCCAAGCTGTACAGAATTGGATGAGCATAATTTTTCTTTTTCTCCTTCTCCACGAGCTTGTGCCAGGGCGGGGAAGTTTATTTTTGTAACTTAACCCCCTCTTGCAAAGTGCACTTAAAGCACCTGGCTTTCCATTTTGAATTAAACCAGAACTGACCCTACTTCGTTGAAAATGTAGCTGCTCTTTATTTGACTTCCAGGGCTTTAAGTCAGCTGTAATGGGCTGGGGTTAAGAGAGTCTCTGGTGTGGAAAACCTCGGAGAGGAGAGAGCAGCTGGAAGTAAAATGGATTTTAAAAATCCCTGAGATGCCTGGAGACAGCCCTGTCTGACAGCCTTCAAACTCTACCTGCTGCAAAGGAAAACCCATTTGGGGTGGTTTTGGTCGGTTTGCTTTGCTTTTATTTTCCTTTTAAACGGGTTTACGGAGGCCTTGAATGAAATTGAACCTGGAGGCCGGGGAGGGAAGGGGTGTCTGGAGGCTGTAGAGGCAGAACTGAGTGACTTGCACAGACTTCAATAATTTGCAGACATCTGATATTAAAATGAGAGAAATCCCACCCCCACATGCACGGCCTGGGAACTGTGCCCTGCAGACACTTTTAATGGCTCGTGTGGCTCCGTGCACCCCAACCTTCCAGGAATGCCTTTTGCCGGGATATTTACTGATTTTTCTGGATCTAAACAAAAGCCCAGGAAAGCTGTGGGGGAGGGGGAGGGGGAAGAAAAAATTAATAATAAAAAATCGAAATGAGATGAAAACCAGCTGATAACTCAGCCTCAGGGAAATCTCAGGGCTCTGGGCGAAGACAGACATGCAAGGAGACGTGGCAGCTTCGTGGGTCTGGGAGAAGCAGGTCAGGACGTCAAGAGGAGTTAACAAAGCTGGAGAGATCACTGAGCAGGAGTCATTAAGGGCACCCATCACACTAAGCCTGGTAACCAGTTCTGAAGCCTCATCTGCTCCCGGCGAGAAGCCTGTGATCGAGAGCAGAGAATAAAAATTAGAGGCTTCAAAGGGGGAAATGAGTTTATAGCAGAATCTGGAGTGTCCAGGGCCTAATAATGAGCTAATTTGGAGGTTTCTGTCATTGTTATCGCTGAGTAAATGATTGCTTTAATGTTGGGAAAAGAATTCTCAGCAAAACAGCTTTACAAATCAGAACCAATATGCTGAAACGAAGTATTTAGCTTGCTTTGATTCACCCCTCTTCCATTTCTAATCCTCACATGGATGCTCTGATAAAGATTAATTTATGGCAAGTTCCTGTGGAATCAGTTAATTTGCCCTCTAAAGGAAAAAAAACGAACAACACTAATTTATATAAGGTATCTCGTTTTAGATGGATAATATTGACCGAAATGAACATTACACCTCCTCTTTCCTTTATACCAGCCCCAGTTTCCACCTGGAGAATGAGGACGGTGCCATTGCGCACTTCAGATGGTGCAAAAAGCCACAAAAAAAAAAGCAGTTTTGTAGCATTGGAGGCCTTAAAACCATTTCTGAGAGCAGCCAGACCCTCCCCAGTGTTGTCTTCAGCATCAGCTCTGTTCTTTAACTCTAATTTAGAGTTAAATTAGATCTCGATCTGTCATTCTGCTCCCAGAATTCCATCTTTTGATTTCATTCCCTGTAAACAAATGATGAGCAACGCTGAGTTCAGAACCCCTAGAACGAGAGGAACAAGGGCTCTTCTTCACAGCTTTGGGACGTTTCAAAGCCAGCGGCTTTTCCAGCGGTTCCAAGGAATTCTGCCAGCCTGATATCACTGCTTGCCCCGTGGCTGGGGGTGACAAGTGGGATGCCACCCTGCTTGACTCGTGAAAGGCCATCCTTCATGTCAGGTGACGAGAAATCTTTCCCTTTGTCCTTTTGCACTGTCCTTTGACAAAAACGGAGCATAAGGTGAGAGCTCACCCCGCCCAGCCTCTCACTGGCCGTGAGTTCTCCTCATCTCTGACCCTGCTTTGAGCAAGAGGTTGGACAAGGTGAGCTGAAGCCCCCTCTGGCGTGAATTTCCCTGTGCCGTGGTCTGGCTTCCAGGGGAAATGTTGTCTTGGGAGTGGGAGGAAAGGAAAAGTATTAGAACAGACAATTGAGGCTCCCACGTGCAGGGATTTGGAGGGAGCCTGGCAAACCAAGCCGGCTCCTATCAAGAATCCAGGAAAACTCAGCTTGGAAATGCTGAACCAAAAAATGGGGCAATCACAAAATCGTGAAGGTGGGAAGGGACCTCTCAGATCATCGAGTCCAACCACTGCCACCTCCACCAATGAACCACATCTTGCCTACAGGTTTTTTGAACACTTCCAGGGACAGGAGTGATTCCACCACTTCCCTGGGCAGCCTGATCCAATGCTTGACCACCCTGTCCATGGATAAATTTTTCCTACTATCCAAGGTAAAAACAAACTCCATCCCATATCCTGCGGGGAGAAGTGCACGGATGAGTCACTCCAGACATTGTGTTCAGGTCTTGCTCCTGAGGCTGTTCGATCCCTTTACTGCCTCCTAACCTTTGTCCTGCCTCCCAACTTTCCATTTGTGTCTGCGCCGCCGTTCCCGACCTTCGGCTGCTGTGCCAAATTTTTCTGCAACTGGATCACTCCGTATCTGAGCCGCAAACCTCAACCGCAGCGTGGTCCCCCGCTTCAAATCTATCAAGAGAACATATGGAGAGCTGCTTTTTATATTTGGCCCCCCAGCAATAACCTCAAATGCTGAGGTTTTTCCCACATGCTGAGATGAGACAACGCTCATTTTTAGAATCCTTTTCTGTCCTTATTTAGAGATGTTTCACCGTTGGCTCGCTGGGTTTTTCGGTCAGTTCTGGGGTGGTTGGGTCACTCGGTGCCATCGTGGGGCAAACGGAGCTGTGAACATTCATTTCCACATTATTAATCAGATCTTTTTACAACCCCAGAGGTGCTGTGAGCTGTGCCGGGAAGTTTTAATTATTCCCTGACCCTCAAAAACCCAGTAGGGAAGGCTAAAACTGTCCTCTTTTTGTCTGTTTATTCATCAAGACTTAGGGTGAAAGAAAGGAAGAGGGGGGAAGGAGTGAAAAGCGTCTGTGACAATTTTGCTATGAATAGCACAGCAGAGGAAAAGGCCACCTTCAAAATCTTTGATTTATTTTCCTTTTCAAAAGATCAAAAATGCAGCTTCTCTCCAGGAGCAAACCAAGTTATCTATGCAGGAGGTTGAAGGGGAATCATGGTAAAGATGGTCCCGTGGTCTAATTTATTAAAATAAGTTGGAGCCTTAATTCAAGGAAATCACAACCCTGGGAGACAGAAAGTGAGGAACGGCAGCCAGTATTAACCAGAGAGTTTTCCAAGATCTCATGTCTTCCTTTTTCTTTAAATATAAAGAATTTGGGGAGAAATGGGCCACCTCTTTTGTGCTTTTTACTCTGAAGCTGACGACGACGACACCAAGGAGGAAAATTCCACAGGGTACTGGGGGTTGAACAGACATATTCCAGAAAACAAACATATTCCGGAGAACAAACATATTCCAGAGGACAAACATATTCCAGAAAACAAACATATTCCGGAGGACAAACATATTCCAGAAAATAAACATGTTCCAGAGAACAAACATATTCCAGAGGACAAACATATTCCAGAAAATAAACATGTTCCAGAGAACAAACATATTCCAGAGGACAAACATATTCCAGAAAATAAACATGTTCCAGAGAACAAACATATTCCAGAAAACAAACATATTCCAGAGAACAAACGTATACCAGAGGACAAATATATTCCAGAAAACAAGCATATTCCGGAGGACAAACATATTCCAGCCTCCAGCTGCAGCACACAAGATTAACGTAGGTGCCATAATCTCAGCAGAGCAATTTCCTGCTCCTTCGTTTGTCCACCCTTCCTCAGAACCTGGATTTAGGGTTGAATCCCAAAAGGAGCCTCAAAGCCCTTGATAAGGCATCCGTTGAGACACCAAACTGAACATAAAGTCTTTCTCCATCCTATTTTAACCAACACTCATGGATGCTTCCTGCTTCCACACCCTGAGGTCCATAATTAGTATCTCCAGCGAGCTGGGCAAATTCAGGGAAATTCTCTTTATTCCTGGGTCACCATGGAGAGATGATGTGGGAGAAGCCACCAGGCTGAACTTCGGGTTCCGTTTCCACCAGCCCTGGATGATCTGAAGAAACAGCAGGTCTTTGATGGACCCCTTGGACATTGAACGTCACTCCATGCTCAGGCACTTCCATGAAAGCTGTGGATGGAATTCCAGTTTTCCACATGCAGGAAGGGTTGCGTGGCCTTTCTCAATTTGGGAAACGGGATTTTAGTCCTGACTAATATTTCTTCTTCTCTCTGCTTCCTGTCTCCTAAACTCCAGAGCATCAACCTTTTTCCCCGCTGTGGAAAGATCCAAACCCCCATTTGTCCCAGATAACATATTTCGGATGGTTTGACACCACACTGCTGTGTTTCCAATTAGGTTTCCTTGCTTTTATCTTTTTCTGTGTAATCTATTCATTCCCTCCCCCTAATTAGAACCTTATTTGCCTTTTCCCCCTTTCAACAGTGTTTATCCTTCACATTGTTCCCTCCATCTCTGCTCAGCGAGACCGACTTCTGTTATCTTTGTTTTTTAAATATATGTTTAGGTTTTATTGGCACAGACGTTTGTTTGAGCGATCCAACTATTCATTACAGACCTCGTGATTTTCCGCAGTAAATTTTCGAGACAATCAACACAGATCAACATTATTTCGTGTCTCATTCCACATTCTTTCGGAGAGTTATGTGTTATGAACAGCCCAATGCTTCAGATTATTACCTTCCATACACAAGATACCCTCGGAATCAGGGGATATCTGATGATATTCCGATGGCTAGACATCCAGATGTTTTATTTTATTTATCCTGCTTGGCTTGTTTTCTAGGCCCGAGTCCAAACCAGCCTCGAGTCTCAGGGGTTGCTCAACAAATTCTGTGAGGGGCTGTGGAAAGTTATAAAGGGCAGGGGGGGGGAAAAAGTCTTTGCCCAACAAATAGTTCTGGAAACTCCAGTGTTGTCCTCGTGTATTTAAAATAAATGCTGGTTAATAACATTGTAAGAAGATTAAAGAGGAATATTAACATGGGCTTTTGGGAGGGCATGGAAATTCCCAAAATAAACTGATTCCTTGCTGACACAAGTGAGGAAGAAACTTTTCAAGGGCAGCTTTCCCTAAGTGTTGTTAGGAATTTTTTTTTTCCTGCAGAAGATGGCACTTGTCTCTGGAAGTCAGGAGAAGTTCTGGCTGTGTGTTTGAGACAAGATATCAGCCTCCATTCCCAGAAAATAAATGGAGCAAAGATGAGAGGAACGAATGTGCTGCGTGCTGCGGTGCCCTCCTGCCCGTGGGGAGCCTCATGGAGCTCAGAGCCAGGAGGAATTACCACATCCACCCGAGCAAAGGGGCACATCCAGAGGTACACAAAGAGGTAGAAGAAGCCCAAGGGACTCAAAATGAGGCGGAATAAATGATCCAGTAAGCTCACAATTAATAATTTTGTGCCGGTGTGTAAAGACATTGACAGATTTCACTTATTGATAGGCAATAGGGGTATTTTCATAAAATGATCTCTGGGAAGAAACCATTTCAGTCCACGCTGCTTTCCCTGTAGTTCCTCCCTGGTTTTAGTAACAAATGAGGAAATTCTGGGGCTTGGAATTAAGCATTTGCATTTAGGTGGGGAGCTCTGCCTTCCAGAAAAGCCAAATTCCACCAGAAAAACCACCAGATTAATGATGGACACCATCACGGTTTGGTTACCCCGAGAAAACCTGCCTTGCTTGGCAGCTATGGAGGCACCATCCCACTCCCTGGAGCTCACGGGCTGGGAACCTCCCCGGGCAGGAGGAATCCTCTGATTCTCTGATTTTGGATCTGGGCTGGGAGGAAAGTTTGTGGTGGTGCTGGGTTAGCGGTTGTTCAGGTGCAGAGAAAAGGGGTCTCACTTATCCTGGTGTCACCTCTCACCACTGCGAGATAAAAGCCATCCCTGGAAGTGTCCAAAGCTCAGCGGATGTGGCACTTGGGGACGTGGGTTAGCGGTGGGTTTGGCACTGCTGGGTGATGGTCTTAGAGGGCTTTGCCAACCATAATGATCCCGCGATTCCACTCCGCTTCCTTCAGTGGAAATCACAAGTTCAGCCACAGGTGAATCCCCTGCGTTGTCCCTCCGTGATTCCCACGGATTTTCAGCTCCCAAATCACGGACACAAGCTGGACCAACCTCATAACCAAGCACACACAGTCCAGTCTTGTCAAGTTGCTCCTGAATTCCTCTCATCAGGTTTTGTGGCCTTGATTCCTTGCAGCCGGGCCCTCCAACACCAGCAGGGCTCCTGGGAAAGGCAGCAAAATCAGACAAAAGAGACAAAAAATAAACCCATTTTTGTGAGTGTTCAAGGAAATCTAGAAACCTTTTTGTAATTTTAAGCCTGCCCCCCCAACTTCATGTAAATCTCTTTCTTTTCTTTCAAAGCAAGTTCAAAACTCACAGGCTGAAATTCACAATACAAAAAAAAAAAAAA
>VXBT01008907.1:148047-182750 GCA_013400235.1 Oriolus oriolus
GGGGGGGGGAGAGAAAAATCTGAGCTCATTACTTGAGACCTGAACATGTCATTATACAAATATATCCTCATCATTAAACAAAACATCCACCCAGCTAATTTCCCCATTGCCACCCTGGTCCGGGGGCCCTGAGGAGCGGGGCTGGAGGCAGGGAATATTGATCCATTTGGAGAGAGAGGGCTGGGTTTGTCCGTGCCGGTGAGGAGGAGCAGCTGGAGGGAGCATTCCCGAGCACAGCAGCAGCTGGATGCCCCTGCATCCATCCCAGCCGCATCTGGCAGAGGCACGGCAGCGCTGCCAGAGCTCCTCGGCCTCCCTCTCCAGCGCTGCTTCCAAGGGTTACTTCCCTCCCATCAAATCCTCAGCCTCCCCTCTCCAGCGCTGTTTCCATGGGCTCTTTCCCTCCCAAAAAATCCTCCGCCTCCCCTCTCCAGCGCTGTTTCCATGGGTATTTCCCTCCCAAAAAATCCTCCCCCTCCCCTCTTCAGCGCTGCTTCCATGGGTGTTTCCTTCCCAAAAAATCCTCAGCTTCCCCTCTCCAGCGCTGCTTCCAAGGGTTACTTCCCTCCCAAAAAATCCTCACCCTCCCCTCTTCAGCGCTGCTTCCATGCGTATTTCCCTCCCAAAAAACCCTCCGCCTCCCCTCTCCAGGGCTGCTTCCATGGGTATTTCCCTCCCAAAAAATCCTCAGCCTCCCCTCGCCTCTTCTGTGCTGCTTCCATGCGTATTTCCCTCCCAAAAACCCCTCCGCCTCCCCTCTTCAGCGCTGCTTCCATGCGTATTTCCTTCCCAAAAAACCCTCGGCTTCCCCTCTTCAGCACTGCTTCCAAGGGTTACTTCCCTCCCATCAAACCCTCAGCTTCCCCTTTCCAGCCCTGCTTCCATGGGTATTTCCCTCCCAAAAAATCCTCAGCCTCCCCTCGCCTCTTCTGTGCTGCTTCCATGCGTATTTCCCTCCCAAAAAACCCCTCAGCCTCCCCTCTCTAGCGCTGCTTCCATGGGCATTTCCCTCCCATCAAATCCTCATCTTCCCCTTTCCAGCGCTGCTTCCAAGGGCTCTTTCCCTCCCATCAAACCCTCAGCCTTTGGCTCCGAGTGCTGCTTGTCCCCAGCCTGTCCCCGCACGGCAGTGCCACCGCACAGCCCCGGCCTCTGCACCCCTTGCATCCCTCGGGAATGAGCGAGAGCGCTCCCGAATCCAGCAGCAAGCTGCAGTCAAGGGATGGCAGGGCCATTCCCAGGAGCGGCAGATGACTCGTGGGTTCTGTCACAGGACATTCCTGAAGCCGCTGGGTTCCCTCCCAAGCGGAATAACCTCCCGGCTGGAATACCAGCCCGGCTGGCCTTTAACCGCACAAAGGATCTCTCTCAACTCTCCCTTGTCCCGGAGCTCTGACAAAGCGCTTCGCCCTCCCCGTTCATGTCACAAAGGGCTTGTCAGCCTCCCTCGGTGACACCGTCCCACCTCCCTTCACGGCACCATCCCAGAAACGCTTCTCCCCCTCCCGATCAGCCTCTGGTGGTCAGAGCCAGCCCGCAAACCCCAGCTCCCTCGGGATGTGTGGATGACTTCTCCCTGAAAGCATCCCCATCCCACCGCAGCGCCACAGGGGAGGGGTCAAGTCTCCAGCCTCTGAACCAAGAACCTCCTGTACTTGCTGCAGAGCCACAGGGCTCTTTGACCAGCTGAAGATTTCCTTGATTAAAACTAGAAATCTAATTCTCAAAATAGACATGACTCTATTTCGGGCTGAGCCCTGGGTTTGATTTTGTCCTGGTCAAACTGTCTCCTTTCTTCCCCTGGAAATCTCTGGCTGGGAGCCTTTGGCACCCAGTGGAATGGGATTATTATAAAAGTGCTAAACAGCAGAGCAATAATTCCTGAAATCTGAAATAATGGGACAGGACACAGGAGTCAGCTAAACTGCTGGAATTTTAGTGCTCTTGCCCACGATGTATTTGTCACCACGAAGTGTGGAGTGCTGAGGGCCTGAAACACTTCTGGCACACCAGGCAAGCTGCTGAGGACGATAAAGCAAAGGCCCTTAAAATCATGGACATGAGAAAACCAGGAATGACAGACTTTTTATTCACATGGGGGAAACTGAGGCAAGGCAACTCACGTGTCAGAAGGAGGCCTAAAGTCTCTGCGGTGCACTAAATCCTTTATCTTCCTTGTAAATCAAACGATAAGGGGAAGAATGGGAATATTACTAACACTAACTCCTAATTTAATCGTTTGGAAAAGCTCCTGGAAAAATCCTGGCCGAAGGAAAGATGTTCCCAACCTCTGTCTTAACAAGGCTGGAGGCTGAGGGTGCAAAGCCTTCCAAGAGGAATGAAAAGCAAACATCATCCGTACCTAGAACAGAGGTTGTGGATGCCCCACCCTTGGAAGTGTCCAAGGCCAGGTTGGACAGGGCTTGGAGCAGCCTGGGACAGTGGAAGGCGTCACTGGCCATGGCAGGGAATGGAACAAGATGACCTCTAAGGATCTTTCCAACCCAAACCTTTGATTCTGTCAGCTAAATCCCGTGGTTTCCCTAAAACCCAACCAAAATCCGTGAGCGGCCTGAGGACATCAGCCATTAACGGCACCCACCCAAAGAACCAGGGGATAAAATCCAGCCTCAGCTGTCCTGGGGGTAGATCTGGATGAGGATAAAACACCCACCCCAGACTGGGGTGAGAACCAAAATCAGGCTTAGACAGCTACATTCCACTCCTTCCCAGCCATGGGATGGGAGAAGGGGAAAAGCGAGTTATTTAGGACATTGAGGGGCTGGAGCGTGTCCAGGGAAGGGAACGGAGCTGGGAAGGGTCTGGAGCCCCAGGAGAGGCTGAGGGAGCTGGGAAAGGGGCTCAGCCTGGAGCAAAGGAAGCTCAGGGGGGACCTTGTGGCTCTGCACAACTCCCTGACAGGAGGGGGCAGCCGGGGGGGTCGGGCTCTGCTCCCAGGGAACAGGGACAGGAGGAGAGGGAACGGCCTCAGGCTGGGCCAGAGGAGGTTTAGATTGGATATTAGGGAAAATATTTCCCTGAAGGGGTTGTCAGGCACTGGAACAGGCTGCCCAGGGAAGTGGTTGAGCAGCCTTTCCTGGAGGTATTTAAAATATGTGTGGATGCAGCGCTTGGGGACAGGGTTTAGTCACGGCCTTGGCAGTGCTGGGGGAATGGTTGGACTCAATGATCCTGGAGCTCCTCTCCAGCTGAAAATGGTTCTGTGACTCCCTTTGCTTTCCTTTATTTGGTTTGCTCTGGTTTTCCTCGAGGTTCAGAAACTGGGACGGCTTTCTCCACAAATCCACACTTAATCAGGGTCGGAGCGCCGTGCCTCTTCCCACTTCCCAACCACCGCGTCTGCTCTGCAGAACACCATTAATTAACCCCTGCACCAGAGCGGGGCTTGGCCTCTCTGCTGAATCCCTGGACAATTAAGGATGTTAAGGATGACACAGCCCCTGAGTGTCCTGGGAAATGGGCTGAGACCACAAATTCGTTTCACGTCAGTCACCACCAACGCTCCGGAGCCTTTGGCCACTGCTGCCAAAGCAGGCTGCTCCAAACTAGAACAAAACAGGAGAGGGATATTTTCTGTTTTCCACAATAAAAGTGGATCCAACTTCTTAGGTGGCATCACTTGGCTGTCAGTGGCGGGACCCTTTCTCAGAATCTCCGCAGATGGAATAACAGCAAACACTGAGCTTTCCTTTCTTTTCTAGCCAGGTGTAATCCAGACAAATAACAGCTGGGGGACTCCATGCATTGCCTTCACAGCCGCCTTTCCAAGGCAAAGGCAAGGTAGAGGGAATCCTCCTAATGGCCAGATCCAACCCTGGAATTCCCAGCTGGATCCCAGCTCCATGACACCGAGTGTGACCAGAAACACAAATACAACAAAGCAGCAAAACAAGGAATCTGAAGGAACAGCTAAGACTAGACTTAGAGCTGGTTCTTGAGCTTAATTTCTTAAACTCCACATTTTATGGGAAGCGCTGGATCAATCAGGATTAGAGCAAAGGTTACACCGCACTCTCCCCATCATCCACCACGGCACTGCTGAGCCTGTGCTGAGCTGCACATGAAGTGATTAGAGGAGGATGTTAATCACTTCATTAAATGGCTTTGTGCTCTCTCTGGGTGATGATGTACCTGGGAACTGCAGTGGGATCGAAGATCTGTGGAGTTTGGAGCCAGCCTGGACAATGGAGAGGCAGAAGAGGCCCCTGATGGAAGCTGTGCCCCCTGACCCATTCCTGTTCGTATTCTTGGACTTCTTCAAGGATCTTTCCACACCCTTTGCCTTCAAACACAAACATTCAAAAGTACAAATACAACACTGGGTGATTTTTAAGATCCCTTCCAACTCAAACCGTTCTACGATTCCATTCCTAAAATAATCCCAGCCAAAATGCACCCACCATCACCAGGATGTGCTGCACAAAGCCACCCTTTCCCAAGATCTCCTGGTGCTGGTAACACCACGACACACTCACTGTGCCCTCTGATCTCCTTTACACATAAATTCCTACATGCCGCAGTTTTAGGAGGATGAATTCCAGATTCACAGATGTCTCCTTAAAATACGTGTTCAGGAAAAACCAAACACACAAACAGACAAAAAACCCACTGCAAATTCTGCTGCAGGACCAAACATGGTGTATGCTGTTTTCTTCCTTTTCACCTTGGTCCATCACAGCTGGAGTTATTTGTGTGTCTTCAGCTGTCCCTCGGAAATTCCCAAGGAGAAAAACAGCCAATAACCCACATCAGGTGTAAAATCCAGGATTTGGAGGAGATGAAAGATCTGGGGGGAAGTTCTGCAGTCTGTAGATGAGCAGAAATTTTTTAGTTATTGCTCTCCCAATGAGTACCCCTGACAGGATTTGATTTGTGCCCTTTCCAAGGGATCCAAGACGGGTAATAGCAGAATAAATTAAGAAAAACAACGTTTGGGGCTTTTTTTTTCCTTCAGTCCAGCACTGAATCAACCCCAGCAGGGGAGGATGGAGGAGATTCCTTTGCTCTTGCTGTGGTCTGTCAGTGCTGGGCTTAATCAGGGGCTTTAAGGCCTCCAAGCCACCACTGCAGGACTTTAATCTCACCATTCCCAACAGCATCCAGCTCACAGGCGCTCTCTGAACACAACGCTCATGGAAACGAGTCGTTCCCCCAGACTAATCACCATTCCATCATTCCTCTGGGCCCTGCCATGCCGTGGCCTCGGGCTCAGGTTATTCCGTGTCCCTCCACCTTCTCGGTGGCCCCGTGTGAGGTCTTGCTGGAGCTGGAGGACAGCCAAGGTGTCAAAGGGACACCTTTCCTCGGAGCTGTTGAGTGGAATGTCCTCAGTTTATGAACACTGGAGCAATTCTGGGTCTACGGCCCTCGCGAGCACCATCAATCACGGATTTTCATTTCAAGCTCTCCCTGCTTTTTATGGCACTTCCCATGGCTGGGTAGGAGAAATGCTGTCGCTCCCACCAGGTCGCTGCAGTGCGCTGGAGCTGCTGAGCTGGGTGCTAAACTTATTTTTCATACTCGGAGTGGAGCCTCCAGCAGATTGCTGATGAGGATTTTGGAAATCTGAGAATGAAAAAAGCCCTCTCAAATATTCCAGCTCAATCCAAACTTAGTGCAAACCAGGGCTCGTGTAACTCAGTTTTACTGTGGGCTGCTTCTCATGGATAAAGTTATGCAGACATTCCCCAAAAAAGCCAGGGCAGTGATAGATGGGAGTCTGTGGGACGTGGTTCTAATATCTCAGCTATTTCTAATATATCCATTTATTGATTTATTCTATATAAATCAATATGTTGATTTATTTATCTACATCTTTATCACTTTCACAGCTCTAGGAATCAGTGCTGAGATTATTAATTATAACCTCAGGGGATAGTCTCCATTCTAAAATACCATACCCAAGAAAAGAAACAAGAGAAAAACCTGAAATATCAGCTTAATTCCCTACAATTGCTCCCTCACACACTTTACTAGACACCTTTGGATATTAGAATTTAGAATCTTACAGGAATTCAAATAATAAGAGGCACAAATCTACCTAGTCCAGAGCAGGAGTGTTCTTATTTTATGAAACTCTTCATGAAATAACCTGAACAGACCAAAGTATTATAATGCTTTGGAGATATGATTTTTTTTTTTTAATTTTCCCTTCAAAAAATTTCTGACCTAGCAGAATCAAAACTTCTTATTAGAGCATGACAATCCTGCCCGGTTAACCTGTAAATGCCACTCAGAAATGACTGCCTGGGAATTTCCTCGGTTCCAGAGGGCTCCTGGATTATTGTTTATGATGGAAAAATGTTTCTAATGGAAAAATGTCGTTTCATCACAGAAAAACTCTTTGATTTTCAGGAAGACACTGCCTTAGAGCCTGTCAGGTTCAGGGTAAAATTTCCCATCAGAGCCTGAAAAATATTCCCAAGCTGTAGGCTGGTGCTTGGGAAAACAGATTGGATGAGCAAACTGGAGTCAGTGACCAATTGCTGGGATTTATGATGAAGCAGAAATTTTATTCTGAAGCCACCCCTCCTCCCTGTCTCTTTGCCTTTGGAGTTCCTTGGCTTCCCGAAAAGTTCTCCTGATTTTAGACAAAGAAATATCAAATTTCTCAATTATCCAGGTAGAAAACAAGAGAAATACTGGCAGCATCTCTTTGACAGCTATGGATTTTAAGGGAAAAGATGAACTTGGCCCTGTATTCCATTTCCTACAGTTCAGACCCTCATGGTAATTCCAAATTCAACCTGTTTCATTGCTCCACGTGACACAGGCACAGGCGTGAAGGACACTTTTCCAAAGGGCAGTGGAAGTCTTCATTCCTAGTGATGCCTTAGGTTTTCCCTCTTTTATTTTCCAGATTCTGTATGCCCAGTGTGTGACTCTGAGCTGCCTCGCAGCCTGTCAGCTGCTGCTCTCTCATGCTCACACAGACATAACAAAGCCTCTCCAGGCCTGCTCTGCAAGGACACCCAGCCCGTCCCAGGCCCAAAATGTGTAACCCAGCACCTTGAGCAGGGGGGCGAGCTGAGGGGCAGTTCCATCATTAGCTAAAGTTTAATTGGCCAATTTATGCTGATCTGCAAATGGACCAAACCTGTAACAGTGTGAAGAACTCGTGACTCGGGGTCCATCTCGGGTGCAGCCTTTGGCCTGCCCAGGGTGTGCCTCTGAAGGCCTTTCCAATAAATATCCACCTTTATTCCCTCACTCCTGTCTGGTCTCTGTTTCCAGAGTCTGTTTCCTTTTTAGGCATCGCAGGGAAAGGGCTCCTTTAGCAGAGTGAGGAGGAACAAACAGAGGAAGGCTAAGGAGCCATTCCACCCTTGGATGCAATCAGCACAAGACCACACATCCCTCCTGGGTGCTCAGGAGCCTCAGTCTTCCCAAAACCCCCAGGGAGCAGGAAAATGACCCTCAGCATGAACTCGCTCCCCCATGCCAATACCTGTCCTCGCCAGAGCTTCCAGAGCCAAATCTCTGAGTTACGGTGCAAGGTTCTTCCATGATTGTGGCACCTCAGACTTTCCCACCCTCCTCTTTTCAACAGGACTCATTCTTAAGCCTCCCTTGAACCATGGCCAGTGGCAGATGAAATTGCAGAGGATTAATTCCCCCAGCAGGGAGGGGGCCGAGGTGCACCCAGGAATTTCCCCCAAGAGAGCCGCGACTCCTCCAGCCTTCCCAGACATCCCAAGGCTCCACGGCCTCCACCTCCCAAAGCTGCAGCCCAAAGAGCCCGAGGCTTTGTGCAGCCACTCCGCTGCCCTGAGGGGGAACAAGGAGGGCATTTTCTCTGCTTGTTCCTTAATTCAGTCGGCAAACATTCCCCACACAACACAGCTGGCCTGGGAAGAATGGCCCGAGGCACCATCTTGCATTTGCCCAATGGATTAGCTGGTAATTGCTGGGTGTCTCAAATGCAAAAGGGCTCCTGACTCCTGTGTACGGCAGGACAAGGCTTGGTCTTTATTTAAGTTATTGATCATTATTATTTTCCTCCCCCTTTCTCACCCTGACCTGTTTCCTAAATCCTTTTTTTTCGGGAGGGAGAGGGAAGCAGCGGAGGGTTATGGGGTTTTCATTAACAAAGCCTTGTGAGCCTAAGAGTGACTTTGGAAGGCAGGATATTGACCTTTATGGCTCCTAATGCCGCATTACAACATCTAATCCCACATTCCGGGCTGAAAAACGGGGAAAGGATGGGTGGAAGAGAAAATACCACTCGTTGTGCAAAACGCCTTCGCTCCAAAGGAAACGGAGGTCACTGCAAGGGAGGTGCAGAGACGTGGCAAGAAAAAGGAACAAAAATAGGTTTGGGTGGATTTTTTTCTGGGGATTTACAGAAATTTCCAACCAACAGAGGAGATCTGGAGTGATTTGTCATAATGAGAATTTCACCTCCTCTCCTCAGCTTCACATCGCTCCTCATGCCCTCCCAAAATTCATCTGCTTATGACTCTTATCAAGAATTTATCACCCAGGAGGTGGGGGTAGGGCAAAGGCTGCCCCAGCCAGAGCCAGGGAGGAGCTGGACATGAGGTGGGCAGCAATAAAAGACAGGCTGGGAAAGCTGGAGCTGCTCATCCTGGAGCAGGAAAGGCTCCCAGGAGACCTTAGAGCCCCTTCCAGTGCCTGAAGGGAACTTACAAGAGAGATGGAGAGGAACTTTGGACAAGAGCCTGGAGTGACAGGAAAAGGGGGACTGATTTTAAGCTGGAGGTGGGTAGGTTTAGATTAAATAGAAAAAGTTCATCCCTAGAAAGGCAAAGAAACCTGGCACAGCTTCCCAGAGAAGCTGTGGCTGTCCCTGCATCCCTGGAATTGTTCAAGCCCAGGTTGGACGGGGCCTGGAGCAGCCTGGGATAGTGGAAGATGTCCCTGCCCATGGCAGGGGTGGAACAAGATGATCTTTAAGGTCCCTTCCAACACAAATCATTCTAACATTTTATGAACAGCCCCTCCCTCTGGATGAAGAGTGGGAAAACCCTACTTGTTTTTCCCTGTGGGACAACCAATAATGCTGGAAAACAAGCAAACCTCTCCCTGCGTCCAGGGAGAGAACAGGCTTATCCCACCAATCTGTCCCAAAGGGTGCCAGTGTCCCCATTATCTCCCTAAAATATTTCCCTCCGTGTACATTAGAGGGACGTTAGATTCCCATCTCATGAGCCCATGCGTGTCTGAGCGTTGGAAGTCTTGCTTCGTGGTACTGTTACACACATAAACGAGGAAATGGGAGAAAGAGGGATCTGGGAAGAGCAAGGAGAAACAGGCAGCCCTAAATAACCAGTAAAATCTCAGCCAAAAAAAAAGAAAAAAGAAAAAAAAACAAAAAGAAGAAAGGAGGGACTTTATAACATTTGAAAGTCAACACTGATACCTGTGGCCTGAAGAACATCTCAAGGTTTTGGTGTGTATAAAAAAAAAATCAGTGATGTTTCCAGCACAGCCTTTCCCACTGGTCCAGACTGGGACGTTACAACACTGACCACAGGTTGGTTATTTTACAGTGCTTCTACACCAGCAGCAGTGACAAAGCAAGGAACAGTGACAAAATTTGTTAGAATCTTGGTGGCTGTTGAGCTCCTGAAAGGTTTTAATCTGGAAGTTTGTTTTTCATGTAAAAAGATGGAAATATTGGAAGCAAACTGATTTTGATAATGCTTTATTCTAGGAGAAAAAAAAAAAAACAATAGAAAATTAATGTTTTAAGATGAAAATTTCCTCATCTGCCATGTCCAGGGTGGAATGATTCATGTTATTCAAGCAATCTGGGGGAGAGAGAGGGTAAGGAAGGGGATTAACTTCTTGGGAAAGTTTACGGCGTTTTCTAAGTTACAGAATCCTCTTCAAAGCCAGAGGCAGATCCCACACATTTTGTGTGCCTTCCAGTCTGCCTCTCCGCAGATGACTGCACCGATACATTCCCATGTAGAAACCCAGACATCCAACTAATAATTAGAGCTCATTACTGCAGCCTCAAGAAGGCTCCTCGTGCCTTTCTTAGAGCCCTGACTCCCCATCACGTCTGGGGGCAAGTGAGAAACCAGAGGTTGTGGCTGGAGATCTGAGAGCCGGGGATGAACACGCACCGAGCGATCGCTGCCAGCTGCTGGAAAATCACTCCTTAGTCCCTTTCCTTGATCACATTCCGGCTCCTCTGCTCAGACACCCCACTTTTAAACCATTTTTGGTTTACGCTCATGCGAATTAAACAAAATAAACCAAAGCGAATCAGCCCTGACTAGATTTGGGTTTGCTCCCTTTCCGCAAGACGCACACCAGGGCTTTGCTCGCAGCACAGCCAAAACCAAAGGACAATTAAACTCCAGGTTCCCTTTTAAATTAAACATTCCCTTCCAGGTCGTGGGTTCTGCTCCAAACCAGACAGTGAATCCACCAACGGGTCGGTAAAAGAGTTCAGTGTTGTGGCACAGCTCCCTGAAAATCCCCCTCACGCCACGGATTTCGGGGATGCCGACCCGATGAACTCCTGGTTCGGGATGGGAACATCCTGATTTTTCACCAGGTCTGCAGAGGGGGAGGGATGTTTGTTATTCTTGAGGAATTTTATTATTTTTTCCTGGATCCACAACAG
The DNA here is from genome assembly GCA_013400235.1 of Oriolus oriolus. Classification (NCBI taxonomy): domain Eukaryota; kingdom Metazoa; phylum Chordata; class Aves; order Passeriformes; family Corvidae; genus Oriolus; species Oriolus oriolus. Next base: position 158,669 of record VXBT01008907.1, read on the forward strand.
CACAGAGGCTTGGAGGAGCTCGTTGCTTTGCTAATGTGTGGTTTGCAACAAGAGCTGCGGAAAGGCTCCTTGAAGGAAAACCAAACTGGCTTCGGGAATGAGCCAAGCCCAAGTGTTTGGGAGGGATCCGGGGAAGAGGATGAAGAGTGGGGAGGGGGAGAGGTGAAGGAGGGTAATAAGAGCTGTGTGTGGTACTTCCACACAGAAAAAAAACTCTTGAGGAATGGATTTGGGATGCCTCCCTTTGGAAACAGTTGAAAAAAGGGAGCAGAAGGCTGCATTTAAGAAGAGGTTAGAAATGTTCAAAGAGCAAATAGACCCAAAAAACCCCAAACCATGTCCTTGAGGGCTCCTCTCCCATCAGCATTCCCATTCCAGGAGAGCACACTGGGTAAGGCTACGTGACCAGGGAATGTGTCCTGACCCCAACTGCACCACAAGAATAATAGAACTCATGCTGTGCTTTCCTCTGGTCGAGTTCAGAACGCTTTATGGGAAAAGTTGTGTTTTCCACAAAAAAGTGTTCTCCAACAGGAACTGGAACCGGGAAAACAAAACAAAACAAACCCCAACTTTTAGAAACTTTCCATCTGAAATATAAAAACGGGAGGGAGAAACATTTTAAAGAGGGGAAAACAGTTTTGCTTAAAACCAAAACATTTCATTTCTGAGAAAAAAAAAAAAATAAAGCCAAGTGGCTTGTCTAGAATCCCACTTGGGACTTGCACCTACATCTCCTAAGCCACAAGTGAGTCTGTCTTCAGTTAAACCATAACGCCAACAGTGATTTCACGCAAATATTGGAAAAATGAGTCCAGTTTTACTGGTAAAGGCGCCAGTCTCTAAACCCGCCTCTGGAAGAGCTCTCCATGCCCACACACGTTACCCAGCACTGGGGTGGAACAGCAGAGAAGGCAAGAAGGGACCAGAGAGAACATTTTACCCTTCTGAACACCCTGAACACACACAAGCCTTTCCCAAGGCTCCCAAATTCCTGCTGCTCCGCTCAGGCAACTCCTGGGAATGAATCCCCCTGGATGACACCAAGTTGCAGCCTCTCCAAGACCTCCAGGTTCTCTCCTGAGCAAACAGCACATTAATCCTGCACGGAATTTTCCCAGAGCACACGGATCATGTCACGCATGGAGACTCTCAGGATGTCATCTGCCACTTCAGAGGGACTACGAGAGCCAAGAATAGCAGAAAGCCCGAGCAGCCCATACCCCTGGGTGCTCCACGGCTGTGCTCGAGTCTCAGACCTGTAATTTTCACACCATTTCTCACCACCCGACATTCAGACAACTCCGTTTTCCCAGCTCTGTGGTCTGAACACCCAGATCTCCAATATTTACATTGTCTTCTCATTCCAAAGGGTTGGCAGAGCCTGGAGGCAGAATGCTTTCAGTGCGCTGTGTTTCTTGCTCTGATTTATACTGGCTTCTGGAATTAGTCGCTCTGTTCAGTAATTATTTCATTAAGCAAAAAGTGGCGAAAAGTAACCGAACGACAACATGGGTGGGTTGATGGATGTTCCATGATGGTTTTACTGCACGACAGCTGGGAGTGAGGTGGGAAACTGAGAGCTAGAGATGAAACCAAAGCAGAGTGAAGCAGAAAAAGTCCATTCTACCTCCTTCCCACCTCCTCCTTTCGGGGCATGAAGAAATCTTTGAAACTTACCCATCTTTTCAAGCTCAACATGCACACTCCTCCAGCTGATAGAGGTAGAGAGGTCCTTCGTGCAATCAGAATTAAAAAAAAAAAAAAAAAAGGAGGAATTGTTTATTTGGATGGTAAATTTGTAGCTTGGCTGTTGGACCATCCGAGCAGTGACCAACGTAACTCATCTCTCAGCTGGAACCAGTCACATTCCAGCAATACCCTCTCCCTAAATGAAGCAAATCTGTTCCAGATGGAGAGATTTTGAAAGAATTTTACACCTCAAACCAGCACGAGGTGTAACCAATCTAATCTTTCATCCAGTGGGACAGAAGAGGATACAGAAAAACACCTTGTAAGGTGGATTTCTTTTCCTGACTTGGTGGGAATTGGAGCAGAAGTGCTGGATCTGCAATGAGACCTTGACACAAACCCAAAGCTTGGTCTCTGCAGGAGGATATCGTTGCTTTGGATTGAGGATGAATTGTTCAGACATAACAGGGTGTGATCCCACCAGTAAATCCAATCTTCAGCGTTTTCAAACCAAACTGCGCTTAGATATTTAGATTTTACTTTTTTCTTAGTATCTAAGTGAGTTTAGGTGCTGAAGACTCAGTGAATGCTCTTTCCATACCTCTCGTGGACCTCTGGAAGTCCTGCTGGAACCAGCCCTGCAGACGGCACTGAAACACAGCCTGGCAGCAGAAGGGTTACCACAGCACCTCAGGCACATCTCAAAAATCCAAATGGATTAAAAGTCAGACTTCTGTGTGATTCACTGGCAGATGCAGGCTCGGAGAAACATCATCCTTCACCAGTGCCGGTGACCAATAACTCACTGCACCCAAATCCTCTCGGGTTCAGGAATTTCATGGAGCAGATTCTTGGTGTGATTATCTGCAATGTTTTGAAGGACAGGTCTTTCACAGAGGCCTTTAAACAAGTTCCAAATGAGGGAAAAACCTGTCAGCAACTGAGAGCAAAGAGAAACTGCAGATTGGCCTGGTCTGTCAGGGATGTCTTCTCCAATCTCCAGGTGATCAGGGTCAAGGGAATCTCTGTCTCCCTGGATTACCGTGAGGGGCCCATCCCAATCCTCCTTTGGGTGACAGCGCCCGTGAGAGGAGAGATGAAGGTCAACTCCAAAGATTCCTCTGTCAGAGGAGGAAGATGATGTTGGTGCCACTCTGGCTGACAAAATTCTTCTTGTGCTGGAGCCCTCTGTGCAGATCCAGGGCAGGGACCTGCTGGGGATCATCTCCTGCCTTTTTTCTCCTACTTTTGGAGTGGGAGTGCTGGCTGAGAGGGACGTCCAACACTCATCCCTCTCAGCAACGCTCTTCCCAAAGGGCTCTCTTACCGCCCTGAGGATGCCCACATCTGTGTTGAGGCAACAGATTTTGGGTCAATATCTAAACCAAATGGAATTCACTCTTCCAGGTGTTGCATCTATTCCTAAAGCACCATGATGCACATCCTGGAATATTTGGGGTGGAGGTGAAGAGAAATGCTTTGTGAGAGAGGGTCCCAGTGATTGGAACAAAAAGAAAACAACACTAATTTAAATCAGGATCAGACTTGCTCAGAAAATCAAATAAACACCAGAGTCTGTCTATCCACATATGAACTTTGCTCTGACTCTTAGAAAAAATTAAAGGAAAAAAATTCCAGTTTGGCTCGGATTGAACCAAGTTGAGCACGAAGACCAAAGCCAGTCACTAATTAACAGTGTCTCGTTTTCTGGTATTTATGCACCATAAAAATTAATAAGGGACTTCTCTGGGAAAATAAATGGTTAGCTGGAAAGCCAGCTTTGGCCTTTGGTTTTTTCCTGTTACTCATAACTTCTCAGTGAGATTCCTTGAAATTTTGAGCTGGTTCCTTCCCAGAAACTTTTAGCAACTTCCCAGAGCCAACATTTCAAACGAGGAGTTGATGCAGCCTCCCTGATATCAGTGGAGAGAGACTGGGTGTAAAATTTAACTATTCATGCTGATTTCCAGACTTCATAATCTCCAAAAAAAAGTCAGGAAGAACACCCATAAAATTTTCAGAAGCCATGGATTTAGGTGCATCTATATCTATAATTTTCTGCATTTGAAGGTTTAGGCACCAAAGCTTCTATTTTTAACAGTGGTAATCACCTGTAGTGGTCACATGGAAGGCAGAAGGTGTTTTCTTTCCTAAAAAAGAACGTCCAAAGCTTGGGAACATCTCCAGTGAGCACTGGAATCTTACACTGATACTTAGTTTTGTCCAATTTCCTCATATAATCCATTCTGGCACGATATAAAGATATCAGCTTAGTCCTTTAAACAACACAGCTGGGATTAGATGTTGTATCTGAGCTGAAAACTTCTGCTTTCCAGGAGGTTTAGATGTGGAAGAAAGAGGAGAAAGCCACTCACACAGCAAACAGGAGATTTAGAGCACAAGCAAAGACCAAAAACTGGGATATCAGATATTACCCGCCTTGCTGGTGGAGTTCCCACACTCCTTATCAGCCTCTCAGTCCCTCAAGAGGCAAATCCATTCCATCACCACCGTTCCCACTTGTGGAAGTGCCCTACAGCAGCCTGGGTGGGCTGGAGAGGGGATAGAGCAGAGCAGACCTTGGGATGGATCAGCAGGGCTCAGTGGACGTGGAGAAAATGAACCCAGGAGCTTGTTTTGGGGTGGAAAAAACCACCACCGGCTCCACATCCTCTCATGGCAGACGGGAACCTCAGATGGAATATCCTGGGTCAAATCTCCATCTAGATCAAACAGAGATAGCTTTGGACATTGTCAGAGCTTTGCTGGTTGACATCAGCCGGAGCTGCCCCAGGATCTTCTTTGATTTTTGTTGTGTTGTTGTTGCAGTTTTTCTTCCCTCGGTACAATTCTCCTGGAATCTTTAATTCCAGCTTTTCCCCTTAATGAATCCTCTTCCTGCAGCAGCCCAGCACTGGAAAAGGAATCCTGCTTGGGCATTTCTAGGCAGCCAGGTCTTCTTTGAGGCCTGCGGAGAGCTGCGGGTGTTTGGCTGGGGATGAAAGCAGGAACGAACAATGCTGGTTTATTCCTGATCTTTTGCTGCAATATTTCAGTGATGTCAGAGCCAAACCTTCGGAAAAAAATATATATGTAGTACACAGGGTTGAGTCCAGTGGCTGGATTAAAAGAACAGGATTATTTTGATTACCTTGATTTAGAGCACCAGTGGTGCTGAATCATGTTCAGCCAAAGAAATATCACGGACGCAAAATTTACTCCTTCATACAGAGAAAAGCAGGAGAGGAGGAAGGCAGGGGGAAAGAAAAATGACTCTGAATCAAAAGATGAAAATATACACCAGTTCAACATTTTCTTCTTGTAATGATTTTCTTTCTTAAGCAGGCAACCACAAAAGACAGAGATGTTTAATCCATTAAAAGTGCAGCTTTCTGGACAGAATAATCCGAGTTTTGTCAAGCCACCAGCCTGCTTCTCCCTGGGTGGGCCCAGGCTGGGGAGGGAATAGGCTTTCATTTGATTCCCTCGGAACAGGTCAGTGTGCAGAGGCTTTAGGGATGGTATCTAATAACCTCTCCTGGCAGGCTGTCAACAGGAGCATGGAGGGAAAATGGATTTTCATCAGGGAGTAGCTCAAATCCGAATTTCATCCAGTACCACGGTGGCAAGAGGGAGGATGACTTTGGGGAGAGGGATGAAGATCTGCTTCTCTTTCAATGGTTTCCTCCACCAGTCATTCCCGTTTTCTTCAAAGGCTGGAAAGGCAGAAGATCCCACGCTTTTTGCGACAAAAATGGATTGATGGACAGAGGTTTTGAAAGCCTGGCTTGAGTCAGGGCAATGTAAATCATCTCGGGTGAAAGAGGGATTTTCCTGGAGTACTAGCACAGGCAAGGACAACGAATGGGTGGAAATCTCTCCTGTCCCTTCATCTTCTCTGGAACAGGGAGGACAACACCAGGACCACTGCATGGCAGAATTTATGTACAAACACTGAGGGCCTGATTGGAAAATAACAGTTACTGGAAGATAAGAGTTATTGGAAGATGAGAGAAGAGAAGACGAAGAAGAAGACGAAGAAGAAGAAGACGAAGAAGAAGACGAAGAAGAAGACGAAGAAGAAGAAGAAAAGAGAAGAGAAGAGAAGAGAAGAGAAGAGAAGAGAAGAGAAGAGAAGAGAAGAGAAGAGAAGAGAAGAGAAGAGAAGAGAAGAGAAGAGAAGAGTTATTGGATAAGATAAGATAAGCCAGGCTTTGTTGTCACGGCATGAGCACCACCAACCCATCATCCTCTCTCCAGCACCCGCCCCGTGTGAGGCTGCATCTCATCTTGGACATGAGACGTCCAAATTTCAATTTCAATTTCAGCATATCCTTGGTCACTCTTCTTGGTACCAGTTCTTGGGCTGTTCTCTCATGGGCCTCATGCCTCTGCTATTTTTTAACAAGTGCTCAGGGAGCTCAGTTTTGTCTTGAGGTAAGAAAAATGCATGAAAGCTCTTTAAAAAGTAGCATATTTACGGCACTTGAAAAAAAATGTGTTTTCCTGCTCGTATTATTTATACCTTCTGCTTTTATTTGCACACAGGCTCACACAAATGTAGAATCACAGGATCATGGAATCGTTTGGGTTGGAAAAGACCTTTGAGATCATAAAGTCCAACTGTTAACCTTGACAAAAGCAAAGAGGTTTTGCCCCTCTCTCCTTTGGGAGAAAAAAAAAACCAACAAAACAAAACCTCAAACAAACAAACAAAACACAAACCAAATCAAAAAGAAAGCACCAAAAAACCAAGAACAAAACCCCAAGAAACACAAGTTTCATCTCTTCAGTTAAAATGTCAGTTAAAGAAGATTTCCATATTTTAAATCAATTTTGTTCCCATCAAAATGATCACTTCTATTGCAACAAGCAGCAAAAGCAACCCTGACATCCCCCAAACCCCCAGTACAGCAGAGGGCTGAGGAAATGAGGGCCAAAATAGAAATGCTCCATCTACAGGAGCTGGACTCTGATGATCATTGTGGGTCCCTTCCAGCTCAGGATATTCCATGATTCCCTAATTCCGAAGAGGTCTCCACACTGAATCCAGGCCATTCCCCCCATCTCTGGAAAGAGCAAACAGCAAAACCCCTGCGCTGCTGCATCCCACTCTGGCAAGGGATAAGGGGCCAAGGGGGAAAGTAGGAAGGATTGACTGACTGAGGTTGAAGGTTGGGATTCCCTGGAGGAAAACTCAAGGAAAATCCTTTCCCGAAGCTCACCCTGGTCCCAGGAATCTGGCTGTGGGTCCTTCCTCACCAAAGTCTTCCTAACCCTCTCCCTGCATTTCTACCTGACTTTGGGAGGAACCAGGTTTATCCCACCACGGAATTCACAAAGAAAAAGAACCGGCTCCTTATTTCCAAGGATTTGAGGATCAACATTTCCCCTCACCTTGGCTGCAGAGATGCTCTGAATTAATGGACACATTCCTGGGCTCAGCAAGGCTTTCCTGATGGATAAAATACGTGGAGGGTTACGACTGCCGTGTGCAGGGACCAACCTTGTGATGTGGTCCCAAACCCACACCTGGACATGGGGCTTCAGGGGATGGAACAGATCTTGCAATGTCCGTCTGGTCCCATGGGAAAGGCATCTTCATCGCTGAGGATTTTCCCAGAAGGGCTCCAACTGCCCCCAAAACCTCGTGCACTACCCAGGCACTAAACCACACACAAACTGAGCCCCCGAGGACATGGAATTAATTGCTCATTTCCCAGAAACCTCAGGCAGTTTGTCACAGGCTAATAAAGAGAATAATGGATCATGGGGGAAAATCATAATTAGGTTCACCAAACGTAGCCTAGGCTTCTGTTTTTGTTTCAAATATCAGTTCCACCAAAGTAGGAGTATTTTGTGTTTCTATGATTTCCTGAGTCAAATTGGGAGGAAATCGTAAAACGCTAAAAAACGCCCACAAATTAAAAGTTCTTATCTTGACACGAAAATATTATTCAGAATCTCTGTGGATTGTTTTACTAATTTCCAAAATGGATGATCAAATACTGAGTGATCCCTCCATGGCTGCCAATATTTTTAATAGGCATCTTAGTCAATGTTAGTACAGCTGTCCTTTCAAATCAACTCTCCTGGTGACTCACACTTGGATTCGGAGATTTCCCGAGGTTTTATCTGCTCTTGGTGGGCCCGTCCTTGGATCCTGTCACACGAGAGAGCAGGAGGTTCCTCCTCTTCCAAAACACACAACCCACGGTGCAGTGAAAAGGACACACACAATTAAAAGAGGCAGGAAAAGAAGGAAAAAAGGAAAAAAAAAAGACCGGCAGGGTCATTTCATGCTCCAGCAGATCGGCATTTTTATGTAAAACCCTTGGAATGTCATATTCCTGCAGCCACCCTCCAGCCTTACTCATGGCGAGTTCACATCACCTGTTTCCCCTTGGACCTGACATTTCCAAGGGCTTTGGCTCCCTGACGTGCAGTTGGAAAACTGAAAGGCAAGAAAGTCTCCACGTTCTGGAGAAAACACGGTGCCTTGCAAAGCCTCACGGAAACGTCAACAGCCAACGGAAACGGAGACGAGGAGGCCATGAGACACTCGCCCTACTGCAGAAAACAACTATTAATGTTCATTTGAGGAATTAATATTCATTTTAGGAATTTTATTTCTCACAGATTGAACTTTTCCCAAGTCATCTTGAGTGAAGGTTCCAGGAAATTTAATAGTGCAGTGACAGAGGGAGAAATTTGCTCTCTAAAATCTCATTCTTCAGGTGGAAAAGTGCTTTTTGACCCCAGCTGTGACATGAGAGAGGTTTTGTGTCAATAGCTGGAGTTTTGTTACTGCCCGGATTGCTCTTAGTCCTGAAAAAAAGCCCCAAAACTATGGAGAAGTCTCTGGGCTGAATAATTTTGAAGCCTCCAGTAGCTTGAAATATCTCCAAACCTATTAAACCCTGAAACCAAAATAAACATTTTGTCCTCCCTTCATGGAAGCATAAAGAATGTCTTAAGGCAACCCGTCCACTTGCCTGCCAATCCCAAATTGCCTTCAAGAACATATTCTCCAGGGCTTTGTCAAATCAGCTTTAACATTCCTCAAGCAACAGGGGGTTCTACCACGTTCCTGGAAAGGCTTTTCCACAATCTGGTCCCGTATCCTATTTAAAAGGCACCGTAAAGCGCCCGTTACCTGCGAGCGCCGGAGCTGGAGTGGAATCCAACTTTCCATTCTGTGGTAAATCCCATGCTTTCAAATATCTTTCCAGTCTGGATGCAAAGGAAAGCAAAATATTTTCAAGATTTCCTACTAAACAGGGCTCTGAGGGGAAAGGACACTTGCAGTTGATAGAAATGTCAATAAAGACAAAATCTGGGACTGAGCTGAGGTTTATTGTTTTTATATAAACAATATGCTGCAGCATCTGAGGGAAAAATAGGAATAAAAACACTTCCTGAAGCTGAAAACCAAAACTTTTCCTTTTCAAGAAATCTTGTCAGAATTGCTACTTACAAACCATATCAGTTTTATCAAATTGGCTTTTTCCAACAGGAAAACATTCCTGCAGAAAATTTCCCCCTGGCTCACAGGCAGGGCCTTTGCAACATCAAGGTCACTAAGAGTGGGTTTTGTTTCTGCTCTCCAAGAATTCCCACTGCCCAACTATTGCTTTCCCAGAAGATGCATTTCACAGAAAATTATTATATTGGAATTGCAGGGTTCCTTTTAAACTGAGAGAATTTAAGTATTTTAATCAGTGTATTGAGGAGCTGTGCAGGACCAACGACTAAATTCAAACAGTGTTTACGTAGAGCCAATTCTTTTTTTTCTCAGAATTTAAATTCTTATGCCCTTTTGTTTTCAAAATATATTGATGCAGTCAAGAACCTAAATGTTCCTTAAATTAAAGAAATGTCAATATACAACTTGAGCTACTCCAGAATTTCAAATTAAGTCTGGGCTTGAGGTGGATTCTTGAATCACAGAACAGTTTGGGTTGGAAGGGACCTTTAAAGGTCATTTAGTCCAACCTCCCTGACATGAGCAGGGACATCTTTGACTAAATCGAGCTCTGTTCAACTTGTCCTTAAATGTTTCCAGGGATGGGGCATCCACCACCTCTCCGTGCCAGCCTTTTACCACCCTCATTGTGAAAAATGTCCTTTTTTAAATCTAATCTAAACACCAGGACCTGACATAAACATCCATCCCCTCGGCCAAAACCCAATTCAGGCACCCTCCCATCCTAAAGGCATCTTGAGCTCCCTTCCCCACCAAAGCCCCACACCATTGATTAATAATTATTTGCAGAGGGAAGCTGCCTGCACTGTCAGCCCTTTAATATTGATTAAGAAGCACTCGGCAAGGAACGGCTGGGTGGCTCCAGCTCTGGGAAGTGCCAAGGAAAATAAAGCTGGTATTAGTGATCCTCAGCGTCTTTGCTGAGAAAAAGGCAGCATTGTGGGCTGGGAGACTGCTCACCAGAGGCAGAGCTTTTCCAGTTGTCCAACAACAATAACAGCATTGGATAAATAGGTGGGATACTCACAAGGGGAACCGGCGGAGGGAATTGAAAATGAGCAAAAAGAAGCAAAAAAAAAAAGAGAGGAAAAAAGGGAAGGTGTTAAGACTTTCCAGCATTCTGAGAGAACAAGGTTTTATCCTCAGTCGGGGGAAAAACAGATTTACTAAACAGGGTGACCTCACTTGTTTGCACAGCATTCAGTAACATGAATTTTATGACCTAGGGTACCTCCATGGGAGCTTGCAAAGCCTTTCCAGCAGCCCTGTGAAAGATGCCGAGTGTATGGAAAAGACATAAACCAGCTTGAGGAAGGAATGGCACAGCTGGGGGAAACAAAAAAAGAGAGGCCAGAAACACCCTGGTTGGGTGTAAGTAAAATTGAGAGAGAGAAATCCTTTACTGTGAGGGCGGTGGTTGCTCAGGGAAGTTGTGGATGCCCCTGGAAGCGTTCAAGGCCAGGCTGGATGGGCTTGGAGCAAGGGAAGGTGTCCCTGCCCACGGCAGGGGTGGAATGAGATGAGCTTTAAGGTCCCTTCAACCCAAACCATTCTGGGTTTCTATGATCTTGTGAAGACTCTGGGAAAATATTTCTCTGCTCTGCCCAGTGAGGGACATTTGAGCTGGTGGTGGGGAGGTCTCTCCTCGGTTCCTGGAAGAGAAGACCAACCCCACCTCTCTACAGCAGTGGCTCCGATGAGCTGTTGGGAGGGAGAAGCTGCCTCAGTGTCTCCTGGGGTTGAGAGCCTCTCGTGGATGGGGGAAGAGCAAAGGCAGAGCATTTCCACACTCACTGGCCCAGGGCTGAACCAGCAGGATGCTCAGGAACGCTGCTGCCGCTCCCTGAGCAGTCACCAAAGGGCAGGGACAGAAGTTCCACGGAAACAGCTTGAAGCCAGCCTTGTTCCAAGCCAGGCTGAACAGTCCTGAGCTGTGAGGTGACCACAGGCAGGAGTGAACACCAACCGAGCAGTCGCACACAAGGTAAACAATGATAGTGTTGGATCTGCTGTTCTTCCCAGCCAACAGTCAGCCAGAGAATCCCAGAATCCCACAATGCTTTGGGTTTAGAGATCCTAAAGGTCATCGAGCTCCAGCCAGCCATGCAGGAGTTCATTCATTTCAAATTAAACCATCTGTGATTTCCCCTTCTTTGCTTTTCGTGAGGAAATTTCCCTGTGAGATAGACAAGAATTTTCTGGGAGAAGCAGTGGAAGCAACCAGATGAGCAAACAAAACTTCCTCTTTTCAGTTGTGCATTCATCCCTGGGTGCTGTCAGCTGGCCCCTTCCAAGGAATTCTCTCCCAGCTCCACCTGGTGGCAAAAGGGACATTTGGGCCGTTGCTGTGGCCATCGGGTTGGGCTCCAAGGGCACAGGGATTGTTTCTGCTGTTGCCGTTTCGCTGAGTGCCCCTCGTTCTGGGTGGCACTGATGTGCGTCCTCTCATGGGGTGGGAGCAGCCCTTCACTGCCCTGGGAAGTAAATTCAGTCCCCATCCCCTGCCCGTGAGCGCCATGGGGGAGTCAAAGCTGTGAGGAAGGAACTTGGGAAGAAAGCAGGGGGAGCCTGGGGCTGTATTCCCAAAATTTTCCTTGAGGCTGAATTGTTCTTAACCTGAAAGACCATCAAGAAGAGTTTGGACAACCCTCTTGGGCACAGGGCGTGACTCTTGGGGATGGTCCGTGCATGGCCAGGAGCTGGACTTGATGGTCCTGGTGGGTCCCTTCCAACTCAGGATAATCTGTGATTCTGGGAGGTCTTCTCCAGGCGGGGTCAGAGGAATGAAATCTCCTAGACTGGCCTTTAGGAGGTCCAAGACTGAACTCAGCCGCCCAGGACTGGGCATCTCGTGCCCTCTGAGATAACCTGAAGTGTCTCACCTGTCCTGCTTTGCTTCCCAGATGAAGGAGTGAAGGTTGCACCTCTGCCTCATGCTGGTGCAGATAAGTTCAGCTTTATCAGTGTGTTTGACATGATCGTAATGATAAGGGGTTGTAAAAAGATAAGATACAGATACAGACACCATGAGATAACGCTGTATCAGTGCAGGACCCTTCAAAGCCCTTTGAATGACTAAAAAAACCAAATCCTGCTTAAAATATCTGCAGGATCAGGTCAGTTCCTGGTCCAAAATACAGCTCAGACCAGACCTGAACACAAATTTCTCCAGACACAACAATCAGAACAGCAGCAGCAGCATCACTGTCTGTTTTTTGCTGTTACCATCTGAGGGAAGGAAAGAGAAAGAGAATAAAAAAGAGAAAGGGAGAGAAAGAAACTAAGAAGAAAGAAGGTTTCAAAGAAAATCCAGGTAGGTGCAGAAATGCAAAACATTCCCTAAAAGCAGGAATTAATTACAGCCCTTTTTTTTTGCGTGCTAGAAATTTGATGTTTTAAAATGTATAACAGAATATATTCCTGAGAAAATAACAAGAGGGAAAAAAAAAAAAAGGAATCATGAAAAAGTCCCAACTCTTTCCTAAATATTAAATATCTGATTTCTAAACATCGGAACGAATCAAAAATCATGAGCTGGCAAAAATTCCTGGGCCTGGCTCCTGGCTAATTAAGATGCCACAGCCCCAAACATGCAATGCTTTGACTTCTATCATCGAGCTGATTCCAAACACTGTTATTTACGGCTGCTGGAAATGGCTTGGGAATGCTGGATGCATCCATGTGGGATCTTCCCCTGGCTTCCACATGCCAGGAGCTGAGGTCACTTGGTGTGAAAACACCAGGGTGTGGGAAGTGGAGGCTTTGTAGGGAGTTATGGGAGCTATAGGGGCTAATTCCGGGTTTGGAAGCACTGGTGGAGCTGCAGAGACAACATGGAACCAGGAAGTGTGGGAAAGGTGAGGCAAAGCCGTGGCAACACTTGCAAAAACCCTGCATCCCATGGAATCCCATTCATTCCATAAATCACCCCAGCACGCCCTAAGCCAAGGCCATATGGAGACCAGCAGAGCAGATGTCCCAACCCAATCCCCACCCATCGGGATCTCCAGGGATGTTTCCTCCTGCTCCACGTCCTCCACCCTCTCGGGCACATCCCTGTGGGAAGGGAGAGGTGCCCGTGTGAGGAGCAGCACTGGAATGTGCAGTTGGCTCTTCCCTGGGGCAGGGAGACCATGGAGAGAATTCCCAGCCTAAAAAACGGAAGTGCCAGAGCCACAGTTCCCCCCCCCCACCCCCCGACTCCAGAATAAAACAAAATGCTTGGAAATAACCATGGGGAAGTCAGGAATCGCTCGTTAATTCCAAAGGATGTTTGGCAGTTGTCACAATAATTCCCATTCCAGTTGAGCTACAGTTCAGGTGGGAGAAAGGCTGGACAGAGAATTGGGGAGGGAGAACTGGGATTTAGTAAAAATGTTTAATTTTTATCCCACTCCCATTTTATGCTTTTCTTTCCTCAGAATGATCAGGAATAACTGTACCACATTCCCTCCATTAGTGATTCTTACATCAAATGTTCCACACAGATACTTTAAATAGTGACTTAAAAGCCCTGTGTAAAGCAAGAATATTCCAAAATTATCATTTGTATAGAAAATAACAAGAAATAAAAAAAAAAAGATAACTCATTTAAAATGAATAATAATTAAATTATGGACCATATTTTCAGTTCTATAACTCCCGAATACTTAAATTATCAGGCCTCCCACACAGCAGCTTGTTTTGCATTTTGAGTGTGTTTAACCTGCCAGAACTGGCTCTGGATTTCTCAGAAATTCACAATACAGAATCCAAAAATAAAAATGAAATACGGATTTACGTAAACAATCTTCCCCTTCCCCAGAGAGTGCTGCAGCATATCTCAGATGTGAAGCGATTTTCAGGTAAAATTGAGGTGGTTTGGGTGAGGTGGCCTTGGGATCTTGGCAACAGGAGCCAAGAAATGGGATCAGGAAGCTTCAACATTATCCTGACGATTTCTGAGAATCCTCTTATCTGCAGAAAACCTAAAATTTCCCATCAATTCTTGCAGCGAAGTTACCCTTTTGTTACGAAATATGTTCTGATTTTCATGAATAATATTGCTATTTTCATCAGATTTCCTCCCTGCTGTCCTTCCCTCTGTACTTCCATGCACTGAAAGCATTATTTTTATATTTTTGATGAGAATTACAGCTCAAATATCTCCTGTGACAGCCCACAGACACGGCCCAAACATCCTGGCCAGTTCATCTCCCATGGAGGGGACATTTCACGCATCGGGATAACCTGGTGTGCCCAGGAGGCCAATCCATTGGGGAAAGTGGGAACAGAAATTATTGAACTCTGATTTTTGAGGCATCAGAGCTGAGTTTTCTTTTTTTTTTTTTTTTTCAGCTTTTCAACAAAAAAATTTTGCTTTTTGCACAGATAAAAAGGAATCAACCCAGAACATTATCCAACCCACTGTAGTCGTTCTCACCAAGGTCCTGTTTGTGCTGTTGAAGTAACCTGTTCCAGCTCATTTTCTGTCACCAAACCCTGCTGAATCTTCAGAAAAATCCACCTGTGCCTGCTTCTCCCACCTTTGCAGCCTCAAACCGTGACTGAAAGTGGAAACCTTCAGCTCAGCTCCTCCCCAGCAAAGCCCTCCCACTGCACATCCCACATTCAACTCAAAATCCAATTTACTGCCACAACAAACCAAAGAAGACTCAACCAAACATGGTTTGGGCAAGGCCACCATCAGCCCAGAGCATCCAAAAAAAAGTTAAGAATGGCTTCCTCGTGGTTTTTTTCAAAATGGCAGCCGATAGAAGAAGGATTAAGAGGGAAAATTCAAAGTTAACGGCAAATGCAATCCAGAAATAAAACTCAGTCACAAACAAACCCCCTCCTCGCTGTGGCCTTGTGAGGTTTCGGAGCTGGGTTCGTGTCCCAGTGACCGTCACAAGGAATTACAAGTGAAAACAGGCACAGGTGAGGTCATTCCCACCTGAAGAAGAGAAACCTTTGGTTTTGTTGACGTTTCCTTGCCTCAGGAGACAACAAACAGAGGAACAAGAGAGAGGAGGCTCACGGAAAACACGATACCAGATCAGCCTTGATGTTTGGGACATTTGGCCAGTCTTAACCATGACACCAAGTCAGGCAAAGTGTCTCAAATGTCTTCTTTGCGCCCTTTTTTTATGCTCTGTCCGTGACAATTTTGGTGCTACCTTGTTAGAAGTAACCAACCCTATTTTTCACTCCTTAATTCTTACAAAAATAAGTGAGATTTCAGACGTGTAGAGCCTTCTGTCAGAATCACCAAGCAGGGCTAACTGGTAGAACTTCCCAGCAGATTTTAGGGGATTTCTTAAGGCTGGAGAACCCTTTAGTCAACACCTCAGTGCTCGACCACTTTATTTTCATTTTATTCCCTCAGCCTTCCCAAAAAGCTGCCCAGTTCTCCTGTGACATCACTCAGGGAGAGCCTGAAAAGCTTTAAAAAGTAGAATCCCAGATTGGTTTGGGTTGGAAAGGACCTTAAAGATCTTCCCTGTCCCATGGGCCGGGACACTTCCCACCAGAGCAGGTTACTCCAAGCCCCATCCAACCTGTCCTAATCCTTTGAGAGATTCTTCCGTGCAAGTGAGAGGGAGAAATGAGCGTTAATTTAGGCTGAGTGCCCTCGTAATTAGCACCTTGCAAATTAACACTGCCCAGGGAAGCTGAGAAGGCCAGGGATGAAAGAGAAGCCAGGACGGAAATGCCGTTCTGGGGAGTTCATCATCGAAGGAGAGGAGGGAAATGGATTGAAAAGCAGGCTCTGGACTTGAATTCTAATATTTATAACTGGTGTTCTAATATCTAAAATTGATATTCTAATATTTAGAATTGATGTTTTAATATTTATAATTGCCATTCTAATATTAGTTGTGTGGATGAGGGATTTCACACTCTGATCAGAGCCCATCAGGGTCTGTCTATTGAGTCAAGAAGATTTTGTATCGGTGCCTGAGTTTGGAACTCTGCAGGGAATCCTGCCAGCCTTTAAATTTATTGGATACGGGAATGTAAATCATGGAATCGTTAAGGTTGAAAAAGACCTTTAAGATCATCAAGTCCAGCTTAACCCAGCGCCGCCACACTCACCATTTAACCACACCCCAAGTGCCACAGCCACACATTTTTGGACCAGTTTCAGGGAATACAAACAAGAAAGAAATAAATGAGTGCAGGGCCAGACACATCAACAGCCCAAGGCAGGAGGAGTGGAGGAAGAGGAGGATGAAAGGCACCACTTCCCTCTGATTCCCACCGATTCTCTCCCCATTAACCCCGGGTGGAGGCTGCACCTCCTGCATTCCTTATACAGCAACCTCATTTAAACAACTAAATGAAGCTGTGGCTGTTCACTCCTTGAGAATGAAGCAATGGAAGGGTTTTAGGGGCCTACAAACACTGATAACCCCACAAATGGTTCCCCCCCACTTTAGCATTTGATGTGAGGCTTTTTTCAAGGTCTGGCCACATTTTACACAAAAATTATGAGTTTTGTAAGGTCTAATTATATTTACTCACTGTTACTTCAGGGGTAGCTGGAGGCTGATGTGCTGGAGCAGCCCCATGGACTTGTTTCTTGCTTTAATTCCTTCAATTAATTCTTTAAATTCTTTAAGTCCAACCAGGAAGCTCAACCTTCCAGAAATGTGTTTTTTCCACCAGCAGAACCAAAGAACCAACCCAAAACACTTCAGGCTTGGCTTGTGAGGGTTATTTGCGGAGCACTTGAATTTCTGCATCGATTTTAGCCCATTTAAAGAGTGGCAAGGAACATTCCTAGGCACCGGAACTCGCTCAAATACATTGTTAAAGTATCAGAAAACCCCCGGCGTGCTCCTGGCTCAGGTAAAAGCACGCTCCCAAGTAATTCCTCAGCACGGCTCAGGAGCTGGCATGGGCCAAGGGCCATTCCCAGGAGACATTTTGGACGCAGCCACCCGGTTCTGGAAGGCCAGGGTATTTCACAGGTTGGATGTGGGCTGGTTTAGGCCCGGTGGCACCAGCATGAGGGCTACGTTTAATTAATTCACGGAGCTGTAGCCAAAAAGCCCAATCCACTCCCTGTACCGACAATAACTCTTGGGAGCAGGAGCAGAGACGGCCTGGGAGAGGATATAGAAGGTTGAATGGCTCCTCACCTTTTCCAAGCAACCAGCAGCAACCCCTCCCACCACCTGGGTATCCCAGATCCTGAGGGAAATGTCCCATTTTGCGTTTGGCAGCACCAGCCTGGAGCCACCAGCACACAAGGGAGTCACACCTTCACCATCATCCCCAGCCGTGGTTCCCACTGCAGGACTGGCCACTGGCAGAAGTGGAGGAGACAGCTTGAAGAAAATCCCTCGGGAAACACAAAATTCCCGCTGCTCTCCCACCCACATCCCACAGCGCCGAGGCAGGATGTGGACTCTGCCACGTGGCACGATTTGGGGCTCTGTCCTGCTCACCTGTGGTGCCCCCCGCATCTCAAACAGCGTTGAGGGCATTTCCAATGACCTGGCTCCAGGCCCGTGTCATGGTTTGACACTGGCCCAATGCCAGGCACCCACGAGAGTCGCTCGCTCACCCTCCCCTGCCCCAGCTGGGCAAAAAGAGGGAAAAGAGGAAAAAGAGGCCATCCCCACCTCTTTTTTTACCAGCCTCTCTCACTGGCCCAGCTCTGGCCAGCAGCGTGTCCATCTTCAGAGCCATCAGCCATTGGCTCTGCCGGACATGGTGGGAGCTTCCAGCAGCTTCTCACAGGAGCCACCTCTGCAGCCCCCCCTGCTACCCAAAACCAGGCTGTGCCAAACCAAGACAGCCCAGCTCTCGGAGGGAGTAAGGGTTGAGTTTGGCCAAGTCGTGTCTCATTTCTGACCCTCTTTAATCTCTCGGGCCCAGTGTCTGTCACTCTGCTTAGGCTGAGAAAGTTCAGGCATTGCTTCTGTCTCTTAAGCAGCTCAGTTAGAACCTCTAAAAGGAGATGCTCAAAACAGCTACACAGCTTGAGCTATGTTAATGATGCTGCTGCTGACGATGATGACGATGAAGAATCAGTATCGAGTGCTTAAGGCCACTCTGGTTGCTGGAGCAACCCAAACTAGTGGAAAGTGTCCCTGCCCATGGCAGGGGGTTGGAAGTCCTGATCCCTTCCAACTTCCCATTCTGTGATTCTGGGACCTGACTCTTTCACTTCATCTCTTGGTGATTAATTTTATTTTTGCCCAAATAACAGTCAGATTTCCATCTTTCACGCCTATTTTAAGAGGGAGCTCCGTATAAAATTCGTCCCCTCATTGTTTTTTCTCTTTCCCCGCGTTTTATGTTTTTGTTCACGTGCTTTTCATCACTCACCTGTGCTCAGTCATTGGTTTCCTAGCACACAATTTCACACAAAACACTTTCCTCAGTGCAGCTGAAAGCTTGTAAAAGATTCAGGCAAGACATTATCTCCTTCTAAGCTAAAGGCTTAGAAAAATTTGTATAAAATTTGTATAAAATTTGTCCCCTCATAGTTTTTTCTCTTTCTCCTCATTCTATGTTTTTGCTCATGTGCTTTTCATCACTCACCTGTGCTCAGTCATTGGTTTCCTAGCACACAATTTCACACAAAACACTTTCCTCAGTGCAGCTGAAAGCTTGTAAAAGATTCAGTCAAGACATTATCTCTTTCTAAACTAAAGGCACCTCTGTTTTTACTGGATTTTTCTTCTCATGCTCCCCTTCTGCTCAGCACATCCATAGCTGCAGGCTGAAACCACCTCCAAGACATCACAGTGACACTGAGGAAAACAACGGGAGAGAGGGGGGAAAGAAACCTATTTGATTTTTCTGGAGGTGAAATCTCTCATCTGATACTTGTTTTAATCCCAAATTCTTACAATGCATTCTCGCTTCACCCACTTCCTCTGCGGGAACAGCTGTCAAAACGCTGCCACATCCTCGGCTCCTGCGGCTTTACGACTCCCATTAGCAGCTCCTTGAGGGGCTGCCCGGGCTGCCTGTGAGGTTCCAAACCTGCGAGTTCCCATTACCCAACTGCCAGGAAGTGTGATGGGAGGTCAGCTGGGAAGCTGAAGGAGGCAGGGAGTTACCCTGCAGGGCCTGGTGGGAAGCGAACCAGAGGCAGATCCATCTCCCATCCCATAATCTCCGCTCATCCGCCCTTCTGGCTTAAAAACCGAGCAGCCGGGTTTAGTGGAAGGTGCCCAGGGCAGGGGGGTGGGAATTAGATAATCCCTGAGCTCCCTTTCAACCCAAACCGTTCCATGGTTGTACGAAAAATACCCGGATCAAAGTGTTTGCCCGGTTCCTCGGAGCTCCGAGCTGGTGTTTCTCACCGCAAGGAGGGACGAAGCAAAGCAAGAGCAGGAGGAGCATTGGTTGTGCAGAGCTTTCAGTGATTTGGTAAACAATTCCCTGGGCGGATAACAACCTGTGAGGAGAACAACAGCGGGATGCCCTCCCAACACCAGCACAATCCCGGATAAAGATCCAGCATTTCTGCTCGAGGATGAGCAGCGCTGATTCTGTGTGAAGGCACCAGCTCTGAAAGGGTGGATTAAAAGCCTGGGTGCTTTTCCCACAGCAGGAAATGAGACTTGAAGGTAAAATAAATGAATAAATGCAAGAGTTCTGTGTGCACTGGAAGGAGACAATCGGAAAACCAAAGGGGCTTTGGGAAACCCTTCGGAGACACAAGTCAGAGTTTCCAAAGTAATAGAATCATACAATGGTCTGGGTTGGAGGGGACCTCAAAGATCATCTTGGCCCAAGGTTTAGGTTGGATATCAGGGAAAGGTTCTTCCCCCAGAGGGTGGTGGGGCAATGGAACAGCTCCCCAGGGAATGGTCACATTCCCAAGGTTGTCAGAGCTCCAGGAGCGTTTGGACACCACTCCCAGGGATGCCCAGGGTGGGACTCTGGGGGTGTCTGTGCAGGGCCAGGAGTCAGACTGGATGATCCCTGTGGATCCCTTCCCACTCTGGTTGGTTGTTCAGAGCTCAGCTGCAATGACTTCGAGGTGCTAAACAGCTCCAGGGGTCCATTGTGAAGAAAAGGACATTTGATCAAGCAAGTCAATGTGAAGCCTGGGATAACAACAGGTTTTTTAATTGTTGTCATTCACCCAGACTAAATTTGGCCACATCCAACCTATTCTGAGCTCCAGCCAGTTATTTTGGCATCACATCCTGACAGTGACACTGTGCCAAAGCATCCTGACTTCTCCAGCAAAGTATGATGGCTGTGGAATCCCACAGGAAGCTGACGGAGTCCCTCAGCCTCCTGAGCTGGTCCAATGCATGTAAAATGGATGCAGAGGCGTTTCTGCAGCTCAGGGTACCACTTCTGGGGCTTAAACTAGCCCCAAGGCCAGGCTTATGTTCAGGAATAAGGCTGAAGGAGGGGTCTCCCACAACCACTGGACACAGACCTTTCCAAGAGATGTGAAGAAAGAGGAGCACGCTTCAAGTATAATTTAAAATACATTTATTGTTTCATTTGTTCTGGCTTTTTTTTTTTCTTTTTTTTTGTTATACAAAGATGTTAAATAACTTAAATACATTCTCAACAGTCACTCAGAATCAGATTTATACCTACAAGCTGTACATATGAGGTAGAGAAAAATAACTTAGGCTCCCATAAGACATTGGAAAATAAACGAAACAAAAAGAAAAACGAGAAAAATACTAATCCTTCATGTTAGTATTCCCACCTCCCTTTAAAAGGAAACGCCATCCCAGGTGTGCAAAACAAATCCTAGACTTTACATTCCTGCTCCAAACTGTTAAAGATGGGGTGGTCCAAGGGAAATTCCTGGGCTGGTTTGGTGGTGGCTGTTCCAGGTGGGTCCGTGCCCAAGGGGAGCTGGAAGGATTATCCGCACGTATCTCGATTTTCCTCAACTCAATCCCACCTCTCTTAACCCTTAACCTGGGTGTCTTTATCCCCTCCCACTGTCAGCAGGGAAAACTGGCACCTCCACATGGGCCAAACACCTCCCAGAGGTGTCTCCACTGATTGCGGACCACGGGCTCCTTATCTAATTCCAGACCCACTGCACATCAACGCCAACACCTTTCCCAACACTCCTGAGGGGAGGAACCTCCCGTCCTTTCGGGTCACCTCGCCCAGTGCTAAGAAGGACTTTTCCCATTTCTGAAAACACTCAGCAACAACCGAGAAAAAGGCAAAATTCCGATGTTTTCCCTGACAGGTGAATTCGATGTGTCTGAATTGCTTCCGGTCTCACATCCCACTCAATTCCTGCACCTGAGGAATTGTAGTTACAGGAAGCGAGAGCTGAACTGTGCTGCCAAATCCATTTTCTTCTCCTCCCCACCCACAAAGGCTCGAGATTCCCATCTTTTTTTTGTTTGCTCTGTTCAGAAATATTCTGTTTGTGGAACTTGTAAGTAATTTGGTCAAATGCAATGTTAGTCAGTGAAAAATAAATCTGAAAGCTATTCAGTGGTAATACCTGTGGCCAGGGATTGACCAGATTCAACCAGGAGGTTGGAATGAGATGATCTTTAAGATCCCTTCCAACCCCAAACATTCCACGATTCCTATGATTCCTCTGGACCTGATCCTGTGCCGTACTGAGCACTGTGCTCCAAAAAGGCTGTATCTTGGATTTCTTATGGGAAAACGTCACTTTCTAAAAGTCATCACCTAATTAGCATCCTAAAAACTGAAATCCAGGATGGGCCGGCCACGGAAGGCGGACTCAACCCAACAGATGTGCCCGCAGAGCTGGATAAACCGGGAATGAGGAGCTTTACTGCACCTGTTCCATCGGGTACAGAACAGACCGGATTTTACTGCAGCATCAACTGAGGAATTTTTCACAGGCACCATAATCCACCAGAAAATCACCTTAAGCAGCATCTACTCCATGAAAGTACCCTTGAGAAATCTGTCCCTTCATCCGGGGTCTCATCCAACCCTACCCCAGCCAAAGCACCCGACTGTACGTTCCCTGAAACAGGGCAGCTGAAAAACGACGGACAAAGGAATTCCAGACCTGG
Organism: Oriolus oriolus; assembly: GCA_013400235.1. Lineage (NCBI taxonomy): Eukaryota > Metazoa > Chordata > Aves > Passeriformes > Corvidae > Oriolus > Oriolus oriolus. The sequence goes on from VXBT01008907.1 coordinate 180,845, forward strand.
GCTGAAGGAAGGCAGATGTCAACGAGCCGGCTGACAACAAAAACTCCTCAGAAATTATTTTAGCCCCCGCTCAGGTCTCCAAACCAGCAATCCCAAAAGTTCTTTAGAAAACAGGGGGGCCCATAAATCATCCCCTGCTTCCCAAGGTGAAGGACAAACTTCCTGAACCACGGCAGATCAAATCCCCAGCTCCCCAATTTTACACTGCCCCACTCAAATAGATACAAGTTGCTTGCGTTGGGTCAAGCCTGGAATTTGGTCCTTTTCATTTAACCTTCCCCTGTACTCAGATTATGATTTTATTTTCCCCAACCACCTTTTTAAGAGTCGTTTCTTCCCAGGCCAACTGAGCTCAATGGCAAATCCCCGGTTATTGCAAATAGATTTGGGATTTCCTCCGTCCAGACTCATCTCAAAATCAGGATGTTCAGCTAAAAAAGGGTAAACTTGAAATTTTGGGGCAGATTTTTTTTTTTTTTTTTTTAAAGCTACTCATTTTTCATAACTCATTTTTAGCGTTAATAATAATTAAAAATCCCCTTTGATTAAACACTGCTTGTTTCACCAAGTGGAGGTTTTGACAACTGGAAGATAAGGAGAACGTAACGTTTAGGACTTGTTTTGCATTTCTCCACATCCGGCATAAATGAGTCAGTCACACAGAATAGAAGCTTGTTAAAAAACAGATGACGGGTGCAACAATTATTTCTGTGGGTTTTTATTTCTTTTAATAGAAAATTCTAATATAAAACAGCAAACGTTTTCAGTTTGCCTTGTTTACAAAAATATTATATATATTTTTTTTTATATTTCTGACATAACTAAAATGCACTATTCAATAAAAATATTCTTCCATCAGCTAACTTCTCTTTTTAAAAAAATTAATAAAAAAGTTATATAAATAATGGTTGCACCCCCCCACCCCAAAACTGATCTGGCTGGATCAGCTCAGGAGAACCAATACTTTGACATTTTTGGGGGGACAGGGGGTGAAAGGGGGTCAGGAACCGGAGATCTCCCCTCCACCCATCCGTCCTTCTCCAGTTACATCTGAGCAAAATCCTGTTTCTCTGGGGACAAGAAAAAGGGGGAAAGTTGCTTTGCACTTTTTTTTTATATATATATGAAATGATGCCATGAAAAGGTTCAGGGACGCAAACCCACTGCTGAAGTAGTTTTACAAAACCGAGCAATTTCACTGAATTGCACTGGAGATCCAATGGTGCGGCAGAATCAGCCTCTCTGGAAAAATCCAGTTTAATCCAGCTGGGACTAAAAGGTTTTACAGGACACTTCCCGATGTTTTATACAGGAGTTCCCAGTCTCTTATTTAGGGTTTTCCAGACTTGTGGATGGAGTAGCACAAGGACAAGCTCCTACTCCACAAGTTAATTCAACCCCAACACATCTCTCACCATCAGAACACCCAGGCCAAGCACTCCAAAGGGTTTTGAGATGGTTTGACATCTTCTCTCCCAGCTCCTACTTAAGCCACACTGGATTTTTCCAAAAGGAGGCTTTTCCCCCCCATTCCTTCTTTGACGATAAGGCAAACATTGGAAAACGCTGGAACTAAAGACCCCCCCCCACCCAAAACACACCCACAGCGTGGTGCAGGGGGGAGAAGAAAAATAACCCACGTTTGTTTTACCACCCTAGGTCAAAAGGCCAAGAAGACAAGTTCTCCTGATTGCAGAGTGTTAGTATATTTTATACACTGCCTATACATTTAACACATGTGCCTCGCTACTATTTAGTTATTTATAATTTTTTTTTTAACCACAGGAGAATAAACCTTGCTATTTACAATATATAACAGGCAAGTAATATATCCACATGAACATAAATACAATTTGTGGTGGTTTTTTTCCGTTATTAATTTTTTTTGTCTTTTTTTTTTTTTTTC
>VXBT01008907.1:182771-218258 GCA_013400235.1 Oriolus oriolus
TTGTCTTTTTTTTTTTTCTTTAAATACTTACAGAAAGCATCCAGGCTTCAGTGCGTGAGTTACAATACACAGAAGAGCTCTTTCACTCAGTAGTTCATTCACTCTTTGCTGCTTTCTTCTAGTCAAGCTTGGACAATCTGCCTTGTTCCCCACCCATCTCTCTCTCCCCGACACTGCCAAACACACCAAGCTTCCCTATCCCATCCCATCCCGGCGTTTTCTCCGCCAGGATATCCATGCCAACACTCCCCTCTCTTCTGCTTCTAGGGACTCATTCTCCTCTCACACCAGTGCAATGTGGAGTTACTCCAGCGAGGTCAACGGAGACAGAGACACCAGTGAAAAGGAGGAAAATGAGGCCCATGGTTTAAATATAACAATAATAATAATAATAATAATAATAATTAATAATAATAATAATAATGCACATAAATTGTGGCCCATCCTTTAATTAAGAATAGATTTTTAAAAAAACAAAAAAAGAAAGAAAGAATGGAGCCAGAAATAGTAATTCAGACCCCAAAATTCCTGTTTTGAGCAGGTTTGGGTCTGGTTTTACTTTGGAGGGGAAGAGCTATTCTAGAACACACAAAAATGTAACAGTGAGTTTGCACATATGTGTGAGAGAGAGAGACAGAGGGAGAAAGAGAATTTAACATAATACCACATTGAAACCGTAAGAAGGTCCTTCTGAAGGGCTTTACAATAAATAATGTTCAATATTTATATATATATATATATTTATGTGTCGGGGTATGTATATATATCTATATATACACACTGAATAATAGGTTTCTAGGCAATTTATTTTTTAAACCATTAGATAAACTGCTTGGGGGTGACTTTCCCAAAAGCTGCGAGACCTTCTCGGTGCTTTGCCGGGGTGGAAGGTGGGAATTCCATGTGTGGATTCCACCTCCTCCTTCTCCAGCATTATCCCAACCTCCAGAATTGTACAGCAAATAAGGAAACACCAAAAAAGAGACATTTTGCTTCACTCTGCAGGACCATGGTGCTATTAAACAGTAACACCCTGTCCCTCCCCATACCCCCACCTCAAGATTTGATGCCAACGAGCCAGGCTGGACTGCAGGTATTTGTTACCAAGAAAACCCAAAACCCAGCTTTTCTCTTCCCAGTAGAAGCACATGAACAGCTTAAATATTAGTGGCTACAATTTGGGAGGGGAAAAATTAAAAATTAAATAAAAATAAGGAAAAAAAGACTTTGAAAAACAATGGTCCGTCTTGGGAAGTTGCTCTCGTTTTGTTTCGCTAATTTTTACTAATGGCTGAGAATCTCCTCTTTTGAACACCAGATCAGTGGCTCATAGAAACTTGGTGGAAATCGCTACTACTGGACAAGCAAAAATTACTACTAAAATTCAAACAAAACACCCTCTGCTCCCCATTTTTTCCTCACAAAGCTTCGTTCAGGCATTCTCTGGCTGCCTCCAATCCCCTTTTACACGAAGAATATTGGCACGTCAAGTCCTGGATTGTAAATCTCCTCTTCCAAGGGAAAAAGGAATGCTGGAGGTTGCCATGTGCTTCACAGCGTTGGAGTGATCAACCCCTGCAGTCAAATTTCTGGCTTCTCTCAGGTTGTCTCTGTGTCGATTGGTTATTCCAAATCCAAGAGTTTGTTAGGATTTAGCAGATGCGTTTTTAAAACACAGTTTTCGATCTAGTGGTTAAAAAAACAACAAAAAAAATCATCTTAAGGTCATAGGGTTTACATACAGCTTGTGTCGTGTACCACTGCCATGGTTTAGAGTAAATGGAATGATGACCTAGGAAAGAAAAGTCAACTCCTCCAGAGGTCTGATCCAGGCCAGAACGGCTGCTCCGCAACGCAAGACAGCCCCGGGTTCCAAGATGCACTCAGATTCCTCTTGTCCTACTCAAGAGAAACATGTCCAAATTCGGCTGGCATGAGACTCAGCAAGTTCCAGTTGGGATTTTCCGAAGCTGTTACCACAGGTTGACTTCCGTCAGCAAGAGGTGGGAAGAGGAGAGAAAAATAAATCATGCGCGAAGTGAAAATGAAACAAAAGTATCTAGTGGTTTAAAAAAAAAAAAAATTAAATTTAAGACAGCGATAGTGCTAAAGAACCTGCATTCGGGGGAATTGTTTTAAATAAAGAATATGGGATTGGACTGAAGGAGACAGGCACGTCTGGTGTTCTGCTGTCTTCCCAACCTCTTTTCTTGGATCTATTTTCGTCTGCAGCGTGGTGGACCCAACGTTTTTGAGCTGTACTTGGTGACAGTGCACGCGGATACGGAGCTGTCATTAAAGAGCTGACGCTCCCAGTGAGTCTCTTTGTCAGAGCCTGGTTTGCTCCATGTGCAGAAACTCCACTGGAAGAACCCATCATTCCCTAAAAATCCCTCTCCACTTTTAGAAGAAATAAGCGGCGGCTTCCTGCACCACTGCACTCAAAGCAGAAAGATCTTTTGTATCTGCTCGGCTCTCTAGAGTAGTTGGGTGAGCTCCAGGAATAAAGAAGTACAGGATATTTATGCCAGAGGGAATATCTTAGCCCAGGAGTTCATGGAGGATGGCTGAAACAATGTTCCAAGGAGAAATGATCCGTCAAACTGCATAGACGACGAAGGTGAAGGTCAACTGGTGTCTAACCCCAGTGTGACAGGCACTTATTTCCACACGGTTGGACCTCATGAAAATTCAGTCTACATGAAAAACAAAACAAAAACCAAAACAAAACAAACAAAAAAAAAAACCCCAAAACAGCAACACAGCTGGGTCACCTGTACCCTACAAAGTGCTTATGTCTCAACATAGCTTCCAGATCCCAGAAGGTCAATCAAACCCTGTTTGTCTCCATAGGCAGTTCTCCAAGCTGGCCCGTCCCCGGGGGTGGCCGCGCGGCAGAAGCCGCAGGTCGTGTCAGTCCTTGCAGGTGTAAACCTCCTCTCTCTGGGTGCACTGCTTGCACTCCACGTAGCAGCACCAACGCACCTGGCACTGGCACGGGCGCGTCACCACCCGGCTCTGCGTGTTGTGCCCCCGGCCGCAGCAGATGCTGTCGCAGTTCTTGTCCTTGTAACACTTCCGTCCCGAGGTCCCGGGGGAATAGCGACTCATCAGGCAGAAGCTCGGGGAGTCGTCAATGTAGACGAGATCTGTAGTCCTTGGGATTTGATCGCTGTGGCCGGGGATGGATTTTTTAGGAGGGGAGATGTCGCCTTCCCCAGTGGCCTCGTTGGTGGTGCTGCCCACCTTGAGCGATGTCTCGTACTTCTGCTTCAGCTGCTTCCCGATCTCGTGGAAGGGGGAGAGCTGCCTCCAGCACGTTCGGACGGTGCAGGACCCGGACACGCCGTGGCATTTGCAGGTGGTCTCCACGCCGGCTTTGATGACCTGCAGACACACACACATGGCCCCAAAGAGAATCAGTCACGGCAGAAGAAATCAAGACACTAAGCAAAAAACGACGTTTTCTAGAAACACTTCAGGGACACAAAGTTGAAGACAATACAAAAAGTACCTGTTGGAAGCGGACAGGAAACACATCCTACAGGAAACAGTTATTTCAAAAGGCCCTCAGTTCACAGATTACAACATTTACCTGCAAGAACTGTGCTTAATCGGCTAATTAATGATACTAGAAAGGTGTACAAAGATTGTCCAGTGCTGCCACTCATTGTGTAGATGGAGATCTGAAACTGTGATGCAACTAAGAGATTAATACATATTTTAATGCCTATTTATCTTTGTCAATAATAAGTATATAAGACACAACAAGGAAGGAGTTGGTTTAATGGAAAGAGGTGGGGTGGCACATGCTCCAGAACACGAGTGTGGTGAGTAGGAACCTTCTCCACGCCACAGGACCCCAAACCCCAAACCCAAGTATGAGCAGAAATAATCTTTGTTTAGCATCATCGACTGATCCTAAACAACGGATCCCATCCTTTTCAAATCAGCCTGCAAAAGAACCTTCACGGCACAAAACCACATCCATCTCCTTAGAAACAGCATTGGGATGTTCCAGCTCCCCTTCTCCAGAGAGAGATTTACAGCTGGGATACCTCCATGGGCAACACAAGAGCAGAGACGCTCTTTGGACAGCCACAGATACCCCACATTTTGTCCACAAATTATAAACGCAAATTTGTATTTGTAATTCTCCCTCCCTGCCCCTTTCCCAAAAGTAGGTTTTGTTTTGACTTTAAGCAGGTAAGGTACAACCACCCCTTAAAACAGCCAGGTGAAAACAGAGTTTGTTTTACAGAGCTGGCTCCTGACAAGGTACTCTTGAAAGTGCCCTTCCTCTGGGCATCTACAGTACCTAAAAAAGAAGAAAACAACCTCCCAGCGTGCCCACGATGGCATCTGCCTACGCTGTGGCCTCCTGACAGCAGAGGACTGGCTCCAGTCCATTTCCTGACCATCCGGTTCTTAATTATTTGGCTGCACAAATCCTGCTGAGCCCCGTGTGCAACCGCGCAATAGGTCATGGACTCGGAATTGGGGCCTGGCCCAATTGTGATATTCCAGAAACATTTTTAGAAAGACAATATGCATAACGCAGCCTTCAGCAGAGCCCGTCCAATGGTCACACTTCATTCCTGTGACAGCCAGGACCTTTGCAAGCGCAATCCAATAATACACAGTAGCATTCGAAGCGGTGGCGGGTTACAGGGGGAGATGTGTTGCTGGTTATAGTGCTCAGCTGGGATGGCTTGGGTGAGGGCTGTCACGCTTTGTGTGCCAAAGCGTCTCGCCAAGTCCACAAGAAATCCCACAATGTCAGACAAGAGCGTGCAGAACACATTTCAACACCGAGGGGGGGGGGGAAAACCCCAACCCTCACCCGCGGCCTCCCTCGTGTAAAGTCCCATTTCACTGCTTGTCCAGAAGTGAGAGCTGAGTTCGTGTGAAACAAAGCTCCTCCACCTGATTTCACGCCCACACCATCAGCAAAATGGACAGAAATTGCTGAGATACTTGGGAAAAGGCTGCACACTGCAGTCATTCATCAGTTCAGGCTTTCCTCAACTCTTCCTCCTCCCCCAGTGCATTTGCATCTGCTCCACCGGGAAAAGGAGACACCCCCTACTGTAGAGGAGTTGGGAAAGCATGAAACCAATGGGAACTGGCTCAGCTTGTAGGCATGCTCCTGGACTTGGAGCTGATCGAACAAGACAGGGTCATGAAACTCAGGAAGGGAACCTGGAGCCGGGGCTGTTCTTGGAGCCACCTCTCCTGAGCTCTGTGGGAGAGCTGACGTTGCAGGAGCACTGCAGCCAAGGCATCCACGCGGGGCTGGTGGACACAGCCCAACACGTGTTGGAAAACCTGATCCTGCTGGATTGGCAGCTGGCTGATGGCGCAGGACCTTCAGTCAGGTATGAGCATGTAGGTTTAGGCACTCGAATCACACCAGCCAGCCAGGGTTGACCTCACCGAAGGCAAACACTTGAGTTTAAACACCTCGGCTTTAGAAACACCTCGGAACTCCCGCCGGAGTCAGGGGAGCCAAAGCAGGAGAGGACCCTGCAGCGAGGCAAACACCTGCTCCACTGAACAGCTCTCCAGGCTCCCACTGACAGCCGGGCACATCTCTATCACCAACAGGACCCAGCTCACACAGAGGCACCTCAGTTTAGGGGATTCTGTGAGCAGAATCCCACCCTCTGGGTCAAACTCAGGCATCTACATGTCACCACCTAGCACTACTTGAAGTGCTTTAAAACATTCTCCTCACACCAGCTGTCCCACCAGCAGCATAAAGGTCTTTCAAGGGGTACTAATAAGTATATTTAGGTAGATTAATTCTGTTCTCCTCATCTGGGCTCAAACAAAGTCCCCCATGAACCCCAGTCTGGATTTTCCTGACTCGTTTTTATCTCCTTGTTAAGCAGTGGCTGGGACAGCTCTGGTGTCACGCACTAGTGGACCAAAGCATAAAAGGTTTCCATTGTCCCTGTCCCCATGAATGCACCGGTTCACGAAACCCAGCGTGTGGATTTTCATACGGCTGCTGTGCAAGCGGGGTGCATCCCAACCGCCCCGTAAACCTTCTCCTGCAAGGACCAGGAAGGGCTCAAGAATGTTACGAGGCAGCGAGAGTGAAAATCCTAGAAAAAATTCCTTGCCCAGGCAGCCTCCCCTGCTGCTGTCAGTCACGCTGCAGCTCCTCGAGGCGCTGCGTGATGAGGAACTGCTGCCTCCGGGCCGCAACCACCCACGAGCCAAAATGAATCTTGGCAAAGCCCTCCTGGTTCTCGTCCTGCTCCCCGGCTTCCACAGCGACCTCTCCTCCTCTTGTTGCGAGCTCCTGTCAGAGACACTTAAATCCACCTCATTTCTTCAGGAAGCGGAGCAAGACTGATCCAAGTCAGCAGGTTGTTTGGAGCAGTGCTGGAGAAAGCTTTGCTGGCTGGGTCCTGGGACAAATGTCTGGATCAGTCTGGAGGGGCTTCCAGGATAGAAAAATGTAGTTTTTATTCCCAAAAACCTCTTGGGCAGATGAGGAAGAATAAGGTTTTACCATAAGAAAATAATATTTCAAGAGCTAGAGTAGCTCCTGCTTTCTTTTCAAGGCTCATCACAGTTCAGAGCCCGATTTACCTCCATCCTACACAGACCTGCACCTGTTCTGAACACACCACTGAATAACCACTCCATCCACACCGAGGACATGGCCACCTGCACGTTTGTCACAGATGTGAAGCAGAATGGCTCAGCTTCAATCCAAGCCACAAAATACTTCCTGCTCCCCACGGCCCCAACTCCACAGCTACCACCCAGCAGCAGGGTTGTAGTAAGTCAAGAGTAACAGCAACAAGGAGCATCCTTTTTGTGTCGTGTGCTGTAGAGAGCTCCGACCATGGCAACAAAGCCAAAGACAAGTGGTGGGTCAGGGACGGCAACACGCATGGAAATTCTGTCCTCCCGCTCTCCTCTGAACAGCCACCTGGCTTGGCAGCCTCAAACAGAACACTTTGGGAGGAAAATAAGGATTTCTGAGCTATTTAGCTTGACTTAGGAACACAAATTCCCACTGACCTTGCTGTGAGAGCACCCAATAGTGACAAACGCAGAACGAGGAAAACACAAAGCAAGACAGAACCGTTTTTCCTGGGGTTTGCTGCTCGGAGGAAATCAGATAGCGCTGCTGGACTGCCTTCCCAACTGGCTTTACAAGGAGCCACGGGGAAAAGGGATCACAGCAGAGCATTGCTATGCAACATGTAATCCTTCCTCCCAACAATGGTGCGCTGCGAAGCTCAGACTAAGTGCCCCCGTCATGATCAGTCTCAGACATGCTGCAACACACAATTTCTCAGTGTTTTAGCTGAAACGCCGAGGACAGGATTCCCATTCATTCCCAGCTGGGTCACGGGGCTCTGGCGGTGGTTTTCAGACAACTCTTGTCTGGGCAGCAGCAGGCCAGGGCGGACACCCAGCCGTGGGAATTCCTCGCTTATTGCTGCGCTGTCGTCATGGCTGGGCTGCGGCTCCAAGGCTTCAAACCATTCGCTATGGTTTGGGGCAGAGCAGGCAGCAAACCCTCCTCGGAGGCAGCTCATCCAGGGAAAAGCCTGCCCTCGCCTCGCCTGGCTTCGGGAAGGGCTTTGGGATGCCTCCCCACAAATCCAATCCCTTCCATCCCCCGTATGCTGAGCCCTCTTCAATTTAAATAGGCTTAGTCATTCTCTCAGCTCGAGTATTAGTGTTTGTTTGGACAGCAGCCACGGTCCCCACACACAACCAGAAGACCAGGCTTGTCCCTTCACACTGGCCAGTGCCATCGGCCGAATTATAAAAGTTTCACAGATTGTTAGAAGTTTTCCTTTCACCTTGTTAAAAAAAAACTTCTTTGCAGCCTGCTCCCAACCTGCTTTTTCAGACCAGTTTTCCCCTCCCACCACCCTTCCTTCTTTAAAAAATACAAACATTCATATTTTAGTGACATAGGTATTAAAACACGAACATTTAAGCATAGAACAACATAACCCTACTTAAAACTGAGAACTTCAGAAGTTTTTCCCCCGTGCTCAGTATTCCTAGCATGCCTCCCATGCTAAAAAAGCTCCACACAAACAACCAACTGCAATCACTTATGGGACACAGTAAGCGATTTTTTTCCAGAGTATTGATTTCCAGACCTAAGAAAGGCTTTGGCTGAGCCATTCTCAGCCTGAAAGGAGAAAAAAAATCCAGAGAGCATGCCTGGGCATTCCTACCTGTCATAACCTGCAGCAATTAATACCAGTGGCGGCCCTGAAAACTGATCTGTACGTTAAGAGCTCTTCTCAGGCTGTTATTTGCTGGGTTTGATTTGTACTTTGGTAAACATGTTATGCCCCATTTCTCACTGCAAACACATCCCTAAAAAACTGCCCAAAAGGATGCTTTATGCCTCTTTTTTTTTTTTTTTTCACGCACCAAGCTCCAAACCAGCAATTATCACACATCGTGAGGGTGCAACAGAACCTGGAGTTCGACTGGAACCACGCTAACGAGCAGGAACTGTGTGAGATGGGATGGTCAGTGCTTGTAAACACTGTCTCTGCAACGGGAGAGTTGTGTCTCCCTCCGCCTGTGTGTGACCTTTAGGGAGTCACTTAATCTTTCTGGGTCTCAATTTCCCCCCTCTGCCGAACGGAGCTCCAGAAATGAAGAGGGTGGCATGCTCTGATAACGTGTTATGTGATAGCTCATGAAGCTCCTCAGACAGATGATAGCTGGGCAAACATCTCCCTGATATGGAGAGCGCATCTCCAGCCCTCCAGAGAGATCCCTGCCAGCACCGCCTGGGGGGGAAAAGCCATTCCTCACATGGAATTCCAAAATAAGCAAGTCAACAGCAAGGGAAAGTGCAGGCACCTCCCACTATCCTCTCCAGAGCATCCCAGATGGCTTCAGGTGTAGCTGTCTCAGGATGGGTCAGCACTTGAAGCCTGCACGGGTGACCATGGCAGGGGGTTGGGACAAGGCGACCTTTAAGGTCCCTTCCAAGCCAAGCCATTCCAGGGTTCCACGGTCCTTCAGAAACACACGGTTTCTGAACAAACAAACCAAAACTTCTCGTGCAAAAACACAGTGAAGCCTCGCGAGAGGAACCAGTTTCAAAGCAGGAAACCGCTTAAAGAGAGGTCTCTTCTTGTTCTCCATTTCCGCCTTCCCATAATTTCGTGTAAAACATTCTCGGCTCTCGAGACAACTGCGGTTATACCCAGACTCCAGGCAAAGGCTCGTGTCCCTCCTTGTGGAAGGATGAAGGAAAAAGGCAACGAGAACATGATAATTCTTTTTTCTAGGGTAACAGCAGCCCCCTTTAATTGTGCCCCTTGGATCTGTAAGACATGCTTGACCAGACATACCTCTGGAAGAGGTCAGCACTCCTGGGATTAAGAAACTTAGCAACGCTCCAGAGAGGGAGTTGGAAAGTCATGTTTAATGATACTTTGCTGAGAAACTGGGCAAATTTAATTAAAACATCACTTACTCAAGCCCAGTGGAACTAATTGAGTGCTCTAATATTCCGCCTTTTCATTAATGGGTTACAAAAGAGGGCTGCACTTGTGTGTACAAGGGGGAAAAGGGGGGAGGGTGGAGAGAAGATGAGAGCTTTAGCAAGGCTGCCTGGGCTTCATTTAATACAACTCAGAAACTTCATTGCTGGCAACGGGGCTTTAATACAGTTGACTTCTCCCCCATCCCCTCCACACACACATCTCCCCCCAAAACACCCTCTCCACCCAAGACCCCTCGGAAAGAATGGCTGAATGAGGGAGAGTAGATCTGGCAAAGGAAGGGAAATTGCTTTTTTAATAAGTGGTCTATTCAGAGCTCCTGCTTTTCAATAAAGAGAAGGCTGGAGAAGTCCTGGTCTAATTACCTCATCCTCACACTAGACAAGCTCGCCCTTTCATTAACCACTGAGGTCATATCATATAACTTGGTGAGCCACCACGGGCACAACATGTTCAGTGATTATTTCACTGGTGGCAGCAAAATTACAGGCAGCCCATCAAGGTTGTAAAAAGCAGAAGTAAGATCATAATTAACTGAGAACGTCTACCAGAAGACACTAAAACTAGGCGGGATAGGATAATGTCACCCTCGTAGAAATACGCGGATTGTTCGCTGGTGTGACACCATGGAGAAACTGCTGTGGTGACCAGGAGGGGAGAGGGTTGCTTGCCAAATTAGTCAGTCCAGCACAGGTCCTTTTTTTGTTGGGTCTCAAGGGACTATTTGTATGTTTTGCCGTGGTTGGGAGTAATTAGACAGGAAAAATGACATGTAAAGAATCAGTGAGGGACCACCAAGCTTGTAGGGACTTCTCCGCTCCCTCAGCGAACACACACATCCACACGCCATAGGAACTCCAGTTGCAAACTGTTCAGCTCCAAAATGGCACAAATCAAGGCTGTCTGCAATCCTGTACTGCCTTTGATCCACCCCAAATCAAATCCAGATGAGTTATTGTTCCAATAACCACTCTAGGTTAGCCCAAAGTGGTTTCCAAAAGACTGCTGCAGTCACTGGGTGAGCAAACCCTACTCAATGGTTGCAAAGTCTTTATGGCAGGAGGTAGCTGGTGAGCAGCTTCTTTGAAGACAAACAAAACACGGTGAAAATCATATTTAACACGCTACCTTCCTCAAGGGAAATGACCACAAACTCAACAGGAACACAGTAATGTCTGCTGAGCAACTCTCATCCTCTGAGCCCTGAACTCACAGCAGGACCAGGAGGAAGGACAGGGATCAGACCTGGTATTCATCTACATCCGAGAGCAAGCAGCGCCAAAGAGAATCCATCCACCACACCGCAAGGGCCAGCCCAGGCTTCAAACTGGTTCCGGCACTTTGGAACCTGAAGCAAGCACTGCAAGTTTTGACCTGGTAGTCACAAAGCCAGCCTGGATCCTCGTCTCCGATCACCATCTGAGCGACACCGAATTGTGCCAGCGGTTCAGGGCCACGTATCCCGACCGTACAGACGTGTGTTCTCCTGATCTTCAACCACCACCCTCCCGAAAGCTTCCTCCTCCACATCCCCTTGTTCCCTGCCTGGCTCCGTGGCGGTGCTGCGAGCCTGGTGGGCTGCTTGGCTTGGCTTTCAACCACGCCACGGCACAGCAAACCATTCCAGCAGCACAAACTGAGAAACCATTTCAACTGCTGCTGCAAACAGGCAAAGGGAAGCTGTCAGACAGCAATCCCAACTCGGCAGACGCGTTGTGGGGGGACAAAAATAGGAACACTGGATCACTGACCTGCAGCGAAGGCCTGTGACTTGGATTGCCAGGAGGGCTCTCGGTGTCTGGACAACCGTCACAACTGTTACTCAGCTGTTTAGCTGCAGATATTACACTGAGAAACCACTGCCAGTGCCCAGAGCCCGCCTGTGCCAAGGGAAGTGCGGGAAGAGGATGCTGGAGAGTCCTGCATCTTCCCCTGGGAGCTAACTCGCGAGGATCAGGACACAGAAGGGAAGACTGAATCCCTCCAGCTCATCCTTGGAGCTCGTTTCGCTCAAAGTCACGCAGTGTAGAGCACGGATGGTAATTAAGGACACAAACCCTAAATCCAGGAGCGGCCACAGCCATATGGGCATCCTGACTGCAGCTCCTGGGACTGGGAACACTGGGAAACCCATTGGGGAGGTTTTCTAGCCCCGCCACTGCTGGTGGATATTCATGGAGCTACCAGAACTTGCCAGTGGCACCTAAAGCCACAGCCTTTGTGGGTTTTGATGAGACTGTATTGTGTGACTCCGGAATGAGAGGAGAGCCAGGACATCTCACAGAAACATCCAGCATGGAACCACAGCCTCCACGGGCCACCTTCTCCCTTGCCAGTCCCACCTGCTACACACTCAGCCCCAAAAGATGGGATTGAAACGAGTTCCATCATTCTGCAAAGCCCGTCTCACATGTCAAAGAGCTGCCACAGGAGTTCAGAGACACTGAGCCCTTTAATCCAGAGCAGGAAAGCCGTCAGCCAAAACCAGACACCAGCTAAATCCAGGATATTTCTAATCCTGATCTCAGCGCTGTCTAGGAGCATCTGGTAGCGGGGAGAGGGGGAGACATTTTGCTGGCCAGCCCTGGCTGGTGGCATTCCCCGATGCCCCAATTCCGTCGCAAGGAATGACATTTTATACATAGACACAGCAACAACTGAGCTGGGGTGGCCATTCCTAGAATGCACAACTGGCTGGGCTGCATTTGCCTGGGAAACTGGAGACCCAGGTCCCCCATCCCAGCCCCAAGCCCGCATCCAATCACACAGACAATAACAAGGCTCGAGGGCTATTTCTGGCCTTACAGTATGTCCCCCTCGGAGGTTGGTGCAATGGAACACTGATCCTAAGCACCTGTGCTGGCCAGTCTGAAGGATTTTCGTGTTGGAGCAGCTCTAGGCTAGGTACGGCCAAGCAGATTACGGGAGAAGGTGGAAAGCCCCGTCCTTTCCCCCCCTTGCTGGGATGACCCAGCACTCGCAGACACTTTGTCCTTTACATCAGTCACAGGAAATGCTGAGCTGGAAGGGATGCACGGGGATCATCGAGCCCAAATCCTGGCCCTGCAGAGGACAAACCCAAAAATCACACCGTGTGCCCCGGAGCATTGTCCAAATGCTTCTCGAACTCTGGCAGTCCTGCAGGGAAGGCCCCAGGCAGCCTCGTGGAAGGTGTGAAGAGCAGGAAGAGAGGATAAAGATGGGAAAAGGAAAAAGGGACTCTACAACCAGGCAGTGTCTTCTGCTCTAGGTGACACAGAAGGTTTCTGCCAGAAGACAAAACTGCAGGGACTTTTAGGTCTGAGGTCAGCCAGAAATTAATGTCTCCACCCTGGCTTCCTGCCAGGTGTTTCTCCAGCCAGTTTTAAAGAAACCTGGCCAAGGAGATGCTACGCTGTCCATGCTCTGCTGAACTGCTGCAAGAAAAGCATCTCTCAAGGACATGTTGTGGCAGCATAAATCCCTTCCTCTGTGTCCTACCTCGTGTGAGCGTGAGGAACCTGTCTTTCCATCCCTTTGTGGTGTAAAACCATCTCCCCTCCCTGTGGGAAACCAGCAATCTTTGTCCCCACCTCATATTCCCTAGACCTGGACAGTCCCACTTCTTCCCCCTGGTCTCCCTCCAAAGGTTTTGCACGACTCTCGAAGCCACAGTGAAAACCAGGGCATAACCCCACAACTCAGACCCCTCCTCTCCAGAAGGAGAATCGCTCCACTCATTTCACATCCAACACTCCCACTCCACACCCCCAAGCACAGCATTATTACCCCCAAAAACCCCACAACAGCCTGACCCCCGCCACCCTGCGCCGCCTTCAACGCACCTTCATGCCCACCAGGTTGTTGTGGAAGTCCACCCTGGCTCGCAGGTCCTTGTTGGGCTTCCTCCCCAGGAACTCCTTGACGAACTTGTTGCTGTATTTGAGGTTGTCCCCACAGCCTCCCCACTGCCAGGCCTCCCTGTTCTCCAGGTCGGGCGCCTCGTCGCAGGTGCAGCGCTCCATGCGCCCCGCGCTGCACGCCTTGGCCATGGCGTGGGTCAGCCCCGCCGAGGAGATGGCGTACAGGAAAGCTGTCTCCTTAAAACCTGCAGGGACAGGAGGGAGAGGCTCTAATTGCAGCTTAAAGAAAGGAAAAAAAAAAAAAAAAAACCCAGGAAATGGAGGCAAAACCTGTTGTGAGTTGTGTCAGAGAATAACGGAGTGATAAGGTTGGAAGGGACCACACCGGGGCATCTGGTGCCGCCTCCCTGCTCCAGCAGGGCCATCCCAGAGCACAGGATCACATCCAGACTGCTCTGGAATACCCCAGTGAGGGACACTCCACAGCCTCTCCAGACAAACTGTTCCAGTGCTCAGACACTGCGCAGGAAAGAAGTTCCTCCTCAAGTTCAGGTGGAATTTCCTGGGCATCGGTTCCTGCCCGTTCCTCTTGTGGCACTGCTGGGCATCACTGGGAAAAGCCTGGTCCGTGCTCCTGACACCCTCAAGGCACGGCAAGCTCTGTGTGCATCACTGATGGTGAAGAGGACGCAGGGGAGGGTAAGGAATGATGGACAGAGGTGGCACAAGGCAGGAGTCAGGAATGCAAATGGAATCCGGCCAGCTCGGTGGCTGCCACTCTGCATCTCTCACAGACAGTCCCTGCCTGAAAATGGAAAGAGTTGAGCAAGAGTTGCCCCATCCCTGGAAGTGTCCAAGGCCAGGTTGGACAGGGCTTGGATCACCCTGGGATAGTGGAAGGTGTCCCTGCCCATGGCAGGGGGTGGCACTGGATGAGCTTTAAGGTCCCCTCAAAGCCAAAGCATTGTTTGACTCCATGAAGAGCTGGACAGGACATGTGATGCCATGATGATTTTTTGCTTTTTCTTTTATACCCCTTTTATACACTCTCTTATAGAGCTTTTATGTATTCTCAGTGCTTTTAGCCCACACAGTTACAATTCTTTAAGTTTGATCCCTTCCCTCACACCCAATATCCCGCTAAGCCAAGAGCCCAAACACCCTGGAAACCCCAGACCCCGAGGGCCTCTCCAGAACACATTCTGTAAACAAAGCCAGGCCCAGCCAGGGGAAGGTTCCTCGCTGAGGGGTCTCGCTGGAGTCCCTCCCTGGGCAATCTTTGATAGATGTGCTAATTAGCAAGGCCTGTAATTGCACACACATCACATCGTGGGGGGCCATTTCTCCGGGGGGCATTTCGGGGTGCATTTCGATGTGCATTTCGGTGCCCCTGAGGGTCCTTCAATAAACACCGAGGTAAAACCCTTTTTCCCTCTTAACTGTGTTCAGCTCTCTTAATTTTAAGACCAGGAAAAGGCGTCACATGGAGGTCCCAATGCTGCTACCAAGGGGACACCAAACAGCAGGAACCCAGCACAGACTTCCAGTCTTCCTCATTCTTCCCTCTCCTCCTGAAAGAAGTCACTGGGTCCTACTCCAGACCAGAACTGTTGACAGAAGACACCCGAGGGCTGGGAAGCAGGAGATGTGTCACCCGATGCAACACCTCACTCAACAAAACCAGTCTACACCTCAAACCTTCTGTGTGCAGCCCTTCTTTACACCTCCACTCCCACCTGCAGGGATGTGACAGCATCCACTCCCCCAGCAGGCAAACTGACACCCAGAGGGACCCGCGGTTCCAATCCAAATTATAAAAGCCAGAAATAAAAAGCAAACATGGCAGTATTTATAGCTGCCCATTCTCCAGCTATGGAAGCCGTAAACGACTGCATATTTGAGATGCAATTCCAGAACAGCTTTGGATGGGATTCAAGAAATCCCCCACTCAAAAATAACACAAGTGGATGGTGACAGTAGTGGATATATCTGCGAGCTGGTGTGTCAACCAAGGACATGCAGAGACACTGCCAGGTCATTTTTGGAACTGTTCCTCGGGAGGTTCATGATAGACCAAGCAAACTCATGTGGCCATTCCCAGAGTCTGCCTTCCCAAAACACTCCCAGGAGCGGGAAGACTGATGAAAATCCAGCCCAGGAGACTGAGGTTTGGTCCTCCCAAGGGTTCTGAGGTTCTTATTCCTCCCAGCTTGTGGTAGGAATTATCCAGTCGTTCTACTGCTCATCTGGAAAAGGAGAACAGGAGCCTTTTCCTCGCTAGAAACGACCTTAAAATAAAAAAAGGTTCAACTCCACACTCACTGAGGACCCTGCAAGGAGTGGCGAGAGTTAAAATAACACATTTTGTTTTCTCCCTGAAGCCAGACTGCGTCCTCTGACAGCCCAGAAACATCTCCAACGTTGCAAACACTTCCTTGGAAGCGGTGAGAGAGTTCTGTACTTAATTCACACACCAGAAACTCACGGGTACGCAGCTGACTCCTCTGGCTAGAAAACGCCTTCTAAGCATCTCTCATCCTTTGTAAAGTATTTCATTCCAGGTTACACCCCAGGTCAGACTGCCCACGTGGCCGTCAGAGGGATGACACCACCAAACACAGATATTCCCAAGCCTCTGTGCTCCTGGATTGGAGAATTCGTGCCACAGCAACACAGAACGAAGAGGTGCCAGCGTCAAACAGAGAATCCTCGGTGGGATGGGGAGTGCAAACCCTTCCCTGAAGGTCTGAGACACTGCAGTCATGGCATGGTTTGGGCTGGAAGGGACCTTGAGATCCATCTTGTTCCACCCCCTTCCACAATCCCAGGTTGCTCCAAGCCCCGTCCAAGCTGGCCTTGCACACTTAACTCACAGCCACCAGCCTTAACTGATTGATTAGGCAGCCCAGATCTCCACCCTGCTTGAAGCCCTCCCGATTTAAAGCGCTGAATTCGGAGTGGTTGTGGAATCCCAGCAGAAAGTCAGCGCCGTGTGACCACAACACATTCCAGGCCTGACAGAAAGCCAGGAGGAGCGGCTCATCTGCCAGCTTCTCCCTTTCCATCAACTCTGCCTCTGCTCCTCCCGCTCCCCATCACTGAGAGCTTCCCAAATTCCCTGTGCCCATCAGCACGGGGATCATCTCACCCCCGGGCAGCTCCCAACCAGCTCCATGTGACATTTGGCTCTGGCCAGATTTTAAAGCCATCTCCACCACGCACTATTTGATTGCACCAAGATATTTTGTAACAAGATAATGAGCTTTAAATCAATGCAGGCATTCTAAGCCCCAGTGCCTTGACAGTCTGCCGGCCGTGGCTATCCAGTTTCAGCCATTTCCAAAATTGTGCACGAGTATCCAAAGAGGATAACGAGTCCCTCAAACAATCCCCTGTTATTTTAAGAAACGGGGCTGCATCAGCCCAAGCTGCAAACCAGCAGCCAGGGCTGGTCTGGTGACCAAAGTGTAAAAGCAGAGGGAGAAACTTTTAAATGAAAAAAAAAAAGTGGTTTGGGGTTTGTTTTTTTTCCCCCCCTTTTTCCTTTCTCCCAGCAATGGTCCTGGAGGGGAGGAAACAAGCCCTGGACGATGAATTTGGAAAGCTGTGTCCTCGTGGGTGATACCCTTTGCCCTGGGGTATCACTTGCTGCAGCGCTGAACCAGGAACCAGCAGCTCCCGGAGAGGAGGAGGAGGAAGATTTACAGGGCACTGCGTTACCGCACGGGAACAGCACCTGAAGGATTTACGGCACCGGGGGAGGGCAGAGATGCTGCAGGGATATAAAACACGGGAGAATGAGACAGCAGCAGAGCCCTGCAGCCCTCGGAGCTCTCGTTTATCACACAGGCCCCTGACAAGGGCTGGGATGGGGGGGGGTCTCCGTGGGGTTTTAACTCCAGGCTGATGCCAAGTGCCCCTCGGCCGGGGCTGCCCAGGGGACAGGCACGTCTGAAGGAACGAGCTGCGGCCTCCAGGTGTCAGCATGAGAAAGTGCTTGGCTTCCCCAAGGCACCACTAATCCAGGGACTCCTCTGGCATGCGGGGATATTTTTAAATGTCTTGCAGCTCTGGCTGGACCTCTTGGGTTTCATAAGGACTTTCCTTGTTTCCACCAGTCAGTGACAGTGCATTAGTTAAGCCCCGGTGCTTCTGAATTACTCCTCCTCACTAATTAACCCTGCAAACCTCGGCTTCTATCTTCAAAGGCTTCACACCCCGGCTTTTCCAGGTCCAGGCCCATTGCTGAGTGTGGCACTTCCTGGAAGTCACTAAAGCCCTGGAGACCCTCGCATGCTGTCTCTAAAATGGTGCTGCAGCCTGGAAATAACTGGATTTTACTGGGAGGGTGGAGGAAACTGGACTGTACACGGCAGCACACAGAAAGGAAAAAGTACCACCTGCACCTCCAATACCCCTCATTCCTGGCCATCTCCACCTGAGCTGCTGGGAGGAAGGGTGGGAATTACCCACTGCTCACATCCAGGGCAGTAACAGGACACGAACATTTGCAGGTTTTGCCCTGTGCTATGACAGGGCTCCCCTTGCCCTCTCTAACAGGACAGCACAGAACAGCCTGGTTTGCCTTCTTCCCCTTAAAACGGTGTTTTCTCGACCTCCTTCCTGACAGACCGGCACAACAAGTGGGAAAAATAAATAGGGAACGAATAAACAAAACAATAAAGAAAGAGGGGACGGCTTTGAGAGCTTCCAAACCCTCTCCTCCACCAACAGCTGCATTTGCAGCAGGAACGGGGCGAAAACGCAGCTCCTGGCTGCAGAGACCTGCACAAACACCTCCAGCCTCCGAGGAGAGCAGCCAGGGCCAGCAGTGGGAAGCAGGCAGGGCAAGCCCATAAATTACCCCCATTAGCACATTCTTTGCCTGCTGCCTTCCAGGGATGAGCTCCAGCCTTCCACAGAGCTCTCCGGGGAAGCACCACCAGCAAAGGACGCCCCAGACTGACCATCAGGGGAGGAGATGAGTGCAAGGGGTGCAGATACCCCCCCTGAGACCCCCCAGACTCACCTCTCTTGAGGAGGCTGGCCCGGTAGCGGCCCTCGAGGGTGCAGTTCCAGCGCTCGAAGCGGAACTGGTACTGGCACTCCAGGGCGCTCATGCTGATGGCCTCCATCAGGGTCTCGGCCACGCCGGGGTCGCGCCGGCACATCCGGCGCTGCTTCTTCTCCAGCTTCAGGCGGTCACACACCTTGTAGTGGGCCTTGACGGCCGCCTCCTCCATTTCCGAGGTCAGAGGGAGGATGGTCAGGGGTTCGTTGCCCGTCAGCCTGCCGAGAAACAGAAGGGCACCACGGTGAGGGAAGGAAAACCAAAAAATTCTAGGGAGAAATTCTCCCCCCGTGAAGGTGGCAAGGCCCTGGCACAGGTTGCTTGGAGAGGCTGTGGTGGCACCATCCCTGGAAGTGTCCAAGGCCAGGGTGGACGCTGAGCAAACTGATCTAGTGAGTGGCATACCCGCCCAGGGCAGGGGCTCGGATCTAAATGGTCTTTAAGGTCCTTCCAACCCAAACCATTCCGGGATTCTATGAAATCCAGCCTGTGGTAGAAGTGGGATCAGTGGTGGGATCAGAATCCCCTAGTTGAGCACCCCTGTGGATTTGATATCTGGGCCAGAAGTGGTTTTACAGTGAGGCTCCTCATGGTGCATGTGCAAGGTGGCAGCAGGAAAAAGGTAAGAGGAAATATCTGGATTTACGCTCCCTACCAGCTCCCACAGAGCTTGTTTGGACATAAACCCCCGGCCACCTCCACCACAGGACTGTGTTCAAAACTGAAAGTGGAAAGGAATCATTTCAGGTGCCTCACTGCACTAACTTGGGGAACTGGCAAAAATACACGAGCGCCACCGTCGCCGTCCTGGGCATGAACAAAAAAATCATTTTAGCACATCAAGCAGAGCCAGAACCCAGCTTGGGAAGGGACAGAGGATGATTTGTCCCATCAAAGCCCAAGAGACACCCTGAGAAAGCACAGAAAGCCACCCTGCCCTCAGCAGAAGAGATCCTGACACAAAACCCAGCGAGCCGCAGCCTGAGCTTGGAGAGCAGGATACACTTTCCAGGAGGTGCTGCCAAAAGCTTTTACAAGACAGAACAAGCTCAGAATCTAAAAAAAAAAAACAAACCCCAAAGAAATCTGCGTCCCTTTGCCTTGTCCCCTCCCTCCCCTGCCTCCTCCCAGCACAAGGTCCTTGACTCCACAATGTGCAACAAAAGATGCCAGCGGACTGTTCCTGGTGTCAAGTGACGAGCTGCTGGAAAAGGACCAGGCTGGCACCGGCCCCGGGGAGCAGAGAGGCTGCAGGAACATCTGCTGGGCTCAGGAGAGCTGTGCTGGCCAGGCTGCTGCACCCCACTCTCCTGGCTCGGCCCTGTTCCGGCCAGGTGCCAGTCCACACAGTCAATGGGAATCACTATCCGGGCTTGCAGAGGACCTGGAGACACAATCCCTGGCCAAAGAGGAAGAATGGCTGAAATCCAGACCTGGAACACGCTGGAACGTTGCAATCCTGCGGTGGGGAGTGCGGGGATGGGCTGGGGGCTCGGGCATCTCCACTGCTGCGGGAGCACTGGGGAAATGGGGTGATGGGAATGGGAGGGGAGCACTCCCTCACCCCCTTTGCTGAGATCCCGGGAACCCTTTAAAGCCCCACCTGTCCTGCAGGAGCAGTGATCTGCTGTTCTTAATGAGCATTTCTCTCTAATCAGTGGGATGCATCCTGCCAGGAGCACAGCTCCTGAGGGCTGGCACGCAGGATGCTTTAACTCCCAAACCTTGGTGCACCATGGGCATAAAATCCTGACCTGAGTCCCGGCCAGGGACATCCAGTACAGATCTGATCATTACTGAGGCATTGATGAGGTGATTCTGAGTATCAGCTCTCTAAGGGAGGGAGCAAAAATGGCTGAGTGGGGAATTTTTGGATCAAAGATGGGCAGGAAAATGTTCTCCTTCAGTTACATTCAAAGGTATTGATACCTCCAGAAAAAAACCTGCAGCGATAAAAGCACACAGTGATTTGTGGGAAACGTGGAAAAATACGTTCCCTCAAGTTTTGCTCCCCACAAAGTAATAAAAATAATAATAAAAAAAACCTAAAAGGCCAAACAGCAAGGTCTATTTGAAGCATATTTTAACCCTTTCATTTCTGACCTGTCCCAGCTGCTCCTCAAGGCGAGGGGACATCACCCAGCCCCGGTGCCTCGTTAGCCAAAGCTCCCAGGAGGCTCATTCATGAGAGAGGTGCCTCAGCCTGAGCTTCACTGGAGCAAAGATCTGTAACGAAATCTCCAGGACGTTCATTCCTGGCCTTCATGGTACTCTCAAAGTTCATTCCTGCAAACTTTTGTGGGTGGCACAAGAGACCCTCGGCTGGCAAAGGAGAGGGAGGCATCGAAGCATTTTCTAAGCTCTCTCTCCATTTTTTCTTTCCAACTGAGCACGGATTGTTCACCTAAATGGCCTGGAAAAAAGCTCCAAGGATCCTGTAGCAGATGGCTCTTGGAGTGAGGAGGGATACAGGAACTGATCCTACAGCCAGGATTTCTGCAGAGCAATGGTTTTCACCCTCTTCCCGCCTTCCCCTCAGGTGCTTGGCTTTGGGATACTTCAGATTACAGTTTCCCACAGGTCAGCCCTCCAAAACTTGCTGATAACATAACCCAATCATGTGTTATCTCAAATAAAAGTCACCTAAACAGACACAAAATAAAGATCCAGGGACAGGGAGACGGTAGGAGACAGGATTCATGGTGCTGCACCGTGCCACAACTCTTCCCCAGCCGGTGGAAGAACAAACCGCGGAGCACACGTGACGAACGGAGACCCACCCATCACTGCCCACATTATTGCTCAGAAGCATCCCCAGAACAAGACAAGGAGTAAATTTAGGGGAAAAAAAGGGTTTTCCACCTCGCCAGCAAGTGACGAAACTCTCCTAGGTGAAGAGAAGAAGCCACACACACGGACCCACACGCGCATTTTCCCTCCCGGGGCCCTCGGCTCCGCGCGCGCATTCCAGAGGCCCTGGGAACGGGGCTGAGGTGGCACTTTCCAGAGCGTGGCATCAATAACAAAGCGCTGGCAGAGCCGGGGAGAGCTGCCCCACCTGACACGCTGCCTCCGAGCTCCCGCTGCATGGAACCTTTCTAATCCCATAAAGCCCTTTTATGCAACCTCGGCTGAGCGAGGTCCTGTAAGGCAACGGTGTCAGTCGGACGCTTTCTCAGCTCCTCACAAAGGCCAAGCTGTTCTTTCCAAGGAAATGTTTCAGGGGAGCTGTGTGTGTGTGTGTGTTTTTGTTTTTTTACACACCCAAGCCACAACTGTTACGATTAAACCGCCAGCCAGAACCCCGTGATTGTGTTGCTTCGCTCCAAGAAGGGGCTGAGTGGGAGACAGAGTGGACGACTTTAAGTGGAGAAAGGTTGAAACTGGATGATCTTTAAGGTTCCTTCCAACCCAAAACCATTTTAAGCTGGATTCCAAGATTCCAAAGGATTGTGTGTGTGTGTGTGTCCACCAGGAGCCTGGAGAGCGAGCAAACAGCTCATGGCACACGACCCAGGAAGCTTTAACTCTCTGGAAGTTAACTCCAGCCTCTCTGAGAGCAATACGAACCCACAGAGTCAAGGGACTGTTTACAGAACTCAGAATTTTGAATTTCTGCTTCAGAACTTTGCATTTTGATGAACCTCGGGGGTCCCTTCCAGCTCAGGACATTCTATGGTTTTTTTGACCTAATCTCGCCCAACTTCTGCTCCGAGTGCAGCATCCAAACCTCGGGAAGGACCTGGTTGTCCCGTGCCACACCCACCACGCTGAGAGGAACCTTTGCAGCATCGTTTGTGCTATTCCCACTCCAGTTCCACCAGTTTGAAGCCAGGAAATCAGAAGGTTTACCATTAATTGATGTAAAAAGCAAGACCCATCTGGTTTGCACACACGCTGCTGGTGTCACTCCGCTTCCTTGGTCGTGAACTTCATCTCAAACACCGCTAATTCCTTTGTTTTCCCGGAGTTCAATCACCAGGATTTGGGAGAGATCCCAAGCACAGCCGCTGCCACTGCCCCCAGCTCCCGCCGATAACCGCGCGGCCAAGTTTTATCTGTGACTCCATGGAATTATTGACGTTCCAAGAGGCAGTTCCAGACAGATCCCGCTGCCCGCTCATCTCACGAGTCAAGAGTTTTTACTTGAGCCTCATCAGCTCACACTTCCATCAGTGCCCCTGGATTTTCCCTTGTTTAAGTGGGGACTTTCCTGACGAGGATTTGAGGGGGATGAGGCAGAATTGAGGCACCTACACAGACCTGTGAGTGCACCCTCATTTCTGAGGCGCTCCAGAGTTTTCCTGGCAGGTGCCACCAGAGACAAGATCCAAGGTGAGCTGTTTTCCTGCCAGGAAAGGCCTCTGCTATTCCCACCTGGAATGACAGGCCAGCTGAAACACTGCATTCCTGTCCCAGAGCTTCCTCCTGAGTTAGGAAATTTCTCTTTGGTCCATCTGTACGATGACTGAATTAATCCTGGTTTCACTTTCCACATGAATTTTTCCTGTGGTATTGCCACACTTTCAGCCCCCTTTTTCTTCTCTTTCCACCATTTTTCCTTTAATAATTTAAAAAGCTTCTGGAAAATTGACAACTTGACCATGAATCTTCACTACAACACCTAAATTGATGATTGCACAACTCAAGGAGCCTGAGTTACGGACACCAGGCCTGTATTGTTTTATTTTGCACCTAATAACCTCCAGTTGCCCCCTCTCTCTCCCACCATCGCGCTCCCACACTGTGATTCTTTCCTAAATCGATTTATCCCACTCCTCCTCCCACAAAGGCTACTGGATATTTGATGAATAAAAATCCAAAAGTCCAAGAAAAACATCTGAATTTCAGGGTGAGTGATGAAGATCTGAAACAAGAGCTGGCCACTGAAGACTCAGCCACCTCATTCTGCACTGCCTTGTTTGGGTTTTTAAGTGTTTACAGCTCTAAGTGAACTCTAAAATACCCCATATCTCCTTAGATTACATAAAAACAAGGCTATGGATTCTCCAAACCTCAGGCTTCCACAATGACATCTCAGCAAGTGTTCACAAAGATTGTTCTGTCAGAATTCTCCACCTCTACCTCAACCCTTTCCCAGTGTAATTTTCCCAGCGGTCTCCTGACAGGATGCTGCGACATTGTGAGGGTCAAGGAAGGCGACAGGAGGAAAAGTGGTTTTCTCCCAGCCTGAGGAAATCCAAACCGCCCAGGGCTTTACAAGACAGAGCCGAACTCCACCTATAAACCAAACCCAGCTCTGCTAAAACTCATCTTTGCGAGTTCCACCGCGCCAGTTCCCTTCCCTCAGTTCTCTTCTCTCACCATTCCCAACCAGCTCTGCCTCGGGCTCACCTCTCCCTGTCATTGTCCCTGAACAATGGTGCCTGGCTGTGGGAGACCATTAAACAAAGCAATTGGAAACTCCAGGAACCAGCACAGCGATTCCCATCACAATTACGCCCCAATGGCTGTTTTGATCCTTATCTTCCTCTCAACACCGCGGCAAACACGGCCAGAGCTTTCTTTAGGTGACAACCTCTCAAATGTCACTTCCTCCTTAGTCTGCAGTGCCCAAATCTCAGCTGCAGCTCCCACACGAGTCGCAGCCCCCACCACAGAGGCCACTACGACTTTACACGCTCCCAAAAACACAAAGTAGAGGTGATAGGGCCTCCCAACCTCACAGCATCCAGGTGGGAAGCAGCCAAACCCCACAGTCCTGCTCCAAAGGACAGCGTGTGCTTGATGGCTTTCCTAGTGGAAGGTTCTGGGATTTTAGGATAGAGGGAAACGCCTGTAGGTCCTTGGATCGGCTCCTGAGTGATGGGAAGGAGGAGGAGAGAGAGGATAAAAGCTACAGCACAGGGGAACTTCCAACCCAGAAGATCCCACTGACCGGGGAAGGAAGCACCAGTCCCCATCAGACTCCTGATGGAATCTGCTCAAACAGATTTTTGAGGGATTTTTTTTTTTAGGGGAAAAAAGGTGCAGATTCTTGTAGGTTTCAATCATTCAAGCCTTTCTTCAACCATGCCTGGACAGATCCACACCGCGGTTTCCCGAGCGTCTCAGGATGGACACGTGGACATGGAAGGACCCTGATCCACACAAAGCTGCCCCAACAACCTTGGGTCCTACCCAGAGTTATTCCAGCACCCAGCAAAAGGGGAAACAACAGCTGCCTCTGGACAAAATAATCCAGTGGTGCAAACCTCTAGCTCTTCCCTTCCCAGCACAGCTTTCCTGAATGCTTCCAGTACTCACAGCAACCACTCTGATCCCCAAGTCCATTCTGGGTGTTCCCACAGAGCTTCCCATGTCAGCCTTTGATGAGGCTCACATGGAAGTCAGAAGAATTCTCCCAGGCTGCTGAGCACAGAGGGATTTCCCCAGGCCTGCACTGAGGAGAGCACTGGACTCCAACAACCAACGGGTTGTTAAACCAGTTCAGGAAGGGTTTTTCTGGGAATGGGACAAGACACGGATGGTTTTCTCCCAGATGTGGGATGGTTGCCGCACATATAAATAAACTTCCATCCAATTTCCTGCCAAAACAGGCCCTCACCTTCCCCTGGACAAATTACCAAAAAGTTTAGCGTGTAAAATTTAAAGGCAAAATTTAGCGGCCAAAGGAAAAAATCTCTCAGTAGGTGAGCAGGGAAGATGTGACTCAGTTCAGCTGGGGAGGGCTGGAGATGTTCCCACTCCGGCAGAGGACTTTATGGGATCAAGGTGCCGTGAGGAACAGCTCTTCTGGCACCGTGGCAATCAGGAGCACCACAGGAAGCTCCTTCAAGCTGCTGCAGCACTCCTCCCTCCTGCAAAGCAGGAGACCTGCACAGGTTATGAATTACAACTCACTGAAGGAAGGATTTGCCTTCCTCCCCTCTCCAGCGAGCAGGAACAAACTCAGAGAGATCCCACAGCAGAGGAAAGAATCGATTTTGGGTCTTTGGTGATGCATCTGAACCACAAGGCTGAAGTAATTTCTCCTCCTTCCCCCTCCTCTCCTTACACCAAACCTTACTCAGGAAGTTTCCAGCCCATCAGAGCAAAAGACATGTTTTATTTTAGGGAAATATCTCAGCCCCAAGACCTAATTCGCCTGCAACAACCCGCTCTGTCCACAAACAAGCAGAAGCAGAGAAAGAGGGCGGGGAGGGAAAGGTTGTTTCCTCTCCCCTTCATCCTCTCAAGAATGAAACAGAAATCAGGGAGATTTACGAAGGATTTTCAGCCCAACGGTGCCAGTGGAATGCATGGGCCAGGCAGCAACAGGGGCTTTCACTCCCGATTTAAGAGGCATTAGCTCTGCCCCTGGCAGCCTGTGCCAGGAATTATCCCCCCACACTGTCCCCTCCCTGGCTGGACAGCTCCTGGACCCCCAGTGCAAACCCCTGCTCCTTGTCCAGCCACTGCTTATTTTTATTTAATCCATTTTTTTTAGCCTAACATCATTTCTTTCGGCCTGGAGCCCACTCCAGCACAGGCAACACAGAGCTGGGAGTTTTGGTGCAGGGAAGCAGGAAAATGGGGAGCAGCGGGGTGGAAGATGCAGAATTAACCCAGAGAAGAAAAATAAAAGGGTTGTTTTAACTCATTAACTCCACGTGGTCTAGAGGGGAGGAAAAAAAATCCCCCCAAAAACCAGAAAGAGACAGATTTTCAGAATACTGGGGCTTTTGTTTGGGGTTTTTTTTTGGGAGGGAGGGGGGAATAGTTCGTGGGTTTTGGGGGTTTTTTTACATTACTGAATACCCTTCCATCCCAGGATCCCAGCTCCATCCCTGACATAGGGTTAGAGAAATTCACGCTCTCAGGCACAGGGTGAGGCTGTTGAGGTGGCCTGTGCAGGGCCAGGAGTAGGACTCAATCCTTGCAGGTCCCTTCCAACTCAAGATATTCAATGATTTTTTCATCTAAAATTGGGCCTAAAATGACACAGAAAACAAAGGACATTTCTAGATGCCACTCACAGGAAACATCCAGGTTCATCCCTGCCTTGCTTTTGAGCAGTTTTTGGTGGGATTGAGGACCAGGAAAGGACCACAAGTGTCATGGATCACATGACAGAACACAGCAGAAGAATTTCTATCAGATTTTAAAGACAGGAGGCCAAAGGAAGTGGCCCAGGCGCTCAATGGCCTGATTTTCTCGCGACAAAGTTGAGCCACAGGGAAACTCAGTTCCACTGCTCCTACCACAAATCCCAAATTCCTAGAAGCCAAAATGTCACCTATAAACCTGCAGAAATAGCTTTGATTTTCTGTTCCAAGCAAAGAAAATCCAAGTTCATGGTCTTTCTCACCAGCTTCCCTTATCTGGGAAGAGCTGCACAGAACAAACAGTATCTGGCATTTGGAATCCAAACAAAGGGGCCCCAAAACCCCATAAATGTTTGTTCCCTGTGCTTCTTGCACTGATGCTGCTTTTTATTTATTCCAGCAGGTTTACCAAGAAGGAATCAGAAAACATCACACGGTGGGGGGGGGGNGGTTTTACCTCGGTGTTTATTGAAGGGTCCGCAGGGGCACCGAAATGCACATCGAAATGCACCCCGAAATGCCCCCCGGAGAAATGGCCCCCCACGATGTGATGTGTGTGCAATTATAGGCCTTGCTAATTAGCACATCTATCAAAGATTGCCCAGGGAGGGACTCCAGCGAGACCCCTCAGCGAGGAACCTTCCCCTGGCTGGGCCTGGCTTTGTTTACAGAATGTGTTCTGGAGAGGCCCTCGGGGTCTGGGGTTTCCAGGGTGTTTGGGCTCTTGGCTTAACGGGATATTGGGTGTGAGGGAAGGGATCAAACTTAAAGAATTATAACTGTGTGGGCTAAAAGCACTGAGAATACATAAAAGCTGTATAAAAGAGTGTATAAAAGGGGTATAAAAGAAAAAGCAAAAAATCATCATGGCATCAAAGCTCCTGACAACAAGGCCTGACCAAACCCTACAGACCCAGCCAGGGCTGGAAGCTCCACAGGGAGAGCTCTGCTCAGGGCACTGCAGGGATCAGACCTTTTGACTCAGACCAGGCACAGTATTAAAAAAATAATAATAATAATAAATGGTAGACATGGAGAAAAGAGCCCTTTTTCCAAACTGCACATCATTAAACGCCAAGGCTCATCGCCACCGGATGTTGTGAAGCCCAAAATGATGAACACGCTCCAAAAGGGATTAAACAAACTCAGGAAAGGGAGGTTCATCCAGATGGGTGATGAAACACGAGGGCTCGGGAAGCCTTTAAACCACGGACTGCCAGCAGCAAGCAGGACACGTCAGGAGCCACATCACTTGTCCCAGCTCTCCTTGGATCCCCCCAGAGGGCCATGTCTGGCTGGAAAACCTTTGATTTGACCCCATATGGCAGCTGTTGTGTGCCCAGCCACCTGCAAGATGCTTCTCGCTCCAGCCACAGCACTTAAACATTTAACATTTAACCCATCTGCACTCTGGAACCCTTCGGATGACGGCAGGAAAGGCCCCGGAGGCGTCGAGCACACGCCACGCTGATATTTCTGCAATTGAGGTCTTCTAGTGCTTAAAGGGGGCTTATAAAAGAGAGGGAGAGTGACTTTTTACAGAGAATAAGACAGGGATAGGACAAGGGGGAATGGTTTTGAATAAAGAGGAGAGATTTAGATGAGGTGTTACAGAAAAGTTCTTGGCTGGTGAAAAACGGGCTGTCCTGAGAAGCTGTGGCTGCCCCATCCCTGGAAGGGTGCAAGGCCAGGCTGGACAGGGGTCGGAGCAAGCCCAGTTGAACCCTCGCAGGTGCCCAGCACGGCTCCCACCCACGGCAGCGCCGGGCACGCCGGGCTGCGGGCACGGCTCGCACGGCTCCCGCGGCCATGTGTCAGTGTCACTCTCCCACCGCCAGGGAATGCCTCTGACTTCCCACTGGATTCCCGTTTGTCTCCCTAACACCTCGGCCCTTTTGTCCGCTCGGGAGGGGGTGAAGGCTGACCAGCTCTGCGGCAGCAGGATCCGGCCTGGGCCTTTCCCTGCCTCATCCCATCTGTGGGATAAATCGTGCCGTCCATCCCGAACACTGCCCGGTCTGTTCCCGGCCGGTGCTGCGGCCACAGAGCTGCCCTTGCCCAGACCACAGAGCCTGGCAGCCAGGGAAGAAACTCCTTGGAGCCAACGCAGCAGCTTCCCTGGCTGCCTGGAGATATCCCTGTGCACACACACACGCTCCAGCAGCACAGCAGCTAAAGAGAAAATCACGTTTACTCTCCAGACAACGCGAGCGAAATTAAACCTTTGAGGGAAGCACAACGAGTGCAGAGAGCTCGTCGAGTTCACTGGGACAGAAAAACAACTGCAGAATGAGCTTCTTCCTCCTTTCCCAGCCCCAGTTTTACACCCAGGACCTGGAGGTCCCAGCTGGAAGCAGAGACTGGCTCTTGGTCAACTTCTGGATAAGTGACAACTTCTAGAAACAAGCATGTGGATTCAGGGAGGAGGGGGGTCAGCCCCCCTCCCCTCACGACGTTACCAGCCCCTATTAGATATCCCCGGGAGGTCAGCTCGTGGAGGATTGGGATGGTTGGGCGGTTTGACACATCATCTCAGCTATTTTGGGAGCAGTTTACGGGTCTGCAATTCCTCCCCTGCATGGCCCCGATAGCTTTTCCACTCTAATGTCACATTATCCTCGTGGCAGGTTTCAAAACTAAACAGGTGAAAAAACAAATTTTCAGGGCACTGGGCAGAGCAGGATGCACGAGAGACGTTGGGGTGATGGGGTGGTGGAAGTTTATCCGAGCCCCAACACGGGCTGTGGGAATCAGTTGTGAGCACAGAGGTTGGTTCCTTACAAAACCCAACAGGAAGACACTCAAAGGACTCTTGCACAAAACTCATCCCATGACAAAGCCAAAGCCATGAACGACTTCCCGAAGGAGCCTTGCAGTCCTGAGGCTTCACAAGCCCCAAATGAGACTTTAATGGTCAAATCTCCAGCTAAACAAAGCAGCCCTGGCCAAGGCTTCAAACTCAGGTAAGGATGAGCCACCAGTGCAGGGGAACACGTTCTTGCTGCTGTACCCTGGAACAGGTTCTCGGGAAGTCACCAACACCACAAACCGTTCGTTTTCCGCTCCAGTTCAGGGGCACCGTGTGGTCCCTCCCCTCCCTGCCCTCCCCCGAGAGCTGCTCCTCCCCTGGGACTCCCCCAGCCCCCACGGCCCTGCTCCTCCACACCTCATCTCGTCCCAGCAGGACGAAAAGGGAAAGAACAACCAACGGGAACACCTGCCCTCGACCTCCTGATGCTCCTCCACCACCACGGGACAGGCCCGCGTCCCACACCGCCACAGGAACGGCGTCACCTTCCTGCAGGGGCTGCATCCACGCCCGGCTCCGCGGACGGGAAGCAGATGCCACGACAGGGGTTACCCAGAGGGGACAGACAGATCAATACTGATGTTTTTAACAGACCTCAGCTGCCTTTTGAATGTGACTTGACTGCAGAACACTGGCAAGGACCTCAGCCAGACCGACCCTGGCCAACACTTCAGGTGAACACCCTCAGGATACTCGCTGAGCTCAGCACATACCTGGGTTTTTTTCATACTGCATAAAGTCTGTCTGAACAAAGAGCCACATTAACCAAAACACTCCGGGCCAGGCAAAGCCACAGTTTTATTCTGTGAGTGCTGCTGAGCAGACAGGACTGCGTAGCATCCGTAAAAAAAACGGGAAAAAGAAGGAGAGACGTTTTTTTATGCAGTGATAGGAACGGGAGAAAAACTTTTAAAATAAAAGAGGAGATATTTTGATTAGATATAAGGAAGAAATTCTTCCCTGTAAGGCTCCACCACAGGTTCCCCAGAGAAGCTGTGGTGGTGCCCCATCCCTGGAAGCGTCCAAGGCCAGGCTGGATGGGGCTTCGAGCACCCTGGGACAGTGGGAGGTGTCCCTGCCCATGGCAGGGGGTGGAATTTTAAAGCCCCTTCCAACCCAACCCAATCTCTGATTCTCTGACCCACTTCAAAGCAACGCATTTGTGCTCGGTAATTAAAAGGAAAATCCTTCGTGCCTCGTATTAAAGCAGCACATGGGGCACACTCCACCAACCAGCATTAAGGAGAGCATTTCCTTCCTGTATCGATCACCCACCCACCCCAGAGCGTGGCATTAAAAAGGCAGGGGGGAGGACAACAAGCCAAGTGTTATACATAGCAAATTCTGATTAGATTATGAAACTTTAAGAAGATCTTAACAAGTGGACAGTGTGCATTTTACATAATTAGCTTGTTACTTATAAATGCCTCCCATAGTGCCAATGGCAGATTTTCACCACCTAAAATAGCCTAAAGCTGTCGGATTCAGGAGCTCCTGCCATCCCAATTTAGATCAACTCAAACACACAAACCACGAGGTGGTTTCGTTACACCAAGATTAAGAATTGAATCGGCTCTTGTGTGCCTGGATGGTGGAAGGGGTAAAAGATTACAGAGGGCAAAGACATATTATGTCACTGTGTGCCTGGCCAGCCCAATCCCCACTGAATGTGGCAGCTGTTCCTCACGGTGTTTTGGGAGATTTCGGGTTACCTTCGGGGGGACAGAGCCTGGATTTAAGGCTGGATATGAAGTTGTGGGATGCCACAGCTGCATCCATATTCATCGAGCTGAGAGCTGCTCCCCAGCTCCGTGAGGCTCATCCTTCATCAAACTGGGACTGTTCCACTCCGATTCCAAGAACCAGCTCAGAGCCGGCCTCGAGTTACAACCGCTGCCTAAAAAAGGTGACCTCAGGAGCAGAAGAGCAGGTAAAGAAACCATCTGATTTGCAAGCTGCTCGTGTTTGAGAAGGAAGTCCCAACAAAAGCAGAGCTACACGGTGTCATTCCTCTGCCAATCCCTGCATCCCTCTTCCCCGGCGCCTCAAAGGGAGAAACATTTTCAATTCCAATTAAAAAGTGCAAGAAAACACGACAGGAAGTATCTTGAGGAAAAACTCTCAGGGGAAGAGGGTCCACAGGTTTAGAGTTACCCCAGCATGTAAACATCATCCAAAACACCTTCAAACAATCTGTGCCAGTTCCCGTTTTCTGAAACACCCATCAAAAGCTCAGAAAAGCAGCAGAGCAGAGAGGCAGTTCCTAAATCACGGGTTACCCAAACAAAACGATGTTGTATCCTCACCTGCTGAACAGCACTGAGGGATCAGTAAAGCTGCCATGGTCTAACACCGTGTCCTTTCAATACCCCACACTGGGCACCTCCAAGTCCCAAAGAACTTGAGGAAAAAGGAAAATACTTCTAATACTGAATGAGAGCCCTCCAGGAGAGCTGGAGGGGGACTGGGGACATGGGATGGAGGAACAGGACAAGGGGAAATGGCTTCAAACTACCAGAGGGCAGGGTTAGGTGGGATATTGGGAAGGAATTCCAGGCTGGGAGGGTGGGGAGGCCCTGGCACAGGGTGCCCAGAGAACTTGTGGCTGCCCCTGGATCCCTGGGAGTGTCCAAGGCCAGGCTGGACAGGGCCTTGGACCACCCTGGGATAGTGGGAGGTGTCCCTGCCCATGGCAGGGGAGGTGAAATGAGATGATTTTATGGTCCCTTCCAATCCAAACCACTGTGTGATTCTGTGATTTCCCTCTGTCTTAACAGTTTTACCTTTTAGAGCTCAGAAATCGGGGGTTGGGGGGGGTCGTCTGTTCTCCAAAAAATCTCCAGTACAGGGTTGGAATCTTTTCCTTTAAAAAGTTGGTTGAGTTTCAGCTGAATGGAGGGCGTTAGGTTTCATCTGTGAGAAACTACAGTGAGGCCAAGAGCTGAGAGGGATCCCAAGAATCGACACATTTGGGAAAAGCCAACTGCAAAGAGCCCAAGCCAACTGGTGCCATTTCTGCACTCAGCACGGAGCGTTGACCCAAGAGGACGCTCTGCCTCACAACATAAATTGCTCGTGTTGAAAAATACAGGATCCATTCCCAGTCCAGGCCTGGACAATCAGTTTTTTAAAGATTCAAAGGCAGTTATTATCTACGTCCCTCAATTCCTCTGAAATCCAGAGTGCTACAGAGCCCGTCTGTGAAAGAGATGAAGAGATTTGAACGTTTGGTGTCTGAATTATTCCTTGTGAATTCCTTGGGGAACTAGGAGCGGAAGAAGCAAAAGGAACAAAATCATTGCAGGCATATGGCCTGTATTTGAGCCACTCAAGGGCCAGGAAACATCGGCATAATTCTATGCATGCAGGAGAAAATCAATCCTATTTAAAAGAATAGAAAAATGGCCATGTTCTGCAAGGGAGCAGAATCCTTTTCCACATTCTCGTCTTGTCTTCATTCCCTCAGGACAGCTAAAAGGAAAGGAGGCAGTGGGGCAATGGGAGGAGCAAGCTCATTTTTGAGAATTAAAACCCGTTCTCGTCGTGCCACAATAAAAGGCAAGTTCAGGGAAAGAGCATTCACAGTTGTTCCCAAGTCATCAGAATTCCTCATTTTCCAGGCTTTAGGTTTCCCTGGTGTGACAGCTAAATATGGGATGACCTATAATCATTCCAAGTACTCCAAAGCAACGAAAAGAAAGCTGATTTTCAGCGTCAGGAGGGATGCTGGGGGTAAGGGGACCCTTGACAGCTTTCTCTGAGCTCTGTGTCTCAGACAGCACCTCAAAAACCCCCACGGGGACCCAAATGTGTTTTCCACGGAATACGGAACACGGATGATGTGCTCTAAATCAGCCCTGGGGCCAGGCAGTTAATGAGAACGGTAAATAAATATTCAGTAATTGCCCATTCAGTGGAAGAGGTGAGGAATTGCAGAACAAACCTCGCGTGGAATCACGGGACAGAATTCCATGGCAGGGCGCAGGCACCGAGGGGATGACTGAGGAAGCTCCTACAGTTCTCCTCTGGAGCTTCCCAAATTAAACTGGGAACTCTTAATTAGCAGTAACTGTGCAGTAAAAGGTGTCTCCAGATACCTGAGGGTGCTGGCACGGAATCACAAACTACAGCTGGATTCACTTGCAGATGCACTTTGGTGGCTACGCTCAGTTTTTCCTGGATTTGCCAGGAATTGTGTCCAGCACTACAAGGGACGAGCAAATTCCAGGGAGTCCAGCCTGTCCCTGGGGGTACAGACACACCAGGGAAATCCTGGGGCGTGAATAAATAAAAAAGTGAGTGTTTTTGACAACGCAGGTGGAATTCGTCTGACATGGAAGCATGACAACAAGGGAAATAAAAATTAAAATAAGGATTAAAACCCCCACACTGGGCATAATCCATGAGCGAGACAGCTTTGCTGGAAGTCTTCACAAACAACCTGAACCCTCCTTTTGAGTTTAGCTCTCGATATCCCAACAGGAGCAGGGAGAAAGAACACTGAGAACCCCTCTTGAACTACTCCATCAACAGATGCTCATTAGAGCTAATCATAACCAGAGCAGCCCCAGCCTGAAATGGAGTTTCCATCTGTCTCCAAAATGCACGTGGGCTTAGCTGTACAAATCCCACATCCCACCTACTCCTGTGGATCTGGAGACTGAGTCATTATTCCCAGGAGGATACAGGGCACAGCTACACGGAGCCTATCAGAATTAAGAGTTGATAAGCTAAAAATATATATTAAAAAAAATAAAACCAGA
This sequence comes from Oriolus oriolus, assembly GCA_013400235.1. Classification (NCBI taxonomy): domain Eukaryota; kingdom Metazoa; phylum Chordata; class Aves; order Passeriformes; family Corvidae; genus Oriolus; species Oriolus oriolus. Next base: position 216,820 of record VXBT01008907.1, read on the forward strand.
AGGATCTAAATTCAATTCCGAGTGTCACAAAGGTGATCGGCTATAGAGTAAAATCTCAAAAAGTATTAATGATGATTACTGGAGCAAGAGTAGACCTATATTTCCAGTCTAAAAAATTAAAGAAAAACTTGCCTATGAATAAATCTTCCCAGCAGGGAGGATAAGCAGGACCAGAGCTGCCCACTCAATACATGAAGACAATTCAGGGCAAAAGAAATTAAAATCTGGCTGAGCCCTGCTTGCACTCCAAATTAGCCTGACTCACTTTTTTTCCTTGAATCCTGTGGCAAACCATATTTAAAAGGAAGGGTATGGATGTAAACTGAAGGGAAATTCAGGAGATTCAAGGAAGTTTGGAGCTTAAACACCCCAGGGTGAGCTCTCTCTTTGGCTTCTCGGACGAACTGAACCAGAATTCCCAGCTTTTTAAGCAAATCCCGCACGACCACGTTGCTGAAGCAGCAGCTGAAACCCAAGAGCTCTGTGACAAAACTTGGCCACGTCCTTCCCTGGGAGCCGGGATCACATTCCTCAGCCCCTCTCTCCATCTGAGCCCGAGACCTTCCCGCTGGCCCCGTGTCAAGCGCCCTGTCCCACCCCCAGCCTCGGTGGCTCATCCCCACCAGAGCCTCCTGCCAAACCTGCCCCCAGCCCTCCCCGGGGTTAGGGAGGATCCAGCATCCCCTGCCCTGCATCCCCAGGGACACCAACCCACAGGTCTCACACCTCACTTCCCTGAAACCCCGCGAGCGACGCCGCGGCCTGAACCGCAGGAACAAGAGCGGCAGGAGCTCACCGGCTTCCCCAGCTCCCGCTCCACCACACTCCCCAGGGTGCCGTTTGTTTTCCTGGTGGCGGAGAAAGGAATCCCTCCAGTTTACCCCTCTCCAGCCCCGAAATAGCAGCGGTTGAGAGTGCCCCAACAACGTATCGCTCACAGGCAGCTGGAGCGATGAAAAACGCTGAAACCAAAATCGTGGAGAGATGTTCCACAGCGAGGGAACGACTGGGAGGCTTTCGCTTTGTTGTTACAGGTCTCAGGATGAAGGGAGAAAGAACAACCCATCCCAGCACAAAAAATATTGCTATTTATCATCAAAAATACTCTTTGTGTTAATTTCTTCCATCCTGTGTCACTTTAAGCAAGAACTCAAGAGTATTTTCCCTGGATCATGACTTTCCACCCAACTTTCTGCTGAAGGGTATCCCCGTTGAGGGCTTTGATGTGCCAGTAACAAACCCTGATCCATTCTAGAGCTGTCAAGGAGCAAAGTGAACTTCAGCAAAGCAAATGGCAGCTTGGAGGAGGAAAGTAATGCCCAAAGAACACAAAGATAAGAGGAAAAACCTTTCTACCCTAATTTCTTTGTGAATCAAAAGCATTCTTCACCCTGGAATTTTCCTCTGAGGTAAAGAGGTCCTTGCCACTAATTTTAAAA
>VXBT01008907.1:218308-237360 GCA_013400235.1 Oriolus oriolus
CCCTCCAAGTTTCCAAAGCATTTCAAGTGATAAAACCCAAGTTAAGAGCCTGAAAATAAATCATAACAGTAATATGCACACACTTGAGAGAGAGGAGGGGAGGGGGGAAAAAAAAAAAAAAAAAAAAAAAACAAACCAGATATAAACCTACACTGGAAAAATCTTACACTTAAGTGTAGCCAAAATGCCAGTTGCTACATGTCACATTTGGGCGCTCCAGGCAACGCTATCACAATGGCTAACAGGGGCAGGCAGAGCTCCAAGACCAAAGTCCAAAGCCCAAGAGGACACACAGATGCTCCCCGCGGCCTCGGAGAACAGTGATGGCATCTCAGGCCTTCTGCTGAGGCTTTCACACGCGTTCAGCATCTCGAGCAGCGGCGCGAGTCAGAGCAAGGCTACGACCTTCGGGACGCCGTTCCCGGCTAATCCTGCCTGAAGGAGGGCCCCAGAAAACATTTAGATTGAAGGATCCGTGAGATTAAGATGTTTATCCATCCCGAGTTTTGCGCAGTCGGGATTTCAGTGTCTCCTGGCTGCACGAGCCCGGGAGGACCAAGGGCCAAGAACGAGAGCGGGAAGGGATAGCAACGCTAACAACTGCTCCGTGTGTTTGCTGGAAACCTGTCCCCAGGCTGCAGATAAAGGAGTAAAACGGGATCAGGGGAGATTTTCCCCACATGGAAGCACCTTGGGAGGCTGAGCTGACACAGCTGGTGGGGGCAACAAGAACTAAGAGCACAATGTAAGGTTCTATAGAGTGAAAAGATGAGGTTTTACAGGTGTTTACATCTGGCTTTGGCCAGGAAAGGTGCCATGAACCCCTAAAGGTCACCCCAGGCTATCAACAGCCCAAAGATGCCTCAGAACAATGCTGAGAAGGTCAATTCCTGCTCTGGCTGGAGAAAACAACTTCATGCAGAGGTGAGGGTCTTCCTTCCTCCCATTCCAAACCGGAAGGGCACTGGAACCACAGTCCCAACAGGGAAACCGCATGGAGACGCTCAAATCATGGAATATCCTGAGTGGGAAGGGACCCACAAGGATCACCAGACACCCCAACAATCCCACCCTGGGCATCCCTGGCAGCACTGTCTGAATGCTCCTGGAGCTCTGGAAGCCTCGAGGCCGTGCCCATTCCCTGGGGAGCCTGGGCAGTGCCCCACCATCCTCTCGGGGAAGAACCTTTCCCTGATATCCAACCCGAACCCCTCAGCAGCTTCCTGCTGTTCTCCTGGATCCTGTCACTGGTCACCAGAGAGGAGAGATCAGCACCTGCACCCCCACTTCCCTCAGGAGGAAGCTGTTGACTGCCGTCCCTGGAGGAAAATGCCGACCTCTTCCAAGTTTGCAGCAAGGGAATGAAGGTCTCCAAAGCAACTTTGACCACGTAGCACAGAAAAACACGCCTTGGGCAAAGCGGAGGAGAGTTTAGCAAACACAAGGAGAGGGAGGATGAAGACAGCAGCAGGGAAATAATTCCCCGGTGCGCATGGAATGAGGAGGCAGGGATTTATAGAAAAGTGGCCAGTAAAAACCTTCCCATCCCACCTTCATCCTGGAAGAATTATCATTTGTAGAGTGTCCGTAGCAGTTTGATACCTCCAGGTCTGGGAAGCTCACACAAGACAGTTTAGACCACAGATATGATGCCATGATGATTTTTTGCTTTTCTTTTATATCCCTTTTATACACTCTTTTATATAGCTTTTACATATTCTTAGTGCTTTTATCTTACACAGTTATAATTCTTTAAGTTCGATAACTCCCCTTAGACCCAGTATTTCGTTAAGTTTAGAGACCAAACATTCTAAAAGCCCAAGAAACCAAGGGCCTCTCCAGAACACATTCTGTAAACAAAGCCAGGCCCAGCCAGGGGAAGGTTCCTCGCTGAGGGGTCTCGCTGGAGTCCCTCCCTGGGCAATCTTTGATAGATGTGCTAATTAGCAAGGCCTATAATTGCACACACATCACATCGTGGGGGGCCATTTCTCCGGGGGGCATTTCGGGGTGCATTTCGATGTGCATTTCGGTGCCCCTGAGGGTCCTTCAATAAACACCGAGGTAAAACCCTTTTTCCCCTCTTAACTGTGTTCAGCTCTCTTAATTTTAAGACCAGAAAAAGGCATCAGATAAGGAGACACCACAACTTGGTTCCAGCACAGAAAATCCACACCGAGCTACAACTGCACTGCAGTTCCCAGAGAGGCTGCAGACTCCCCATCCCTGGAAGCATCCAAGGCCAAGTTGGACAGGGCTTGGAGCAACCTGGGATAGCGGGAGGTTCCTGTCCATGGCAGGGAATGAGATGGGCTTTGAGGTCCCTTCCAACCCAAATCATACTGGAATTCTACAGCCATGCCTTTGGATGCTTCATAGCAGGAGATCCACGAAGGAACAGGACAAGTCAAGCAGTGCTTCCATAAAATTTCTGGGCCAATACCTATTACGGCTCATTTAGGATGATGGGAAGTGGGTCCTGGGCAAGGATGGTCCCTGATAATTCTATGTTCCTCCACATTTGGTCGTAATGAATGGATGGCTGGATCAGAGAGAAAGTCAGGACACCACTGGACATTCCCCAGCAACCTTTTACAGCTTCCAAAAGGAAAAACCCGAACCAAAAAAAACCCCAAAAACCCCAACACCGGTTCCACGCTAAAGGTCCCAAAGCCTGCGAGGCAGGTTTAATTTTAGAGCACACTCATCGGATTTGCTTACATAATTTTCTTGATTTGGAAAGCTTTTTATTTTCCTTAGTGAGAAAAGCTGTCCAAATTTATCACGTTAAGTAGGGGGCTGCTTGCCCAAAAGGATCTTAAAATACATTGGCTGCGATTTTCCTTTTAAAGTTTGCATATCACAATTAGGGCAATGTGGAATTAGAGCAGCTTTAAAGAGTGAGGTGGGAAAGAAACCATTAAAAAGGACAAATCCTTACCAAATTGTCCTGGCACCTAAATGCAACGGCCCTCAGGTTGTCCAGAGGCTGCTGAAAACAGGGCAGCAAGAGATCAAGAAGTGTTCCAGTGTGAACCCACTAAGCAGGATGGATATAAATCCCACAGCAGAGATTTTGAGTGATTTTAAGAGGTTTCAGTGATTTTTGAGAACATCATCTTTCTGTTTGGAACTACAGGGGAAGACGCTGGCCTCATCTAACTGGACAAGGGCTTGGTCTGCAAACAAATTTCTCCTTTGGGTCCTCAAAGTCACAGGGACAGGGCTTGGCAGCAGCTGTGATCCTACTCCGGGTTTAATTCTGTTCAGGTCCACCACCCAACCACCCCTTGATCGCAGCAAGAACTCGAGAAGTTCTTAGGTTGTCCAAACCTTCCTAGGTTTGTTCTTCCCGACCTGATAACCACAAAAAAGCCATAAAACCCATACACCAACATCTCACTCGATCCATTACTCCCAATTTTGACACTGATTGGTTCATTTCTGCATATGGAAGCTGAGGATCTCCTACAGCAGAGAGTTTCCATCCCTGTGGAAAAGCTGCAGGAGTAGAAAGAAGGGGGCAGCTTACACAGAAAATAAGGAAAACCTTCACCGATCCCATGAACGCCACAGGTCAACATCCCTCAGATTGAAGGCTCCCAGCAGGGAAAATTCAGTTTAGGTGCTGCCAGGTATCTTCTACCTACTGAAAGCCCATTTTTAGGGCCACTCCAGCAGATCCTTTACCCCGCTGCCCAATGGTCACAGCAACACACGATGGAAGAAGCAGCACCGCAAGCAAAATCATTTGGTGTGGGTCTAAAATGCAGCTCCCAGGTCTGGCATTCAGGTTTCCAGCCCTCCTGACTCCTTACAAGAGCAGCTCTGGAGCTCTGCAGTCCCCCCAGGGAAGCCACAAGGGATGGAAAACTCCACTGAGCTGCTCTTGGATGTGAGCAATTCCCACTTTGAAGGCAGCCTGTGGGACTCCCTCTTTAGGTGATGGTCACAAACTCAAACTTCGTGAGCCTGACCTCAGAGAGGCCTTCAAAAAGCTGTCCGAGAACAGGCAGAGAATCATGGAATGGTTTGGGATGGAAGGAACCTGAAAGATCATCCAGTCCCACCCCCTGCCAGGGGCAGGGACACCTTCCACTATCCCAGGATGCTCCAAGCCCCTTCCAACCCGCTGAACACTTCCAGGGATGGGGGTGCCCCCCAGGTACCCCTAAGAGAGGAGAAAGTTTTGCAGGATGTATTAATGTACCTCTTTATAGATCCTGAGGTTGAAAGACAGCATCATTCCCAAATAAAAACATGTCCTGAGGTGAAAAGAGTTCTCAGCAACACCTTGGTGTCTTCTCAGGAGTGAAATTACGAGTTGGACCCTTGCACAAAACTGATGTGTTCTCAGTAGTCTTTGTTTTCAGCACTTCCCAGAGCAACTGCCACCAAAAAAAGTCTTAAGAGATGCTAAAGGTGAAGTTAACGGCCTCATGTCTTAGAGGAGGAAACACCAGCACCTCGTGGTGCTAAACTCACCAGGCATTGCCACCAAAACCTCGGGAGACAGAGCTCTTGGCTCAGGTAATTAAAAACAATGTCACGTAACTAAAAATTTTAATTAAAAAAAGGTATTTCATTCTGAGGGAATTCTTTGAGCAACAATAGAGATTTAGATTAGATGTCAGAAATATTTCTCCTTGTGAGGGTGGGGAGGCCCTGGCACAGGGTGCCCAGAGCAGCTGTGGCTGCCCCTGGATCCCTGGAAGTGTCCAAGGCCAGGTTGGATGGGGCTTGGAGCACTCTGGGATGGTGCAAGGTGGCAGGGGGTGGAACTGGATGATCTTTAAGGTTCCTGCCAACCCAACCCATTCCATGATAAGAATAAGAAAAAAACCTCCCCAAATCTGGCCACCGATTTCCATCACCGCTCCAGAAAACTCCACCAGAGAAACCAGACTTAGTGCAGAACCACAGCAGCCACACCGTCACTGCTTGAGCCAAGCTCCCAGCCGAGCCTGGAGGCCACCAGGGACTGAGGAGCAGCTTGGTGATGTCCTTGGGCTGCCGTGGAGAGGGAAGGGGGAGTTCCTTGGCGGCAAGAAAATGAGATTAGGTCGGCTTAGGGTTCAGGCAGAGCCGTAAGCGAGACACAGCCTTTGCAGGGCAGCACAGAGGGGCCTTTGAGGGATTTCTGAGCTGCAGCACAGAGAGGTCTCACAGCCCCAGCCCATCAGGGCAGCAGCAGCATCCATGCCCTGCCTGTGTGCAGCGTCTGTTCCCTTCTCCGCAGCCTGCGGGGACTCTTCGGGAGAGCCGTGGAAAACCCAGCCTAAAGAAACTCCGGGTTTGTCCCCCCACCACCCCCACAAAAAAAATCCTTCCACGGCTGCCAGCTGCTGCTGCGGCCACCCAAACTGCTCCCCCAGTTCTGAAGTGATGCTGAACTAAGGAGAGGAGCTGAAATATCTTAAGCAGGAGGGGAGGGTGAAGTTACACAGGGCTATAGTAAAATAAACCTCGCTCTGGCACGCTGGAGGAGCCTTACCCAGAGCAACGCTGGCACTCGCTTCAGCCACTGCATTTAACCCTTCCTCTCCTCGGCCAGCATCCCCGGGAAAGGTGGCAAAGCTGTGCCAAGCAGCAATTCCCTCCACAATCTGCTCCTCAGGGACTGAATCTGGATCCACAGCAGGGGTCTCGTGGGAAGGGCAAGGGGTCAGGATGGTATTAGATCAGGTAATGGGGTGTAGGGATGAGGATTAGGGGTGAAGAGCTCCATCTGCAGAGGGGTCAGCGCTACCTCTTCTCCCCTTCAGAGCCAAAAATGTTTAGGATCAGCGTGGGGGAAAGAAAAAAGTCATGATCATTTTTTCCCCTCAGGGATCTTCCCTGGCACTGGCAGGATTCCCCTCGTCTCCTCCACACCCACATCATCCAACACTCCAAGTGCAGAGGAAAAGCCCTGTCCCACCCAGCTCCCTCCAAAGCAAGAATTATCCAGGGCACCGCATGGGATGACTGTTTTTCACAAAAACTTCGGGAAAACCGAGGCCAAAAAGTCTTTCACAACCACAGCTCACCCTCAGCTGGAGAGAAACTCCTCAGCTAAAGGAGGAGGAGTGTGCTGCTGGGCGAGTATTCCCAGTTCATCCAGAGACTTCAGGACAGCAGGGAAAAGCTGATGTGTGACTCACTGCCCTGCATTTTTAAGTGAAAAAGCAAAGAGCTTGCTTTGAAGAGTTAAAGGGGAAAAAAAAAAAAAAAAAGGCAAGATCAGGAAAAAAAAAGTTAAAAAAAAAATAAAGGGAGAGTAAACACCTCTAAAACTGCGATTTTAAGCAGTAGCTCAGCAGATGCAGGAGGTGTTCAGAGGAGCTGGTGCACACATCAGCTGAGGTAAAGCATTTGCAGCTCTCTATCTGAGAGGTTGCCTGTATTAGTGTATTAGTAAGGGGACACTCCAGCAACGCTCAGCAGGAATGAATCGAGCCCAGGAATGCAAAGTGGGGTGGTTAAACCGCATCAGTTCTGGAGTGCCTCCTCCAAACAAGGCTCTGAAGTGCCCTTTAATTCAGTTTAGCCCGCTTTGCATTGAAATCAAGTCCGTTAAAGTGAATTAAGGATCTTTAATCCCCAAAGGAGAGTGTTTCCACCGGGGCTAGTTAAGAGTAATTGAACTAATCCACTTTAAAAGTCAGTTCGGATTAGTTGTGCTAAGTGGCTGCGCAGATGAGGCCTGGGAGCGCAGGGACTGTCTCTAGCATGCAATAATCCCATCAATCTGCCTCGGGGAGGACAGCTCGGGCCTGGGAGGGATCCAAAACACTCCAAGAAGAGCACTAATAGAAACGTCTCCTTGTGCTTGACAGGTGCCATCTGGTTGCAACCAAAGGCGTTTTCCACATGGGTTTTCTGGGCAGACCATGTTTGCCGGGCATGGCCAAGGGGAAGTTGGGTTTTAGGGGCAGCTCACTGCTCCAAGAAGCGCTGGCAGCATCTCCCACTCAAGCCACGCTCGAGGCTCACGTTCCCCTCCCCAAAATACAGGTCTCCCTCCGTTCCCCCCGGTCCCAAAGAGGTCAGAGGATGGGTTTGGGGGCTGTGCAGGTGAGAAGGGGCCAACTCCACCCCACACCGATGGCTGGGGGTGGTTGGATCCCCCGTTTAGCGCTACCACGCCCACTCCACTCTTCTGCAGGCTCCCAGGGTGTTTCCCACTTCCCACCGGTTTTCATGGCAGCTTCTCCACTGGTTAGAGCAAAAGCAGGTCAGCCTCACACAATTCCCACAGAAACAGCGATCAGAAAGCTAAGAAGGGCCAACAAAAATCAAACAGAGGGCTACCCACCACCCCAAACCACATCCTGCCTCGATTTTTCACTCCAGCCCCCCCACCCCCAACCGGGCAGCAGCACAGGGCAGGCTCAGCCCAGGTTTTGCCTTTCTAGGAAACCACCGAGCCCCTGTTTCACACAAGGCAGTTCTTCCCCAGCTAAGAATAATCCCCCCAGCTGCTGTTTGATGTCCCCATCGCCATGGATGCAGCGTTTTTTAATCGGGGGAGATCCGCAGGGAGAGGCAGCGAGGCTGCGTGTGTTCGCTCGCGGTAATGTTTCCTGTGCGGTTCGGGCTGTTTTACCTACAGGTATGTTTATTCCACTACTTTAGCAAACCAGCAGACTTTTTAATGGAACTGTTGATATTTTTCCTGGCTGCTGCTCCTCCTGGAGAGGCGAGGCAGCGTACAAACGGAGTTCATTCCTAGCTCCAGCCTGGAGCTGCTCTTCTCCTCCCAGGACCGCGGGGAATTGAAGGTTTCCATTGCACTGGTCAGGTTTCTTCCTTCTCCCAGCCTTCAAGTTTTAGACACACAAACAGAGGAGCTCAGGCAGCTGACAGGAGCAAGAGCAGTGTGTGGCTGGTGCTTGAAGCAAGGGCAGCAGCTGCCCTGGAAATCCAGCCACGCATCTCCCAGCCAGGCTCTGGGAAAGGAGAGCAGGTGCAACACTGCACCCCGAAAGCAAAGCCTGCACCACTCATCTTGTTTTGCAGCCAGACCTCGTGGCCTGAAGCTTGCTGCTTCCTGCTTTTAAACACCTCAGAGCTCACCAAGTCAGCAGGAGGATGATTCCCATAAATTTGTCTTCGGATCCCCCCTTATTGCTGCAACAGGAGGAGAAACTCCAACCCAGCGGGCTCTGCTTTGACAGGCACACACTGAGGGCATTTTCAGATATAATCCATAGTCCAACAGCCCTTTGGGGCTCTGAGAAGAACCAAAGCATGTGCGCCAAATCCCTGACCTGGCTCAGAGCCTCCTCACTGTGAGGACAGTCCTGTGGCACATGTGAAGCACCCGAAGCCACGCAGATCCTGAGCAGTCTCTGCTCCCTTCACCCACAACTGAGTAAAACTGAACACACCCAGGCAGGTCAGACACCGGCTTTAGAGCCACTTCCATCACAGGCACTCGAAAGGAGCCTCCAGAGAGTTCTGGGAGCAGAGTAAACAGCCCCACGCAGGCAGGGAGGAGCAGCTGTTTGGACAAGGCCACTGACCCGTCCCTGCCTCTGCCCCGATGTGTCCGACAGCAGCAGAGCATCCCTGGGAGCAGCTCACCTCATTCCAGCTCTCTGGAGCCTGTGGGAGCAGAGGGGGTCACCCCCCACTCCTCTGCCCCAGTCTGTGAGGGGGAACATCCAGCCCCTGGCAAAAACACACCCAGAACCGTGGTGCAGCGGGGTCACCGAGCCTGTGCAGTCCCGAACTGAGGCGTTTTTGTCCCTGTGAGTCAGCCCAGGCCCGGCTCCCAGCTCAGCTCCCCGCTCCCAGCGCCAGCTCTCAGATTTTCCACGAGCCTCGAGCAGCCCCAGGGATGCGGCGCTGAGGGAGGACACCCTGGTGCCTCCCACCCTGCGGTGTCTGGGACAGCCCTGCTGAACCCAGTCCTGCACGGGGAACACCAAGTCCCCACGGATGCTGCAGTTACTTTTACAGCAGCTCCACAACATCGACTCAGGGCTGCTGATCCCTCTGTGAGCTCAGCAGAGCTGTTGATCCTGCACGTGCAGGGCGATGGCTGCTCCCACTCCCCTCCAAGCAGCATCCCTGCAGCCCAGCATCCGCCCGGCACCTTGCAGAGAGGCAGGACTCTGCCTGGAAACCCATTTTCCTCAGCCCCACAAACCAGTATGGGCATTACAGCTCGTAACACTGACCACAGGGACTGCTCAAAGCCTTCCTCAGTGCAGCTCACGCCCTCCCAAGGGCAGCTCTTCGGCTCCAGCCCTCTCTCCAAACTCACGCTAAGCCTCCGGATTTCCAGAGTCAACATGGGACAAGCCAGAAGATAGAAATAGTCCCCAGGGATGCAACACAGCTGTGCTAATGAGCCAGAGGAAGTGTTGGATCTTTGGTCAGACCCTGTAATTCAGCTCAAGTGGCTGCTTCACCTCTGGCCTGTCAGATCAACTTGTTAACCACAGACTGGGAAAGAGCTCCCTGCTTGCTCCCAGCAGGAGATTTATCTTTGGCAGGGGCTGAAAACGCCCCTACCCCCCTCACCTTTGATTGCAGAGGGGCCCAGAGGCGCAGAGAGAGAGCTGAGCTCTAAGTTTGCCAGGTATTTCACGATCTCACCTTACACTGGGAGAGGATTAGGGCTAGAAAAGAATTTTGTCAAGATTAAGCCAAACAAGTCAGTTCTTTTAAAATTAAGTATCAGTTCTAGTGAAGCGTCCCCAGAGGGGTTTGGGCTGCAGGATTGGGTTTCCTGTCAGAGGAGATGGGCAGCACTGGACAGCAGCTGAACTCCGTGTTCCTGAGCTGGGAAAGGTCCCTGAAGTCATGGATTGCCCTGCGAGAGGCCCTGCAGCCAACGCCAGTGGACCCAGTCCAAGGTGGACACTCATCCCAAGTGCAGTCACTGAGCTGCCTCCCAGGTTCCCAATCCCACCGGGATGGGCTGGGATACCTCACACCATCGAGCAGGATGTAAAGAAGCTGAGGAACACCAAAACACAGCAGCGTTCCCACGTTAAGCCCGAGTGGAAACACATTTTCTTTGATTATCTGAGTAATTTTCAAGGCTTCGTCTGATGAGCTCTCACCTGCTCTCCCTCACTGCCCCAGGAGAGGCTCTGCGCCCATGGGAGACACAACTGACTGGTTTTCCACGGGAATCAGGAGACACTGAACCCAAAGCAAGATCTGGGGGAAGCGAAATTGTTTCCCCTCTGGGAATCCGGCAGAGCTCCCGCAAACAACACAGCGACCCTTCCTGCAGGCAGCGAGGAGCTCCAGCGCCAAGGCCCAGTAAATCCACTCCCAAAATCTCACCCCGAGAGCAGGCAGGCAGCTGCCAGGGATCGCCCCCAGATCCCAAGGGTGGCATTGCATGGTCACCAGGGCAAAACAGAGCCACCCCAAGCTCAGCCTCAGCCAAGGAGAACCATCCAACGTCCCGAAAATTAAACTTCACAGCTTGGGCGCTTTGGAGAGCGAGGTGTTTGCTGACAGTGACCCTACAACAGAGCTGGAAAAGCCCACAGGGTCCTCTGGAGAGAACCAAAAATCTCGATCTCCAAAAACAAGTGCAGTTACACCCCCAGGGCTGCCTGGCTTTGTTGTGTTGCAATACCAAGTGTCAAATCACCAATCTTTGAAAAAACAATAATCAATCTGCAAAAGGAGGTGACAGTGAGGATATTTAAACAGTGAAAAAACAACGCCCCCAACTCAGCAGGGGTTGACAACAGGGGCTCCCACTGAGGGCTACACCGGGAACTGGCTGTCAGGAAACCACGAGGAGCAGGGCACAGAGAGGCCTCTGTGCTGTTCCTTTTAGGATCAGGTGAGGAAAGGCTACAAAAACCCCACCAAGTCATGAGAAGAACCTGCCAGGGGCAGGGACACCTCCCGCTATCCCAGGCTGCTCCAAGCCCCATCCAACCCGGCCTTGGACACCTCCAGGGACCCGGGGCAGCCACAGCTTCTCTGGGAATTCCATCCCAGCCCCTCCCCACCTTCCCAGCCAGGAATTCCTTCCCAATATCCCATTCTATCCTGCACTTTAGCAGTGGGAAGCCATTCCCCCTTGTCCTGTCCCTCCAGGCCCTTGTCAAAGTCCCTCTCCAGCTCTCCTGGAGCCCCTTTAAGTACTGGAAGGAGCTCTAAGGTCTCTCCATGGCCAGAGTGAAGAGGTGCTGAAGATCCAGAAGCAGAAATCCCAGAGTCAGGCTGGGGGCTCTGTGCTTCAGAGCAATTCATCTTTGCCACCTGTGTCACCTCCCACGCGTCACCCGGGGGTCAGACTCAACACACCCCCAAGTACTTCAAAATAAGCTGCTCATTTTTGAGTATTATTTCTTTTGCTCACCCACTGACCTCTTCCAAAAGGATTTGGCCTTGGAAACAACAGTGGCTTGACCCTCCTGCTTGTGTTGGGAGGCTGCTCCACAGAAATTCAGAGAATTTCAACAGCAGGCCAAGGTTCTGGTTAAATTCCTCCCAGGACTGCCTCAGCCAGGACCATCAGGCAGGGTTTTAAGCTAAGCTCAGATATCTCTGTGGGCCTGTCTCAGTGCTTCATTCATGTCCAGGGGAGATCATCTGTTGCTGCACAGCACAAAAGCCTCCTCTTGCTGCACTCCATGGCCAGTTTTGCTGCTTCACTCTCCAGAAGACTCCAAGAAGTTTTTCCAAGAAAGGAAGGTTTTGCTCCAACTGGGAAACACCTCCATCCTGCACGTGCCACATGCAGAAATCGGAGCAAGTTTTGCCCCAAACTCCACAACCACGGGGCTGCCCAATTAATGCGATTTTAATCAGCGAGGCCAAATCAATCTGCTCATAAAATTCCTGCCAGCTCCCATCCAGCCTGTTGGGAATCAGCAGGAATTGGGTATTCCATGCTGCATCCCAAGCCAGCACAGACTCAGCATTACCGTCAGACACTGTTGAGTCTGCATGTTCTGTGCTGGATGGAGAGAAAAAGAAATGTTTTCCTCTGTGTTCTTCCCAAAAAAAAGAGTTCAGGTTTTTTTAAACCTGTCATTTCCCCGTCCCCTAAAACCCTTCAGCAACTGAATTAACAAAATATTCCCCACACCTTGGAGAAGAATGATTTATGATCACACCAGACTGGAGGACTACAGAGCACATGCAGGAGCTGCCTGATCCATTTGAAACAAGAGCTCCTGGTAGGTAAAAAAAAATAAAAAAAATAAAAAAATAAAAATCAATCAGAATAGACTTTTCTATCAGCTCCAGCAAATCCTGTAACTGCTGTGTTTATCCACAGAGTCAAAATACTCCCTGTTCCACTGAGGGAAGTGCAAACACACGTTACAATAAAATGTAAAGCTTGCTGAGCTGATAAACTTCATAAGTGTGTTTTATGACAGTATCTGGAGAGATAAGGCTCACTAGCACTTACAGCCACCATCTGAAGGAACCTTAAAAAGCACAGTTTAAAAACAGGAGAAGAGGGAAAAAATTTGCATCTTGACGTCAAAAGAAGTCCCTAAAGGGTTAACCCTTTCCATAATCATCATCCTCATAATTTCTGGGCCCTCTCAACTTGACCCGAGCCGGACTCTGAGCTCCGGAAAAAGTCAGGAAAACAGGTCCTACCTGGCTCACGTTGGTCCAGGACCTGCAGCCACGTTCTGCAGGAGGAGCTGCGGCCCCCCCAGGACCATTTACGAGTGCAAACAACAGGTCCTGTGCTCGGGAGCTCCTCAGACCCAGGAACCAGTTGTATGAACACACCACAAGCCACGAGAGAGCTTTTTTGGCTGCAGGGAGAAGGGGCTGCTCCAGTGTGGAGGGAAGCCAGAGGCTCAGCAGGTTTCAGGCTGGAAAAACCAGGTCCAGGAGACTTCCTGGATTGCTCCAACACCCCCCTGGAAGTTGGGAACTTGGGAAGTTTGTGTCTAACAGAAGGTTTCAGCGTGAACTCAGCGCCATCCCGGCCCAGAGGGGTCTCTCAGGAGGCAGCTGGAACCACGGGGTCAAACGGAGAGAGCACATCAAGACACGTTTAATGCCTCAAGTCCTCTCCTCAAACACCAGGGGAAGAGTTGACCCCTTTCTCTCCTACAGAACTCAGGTGGCTACAGGATCCAAGCCCTGAAGGGGCCACATTATTCCATTATTCCGTGTAACTGGAGCAGAGAGGATCTACACGGAGCTTCTGGCAGCAGAAGTCCTCCCACCTCCGGTGACCCCAGAGTTCTGGCATTCAAAACTCTCCCCCCAGTGGGGATATTCCCATCTAACATCTTCCAAATCCCCTTCCAACCTAACTCCCTCTTGGAAGGCATCAAGGCACAGGGATGCAACAGGAGACAGGGAAAGCAAATCCAGTCTTCAGCTCTCCTGAGCCAAGGTTTCCATGTCCCACCACCCCTGTGCAGCTCTGGACCACAAATGCCTCACTCTGTGGAAACCCCAGTGATGTTCACTGGTCCAGCACCTCCTCTGGCTGCCCAGCCACCTCCACGATAGCTTAACTTCAGCACTTTCTTCTGACTCAGATTTTCCGCTAAAAAAAAAAATCCTTAAAGAATGTTTAAATATCAACATTTATTAGGAATAATGGCACTGTCAGCGTGTCCTTAAATGAAGGGAATGGAATGGAGCATCCCTGGGCCAGGAATATCTACAAGAGAGCAGAGCTGGGGAGGACTTTTTACACAGGTAGATACTGATAGGCTAAGTGGGAGTGTTTTAAAGTGAAAGAGAGCAGGTTTAGATGAGGTGTTAGGAGGAAATCCTTCCCTGTGAGGGTGGGGAGGGGCTGGGATGGAATTCCCAGAGAAGCTGTGGCTGCCCCTGGATCCCTGGAAGTGTCCAAGGCCAGGCTGGATGGGGCTTGGAGCAGCCTGGGATAGTGTGAAGGTGTCCCTGCCCATGGCAGGGGGTGGAACTAGAAAGTCTTTCCCAACCCAAACCATTCCATGATTCTCCAAGGGGAAACTACACCAAGTCTGCCAGCACAGTGAATTAATCAGGCAGGAAAAACAAAGAAAGCAGCAAAAACGGACAAAACTTGCTCTGGTCAGAAAGATTCAGACCGAGCAGCATCACAGAGGCGTCTCCGTGCAGCCTTCCAGACTTTCCACTTAACTTCCTCCCCCTTCCCGATCCCACAGCCTAATTCAATTACCTGCCACCGAATAAGCCCTAAGGCGATTCTCATTACCCCGATAAAGCACAAGGCCTTTAATTATTAAACACTCAGGGGCTTTTTGTGTTGGGGATGTGGGGCTGGACTCCCTTTTATTGTTGTCAGCAGCGTCCAGAAATCAAGTTAATCATTGACCAGGCCTTTCAGCAGGAGACCAGAGTCCTGTGGATTCCTGCTCTCTGGTTCTGCATCACCAGTCAGGCTAAAGGAAGTCACTGGCC
Source organism: Oriolus oriolus (assembly GCA_013400235.1). Classification (NCBI taxonomy): domain Eukaryota; kingdom Metazoa; phylum Chordata; class Aves; order Passeriformes; family Corvidae; genus Oriolus; species Oriolus oriolus. Next base: position 232,670 of record VXBT01008907.1, read on the forward strand.
TCCTGCTTTGCCAGGTACCCAACTCGATATTCTCCTAACAACCCATCTTCCCCCTCCAAGGCGTCTTTTACAGCTCCGGGAAAAAGAAAAATGAAATATTTGGACACGGAGGCTGCAACAATGCTCATCATTAACCTGAACTCAGAGAGGAGCAGCCCCAGGTGAGGGAAACTGAGGCACAAGGCAGCGGTTCCAAAATGTCAAGCAACGTGGTCAATCCATTACTTAAGCCAAAAAAAATACCAATTCCTGGCTGAGTTAATGCTGCTCCATCCTCTGCAGGCAGGAGGAGCTTCCAGGCACTCCCCAGCCTGATTTGGGACAAATCCTGCTCCCCAGGGATGAAGATGCAGGCCTGGCACAGCTCTTTTTCCAAATGTTCCTGGCTTTGTCACCACCCTTGTGGCACCTCATCAAATCCAGGGCCGCTTCCAAGCGCCTACAAAGCAAACGCTGCTTCTGAGCGCGGGGTTCCCTTTCCAAAGGAATGGAGGTTAAACACTGCTTTGAGCTGACCCGGAGAGGCCAACTTTGGGCGAGAAGCCAGGCAGGACTCGCAGCAGTGACAACTCACTCAGCTCCAAAAAAGCAAGGGAGAGGGGGGGAAAAAAAAAACCCCACACAAACCAGGAAAACCCCAAATCCAGCACCTCAAACCCAGCAGAGCCGTGTGGAAGAGGCAGAACCGCACAGGGTGGGATGGCCAAGCCGCGCTCCGCGGGCGCTGCCTCCGGCCGCTCCAGCTGTGTTTGCCTGCGTGCCGCATTCCTGCCCCGCCAGCCGAGGCCAGGTCTTGTTTTTTTGGGTTGTGCTGGGAAGCTGGGAAGCAGCTGCTCCATCTCACACACGCCAGAGCCCGGCGGGAGCGTCCGCGGAGCCACCGCGGCCTGGCCACGCCACGGAGGAGCGCGCAGGCCGCGGCCTCCGGCGCGTGGCCCCACACCACCCTCCAGTGACAGGGACGCACGCCCGGGACCTGCCACAGCCGTGTGAGTCCCACAGGCTGGAAAAACAGGCGGCAGAGCCCGTGGGATTGCTTTTATTGGAGGTGACATTCCAGCCGACGCCACACGGGGCCCGGGAACTCGCAGTGACTTCTCGCCCCGCTCGGGAACCCACCCCTGAGTGCTCACAGCTCCTGAACGCCCCCCCTTCAAATCCAACATTCCGCTCTTTTCTAAGTGTCTCTCAACAAAATTACAGCCTGAACGCCAAGGTTTCTACCCTACAGCAGAGCAGGGCACCTATTCTGCACCTGCCAAAGGGAATAAAAATATATCGCACTTCCCACACTCCAAACCGCACGGCGCAGCTCTCAGGAGTGGTGTGTTGGTAAATTAGGGCAAGCTATGCTTCCCCTCCCTCCCTCTCCCCCCCGTGAGCATTTGAGGGTTCCTGTTGCCTGCGTGCAGGGGACAGATCAGTTACATTTATGCAGAACATTGCAATCTGTCAATATAAACACTATGTAAGCATGAGCCACTTGTAACATTACTACTGTCTTGACAAGTGTTTGCAGAGGGGGCAGAGCTGCTGGGATCCTTCTGCTCCCAGAGGGAAAGCAGAGCAAATCCCAACCCGCAGCAAAAACACTTCTTCCAGCAAGAATTAAATTTTTTTTTTTTTTTAAATATAAAATGAGGTGCATCAAAACTGAATCAGAGTCTAAATCAGAACCCCCAGAAATAGAGGGGGGGGTTGATTTATGGCCTGGGTCACCTCAGATCCACAGATCAGGCAGCTCAGGAAAGCAGCAGCTCCTACGGGCTGGTTTTCCTTCCCACCAGCACAGGACACCGCAGGATTGAAGTTCCTCAGCCTGCCTGTCACCCCAGCATGGCTAATCCTGTCATCTGCCACTTCCAAAGCCCAGGAGTGCAAGTCCCAACACAATTCCCAGATGCCGCTCTGGCATTTCCACCACCCCCAGCCACATTCGAGAGAGGAAAGGGAGGGAGGGGAGGTGCCCACGCCCCAGAGCGTGTCAGGCACCGGGAAAGCAGAGCAGGGAGGAAAACTGAAATGCAATGCTTTCTCAGGGATCCCGGCAGTCTGGGGCTGCTCCAAACTCCCCCCAGCAGCCGGTTGGAATATGGTGCAAATTAGCGCTCAGACAGCCCAGCTGCACAGGCCGTGGCTGGACATAAAAGCAGCCTCACTTCTGGGACAGTCAGTGCATCCCAGCAGGCTGACCCCGATCCCGAGGCAATGCCTCCCCCTCTGGTGCAGGCTCAGCCTGGGACAGCCTGCCACAGTCATCCTACCCCAAAATTCAGCCATCATCGTGCTGAGGTGCGGCTCTACACGTACAGCAAGCCAGCAGGGCTGTGCTCAGTTTTGCAGATATGCTTTCTCCTCTCTTATCAAGAAGTTTCTTATCAGACAAGGTTTTGGAGCTGTAGCACCACCACATCCCTGCAGCCAGGCTCCTCCAGCTGTTTCCCAGGAGTTAGGGCTGAGCCTAACCCCTAAAAACCCCTCCTGAGCAGGTGCCTGCAGGGTCTCAGCTCTGCTCAGTGCTGCACACCAACATCACCTCAGGTCCCGTGTAGCAGCTCCAAGTCAGGCTGGCACCTGCCCCTCTCCTGCTCCAGAGAGGAGATCAGCAACACCCAGGCTAACAGAATCCCCCTCAGGAAAAGGGAAAACCTGTCCCTCCCTCCCTGGACCATCACCTTCAGCACATCTCCCACTCAGGTAGCTTGGGGATGGAGCAAAACAGCAGCAAGAGCCCCACCAGCACCAGGGCTTTAACTCACACACACACACACCCCCCGCAAACTCCGCTTCCAGAGGGCATTTACCCTACTTGGCTGCTTGTGCATCCCTCCAGGAACACCAGAGCCAGACTTCCAGGGCAGCAGCAGCCTCCAGCCGTGGTCTTCCCAGCCCAGCATCCCTTCCTGCCGCCCCCGGGACAGGCACAGACATAACTCCATGCTGACACAATCCCGTTACCGCGTAGCCATGCCCCGTTTCTGTCCCCGGGCACTAATTCCCCACCAGGCCACACATTTGGAGACATGGAATTCTTTCCCTGAAATAAGACATTGGGGTTGGGGGTGGGGGGGGAGAAGGGATCATCCACAGCTGTCCCTGTCCCCCTCCAGACTGCGGAAGGGAGCAGCCAAGCCGCAGCCACAGCGTGACATCTGCTCAGCACAGCCTCACTCTGTGCCCCACCAGCTCCTCCACAGGGATGCCAGCACCCAGAGGGGCCAGCAGGCCACCAAAAGGTGGTTTTGGTGATGCCTTGGACTCGAAAGGAGCATCCCTACCTCTGCCTGGAAAGGTGTGTTTTAGCTCAGGTGGTGCAGGGAGGTTTTTAGCAAGGATTTATCAGAATGAACAGATGTGCTGCCTCACCTGGAGCAGCTCCTCCATGCGTGTGGCGCAAGAAAAAAAGATCAATACCAGCCTTCCCAGGGCACTTGCAGAGACACCGAGTTCTGCAGGAACATCCAGCTTTTCCCAGGTGGGATCTCTTGCCTTATCAATGGCCAGAAGGGCTCAGCCCTCCCACACACACTTGTCGGATCTCACTGTGGATTACCGGGACCCGGGGTCTCAGCACTGACGATTCCCAGCGTCCCCGGCAGCTCAGCAAGTGCAGCCTCCGCTCGAGGCCTCTTGGAAGAACAAAGAGGGGGTCAGCAGCACATGCTGCTCCTTGGCTGGGGCTTTAACCAGAGACAAGGATGCTTTGCATAAGCAAACTCCACTACACACCACAGCAGCCCTGCAGCACTCGGAGTGCACATCTGGCTGAGCGCACATCTGGCAGCATCTCCTCTCCCCTCCTTATTGCCAGGGAGGGAGGCTCAAATCAGAAACAGCAGCGGCACAGAGACAGCGTAACCCAAAGCGGTCAGGACAGACAGCAGACGCTGCCCTTGGCTCAGGATGTCCCTTCTTGAAGTTAAAACCTCCACGAGCCAGGACAGAAATCCCAGAAGGAACTGGAATGAGTTACCTGCTGCTCCGGAGCAGATACCAGCACGGCAGGGATTAATAGGGGAGTTACAGCCAAGCTCCTTCCCAAAGCCTGTCAGTCCCCAAGGCACAATTCAGCAGCGCAGTGCCGGTGGTCCTCGGCAGACACATGAGCCAACGGGCTGGGAACAGCCCTCCGTGCACCGCCGAGGGAGAAAAGGGCTTTTCCTAAAAACCTGCACACACAGGACAGGCTGTTTCCTTAGAAAACCAGCCCCAGCAGCAGGAAGTTAAACGGTTCTGGAGTTGGAAACAGAAGATGTAAGTAGCACTGTTTGGAAAACTTTGCCAGACCACAAGCAATGGACAAGCCTCAACACCAGGATTTGTTTTACTGGAAAGAAAGCGGGGAAAACCTCAAGTCTGCTAAAACGTTCTCCAGGGCTGGTCCGGTGGCTCCTACCAGTGGTCACAACAAAACATCCCCCCCCCCAAAAAAGGAGGGGAAAAAAAAAAGGCAAGAATCACCATTCTAGTGTAAACTTACACCAAAACCTCTCACGCAGGTGCTCGCGGCACACCTCCCTCTCAAACCGACAACATTTTGGGACAAATGGTTTAAAATTAAGGACAAGAGGCAGCGACACCCCATAAAGCACAGAGGGAAAGCCCCGCACGGAGCTGAAGCCCCGCGACGCCGCTGCGGGGGACGTTGAAGAGGAGCGGTCGATTTGGCTCCTCCAGCTGGCCCCACGGAG
>VXBT01008907.1:238342-253699 GCA_013400235.1 Oriolus oriolus
CGGGGGAACGGGGATCCCGGGGTGGTGGGACACGGCTGGGGGGGAAAGGGTTGAGTGAGGTGGGCAGTCGTGGGAGGGATGCGTGTGCCGGGGGTGGGTGTGCCAGGGATGGGGGTGCCAGGGCGGCTGGGCAAGGGATGGGCAGTAGTGCACGGGCCAGGTGTGCAAGGTGTGGATGTTCCAGGGATAGGCAGCTGGGCAAGAACGGGGTGTGCAAGGGCTGGGTGCCAGGGATGGGTGGTCGTGCGAGGATCAGGGCAGTTGTGCAAGGGGTGGGTGTGCCACATCTGGGCAGCTGTGCGAGGGTCAGGCAGTCGTGAAAGGGCTGGATGTGCCAGGGGCGGGCAGCTGTGCAAGGGGTAGATTGGCCACATCTGGACAGTCGTGCACAGCTCGGATGTGGGGAAGGCACAGGCAGTGCACGCTCGTGTGCACACCCGCCCTGCTGTGAGCAGTGCAGGGACAGCACACCGGGCAGCCCGGGTGGGAAGCAGTCGATGCCCTAAATGTCACCCTTCTGGCCGGGCTCGGTGGCAGCGTTTTTCCAGGTCTGTCGACGTCGCTGTCATCGTCACCCTGGAGGCAATTCCAGCACCCGAGAACAGGAAGGTTCCCCTCCTGAGCGTGTGTGTGTCACGCTGCTGAGCCACCCCGTGTCCCCGTGGGGACAGAGGCAGGAGGACACTTGGCACTGGGCTCTCATCTCAAAAGCCACCAGCCCCGGGGGTTTAAGCTCAGCCCCACGGAGCTGTGCCCAGCCGGTGACATTTGGGTGTGTGATGAGCAGCAAGACCCTTGGGTGCTCAGAGTGGGGTCATCGGTGTTTCTGACCCCCAGAATCTGTGGACAAACCAATTCAGGAGCCACACAGGGAATGGTTTAATGGGGATGAACCTTTTGTCCTGCAATAGCTCCTGGAGTGGCACTGGGAGCTCGGTGGATTTATTCTCACCTCTCTCCGTGCCCTCAGGCAGTTCCAGTCTTCCCAGCATTGTGCAAACAGTGTGGATTCCGCTTATTTTTGGGGTGGGGAGAGGAAAGATTTTTTATTTTTTAACGTGTTAAACTTCTCAGCCCAGTTCCTGGCCAAATTTTTGCCAAAAAAAAAAAAAAAGCGGCCTCGTGGAAAAGCACCGTTCAAAGCTTCCCACACCCACCCGTGCATGGGGTGTGGGGGTTCCCACTGTGGCTCTGCATCAGCACCCCTTGGGGTGGGGGCTGAAACTTTCTTGGGGTGGGTGTCACATCCAATCCAGCTTCCTCAAATCCCCATGATTCACCAGTATCTGGGAATATCCCCGTTTCCTCATCCCGGTGGTTGGGGTGAAGTGGCACCGAGTCAGCCCCCGTGGGTGCTGGGGGTGAGAAGCCATCAGAGCCTGGCAGAGGCCACAGCAATATTGCATTAAAGCCCCATCTAGAGGCCTTTCCTCGAGGAGAATTTGGAAGATGGGAGCAGTGCTGGGGTCATGTTGGGTGTCCTTATCCTGCCGCCCGAGCTCTTCCAGCTTGGGAAAAGGCAGTGAAGAGCTGTAGGGGGAGGGCAGGACAAGTACTGGGAGGCTTTGCCTGAGCGTTTCTCTGGTGGAAAAAGCAGTTTAAGGATCATTTTCCACCACATCCCCAAGAAGCTGGCGATCCCAGCACGCGGAAGGAAACTCCGGCTCCTCCAGGCAGCCCCGAGGCAGAGCTGTGGGTCATGGAAAGGCAGTGAGACCCTCGCTGTTACTCATTTTCTCTGCCCACAGCGAGGTGCCAGATCCGGGGTGATGCCCTGGGCGTGTGTGACTCTTTCCAAAGTGAGGCAGCGCCAAAAATAGTCCCCACTTCTGCTTCCAGCCAGGGGAAAAGGGAAGCCCGAGCGGGCACTGACTCCTCCGGGGCTTTGCTGCCTGTCATGCCCGGGGACCATGGGTGCAGCATCCTCCTGGGACAGCCTCGTGGCTTTCAGGTCCTTCAGGAATCTCTCGGGTGACATAAATCTCGGTGTTTCTACCTCAGAGCGGTGGCCTTGGGCCGTGTCCCCACAGCCACTGACAGCAGAGGGCAGTGGCACACAGGCGCAGTGCCACGGCTGTGGCAGTGGGAATTTTTCAGTCCGGGATTCAGGGGACACGGCAGAGCCGGGCGGAAACAGCCGATGGTTTAAGTGGCAGTTCCAAAGGGTCGGAATTGTCTTCTTAAGGATCAAAAGATGCCGGATGCAGGGATAATGCTGGACAAGGAGCCCCGGAGCGGTTGTCACCTCTGGGGTGACAACCTGTGTCCTCCCCCTAACCCCACTCCACCGCTGCGCTTTTGGAATGAGCTCCTGCCCACAAAGCGGTTGTGGGAGTGACCTGTGAGGATCCAAGCGTGGAATCCTGCCGAGGGTCCCGACATCCCTCTCCCGGTGCCGGGGTGAGCGCTGTGTCCCAGCCCTGTGGGCAGCGCTGTCCCACGGCAGCTCAGGCGCCGGGATCTCAGCCAGCACTGCTGCGTGCACCCCATCAGGCTCTTCCCGGGGGCACCTGGAGGGTGACCTCGAGTTTTTGTGCTCCATAACTCAGCTCCCTGAGGCTTCCCCATCCCAGAGGAGCCCTCACGCCCATCCATGTATTCTTCCCAGAATCCCAGCACATCATTTGGTCAGGGCTTCCCTTCCCTCCCCAAGGCTTTGCTCCGGGTGTTTTTCCCTGCAGTGCAACACCGGGTTCCACCTTCCCTCCAACCATTCCCTTCGGAGAGCTCGGGATTTTGCCCACGGAGGTCTCTCTGCATGAACCCAACCTCTCCGGGGCGGCGATTCCAGCTCAGCGGGGCCATTGACTCACAGCAGGGGGAGAGGGAAGGAAAATACCCGTGAGCTCATCCCGCTCATCCCTCACCGCCAGTCCCGCATGGATTCCCCACCGGATACTTGGCAGCGACTCCCAGGTTGGAGTAACCCAAGCACGGCAGCGAGAGGTGGGGACCTCACCAGGCTTGGGCTGGGCCGGGTGTCCGAGGCCGTTCCCGGGATAGCTGAGAAGCCTCCGGCGGCGTTTCCTCCCGGCAGATCGCCTCCGAGAGCAGCCACTCACATTTCCCTTCCTCGGTTTCCTGAATTAGAAGTGGGCCTGGCATTTCTCTGCCCTCCGGACAGAGGCTGAAATAACAGACAAGGGCCGGGAACGCCGCCTGCCCACGGGACAGCGTTTGTTCCACTGGGATCACGCTGCAGCCCTTCCCTGCCACCACCTCCTGCATTTCCAGGCGCTCCTTTTTCACCATCATGTGGACATCCAGCGTGTTTCCTCCCTTCGAGTGACCACACGTGGGCTGGCAGCCACATTCCTGCTTCTTTTCCATCGAGAGTCACCTTGGGGACAGCTCTGAGCTCCAGCCACTGGTGCTGTTGTACCTCCATCCCTTCCCTGGGTCGGTAATTCTGAGGGGGGAAAAATGTGATCAAAACGTGCCTGTTCCTTTTGGCTGGAATGCTGAGAGCCGGGCTGAGAGCATCCCTGCTTCCCCAGGGCTCTGGATCCACAGCAAATCACTGGAATGAGGAGCAGCGTGGCCCTGGTCCCCACTCCTGCCTCTTCCCACTTTTCCAAGAGAAGAAAAGACACCGGAGCCAGCTGGAGTTTTATGGAAAACGAAAAGCAAATGGGAGCGGTTTTCCATCAGGGAGCCCCCCCTTTCCATGCAGAGCAGAACGGGATGAGGGACACGGGGATGTTGTCAGGCTGAGTGTGTCCCCTGCTGCAGAACGTGTGGAGCCACCAGCTTCCCCTCTGGGATCCATCTGGGATCCATGGGCTCAAAGCCATGATCGTTGGGCTGCACTTGTTCAATTTTCCCTTGCTCCTCTGCAAATCTCCCCCAAAATGGGTCAGTCTGGTGGGAACAGAATCAGCCAGGGCACCAAGCTGGGCAAAGTGACCCCCCCCAGCAGGGCCCCTCAAATCTCAGCACGGTGGAGGTTTCCCTAAACCTCCCTCCCCTCAGAGATCCCCTCCCTCAGCTGATTACAGGAGACAGAATAAAATAATTTGAAAGCATCTCATGCAAGAAGAGAAAGGGGCGATTTGTAGGGGTTTTTTTCTCCTTTCCCTCTAATTTAGGGAGCTGCTGCTTCCAAGTTAAACAGAAGGAAGCACCAGTTCTTCACCTTTCTGTATGATGTGAGCTCGAGGTGGCTGCACAGACCTTCAGAGAATCATGGAAGTATAAAAAGGTTGGCAGAGAACTTAAGGCTCATCCATTCCCACCCCTGCCACGGGCAGGGACACCTCCCACTACCCCAGGCTGCTCCAGCCTGGCCTTGGGCACTGCCAGGGATCCAGGGGCAGCCACAGCTTCTCTGGGAATTCCAGCCCAGCCCCTCCCCCCCCTCCCAGCCAGGAATTCCTTCCCAATATCCCATCCATCCCTGCCCTCTGGCAGTGGGAAGCCATTCCCTGGCTCCTGTCCCTCCAGGCCCTTGTCCCCAGCCCCTCTCCAGCTCTTCTGGAGCCCCTTTAGGCCCTGCAAGGGGCTCTGAGCTCTCCCTGGAGCCTTCCCTTCTCCAGGTGAACATTCCCAGCTCTCCCAGCTCCAGAGCAGAGGGGCTCCAGCCCCTGGAGCATCTTCATGACCCTCTTTTTCTCTCTTCCTGCCTCTCTTAAGTGCCAATCCTTCTGTTCTGGCACCAAAGCACGTTTCTTTTCACTGATGTTTCCAAGAGCCAGCAAATTATTTTTTAAAGTTACTAAAAGGGGAATTTTTTTGCCTCCTGCTTCCGTGCACATCCTTCCAGAGTCGTGCTCTGCTCTTGCAAAGCTTTTCCTTCACTACATCCACACCATCAGAACAGCCCCACTGAGCAAGCCCAGGCAGGAATTCTTCACATGGGAATCACCTTTCCGCTGGCAATTTCACAGGGAATCACGGACTTTATAGTCTGCACCAGAATGATTTTTAATACAATTTATCCCAGCACAAAATCAGGTCTTTTTTGTCTTTCTGACAACCAGACATGTCAGGAATTAAGGAATTTTGTGTGGCAGAGCTGCAGGAGGGATTTTTTAGGTCTGAAGGAGCAGCGCCAAGGAAGCAGGGACTCTTCTGGCCTTCTGAAAACACGTGGATTAACCAGCCATTGTTTGAGGGATTGCGAGGACAATTGGAAAATTGTCATTTCCTTATGAAAATCAGGTGGAAGAGACAGACTTGGGTTTGTGCGCAGTGAGGGAGAAGCCCCTGTGTGAGCTCAGCACCTCCTCTGAGCTGATTCATTCCATTACAGTGATGCCACGATGATTTTCTGCTTTTTCTTTTATACCCCTTTTATACATTTTTTAAATATAGCTTTTATGCATTCTCAGTGCTTTTAGCCCACACAGTTACAATTCTTTAAGTTTGATCCCTTCCCTCACACCCAATATCCCGTTAAGCCAAGAGCCCAAACACCCTGGAAACCCCAGACCCCGAGGGCCTCTCCAGAACACATTCTGTAAANTCGGCGCCCCTGAGGATCCTTCAATAAACACCGAGGTAAAACCCTTTTTCCCTCTTAACCGTGTTCAGCTCTCTTAATTTTAAGACCAGGAAAAGGCATCAATTATATATCCCTGAAATATCCCCCATCTGTGACACTCCTGGGCTTACTGGGGGCATCCTGGAGGTGGCAGGAGCGCGACTGCAAGGGAGAAATCAAGAAATTGAGGTTGTGGGGGCAGGAATTGGGGGAGCTGAGGGAGACTCGAGGGTTACAGGGAGGGTAAATATCCCAATGCCCTCTGCAGATCTACAGGGGACAGTGACAACTCTGCTCCTCCAGGACCTCTTGTTTACCTCACCCCGAGGGTGACAGGTGCCCCGGGTGACCTGTCCCTCTGGCTTTAAGGTCACCCACCTCTGTCTCTTGGGGACCGATGGCGGTGGCCGGGGAGATGCCCGAGTCACGGCTCTTTGACCCTGAGCATACATTAAACCGCTCAGGAGCGGGTCCCCGGGAGAGGAGAGATGAGATAACGTGAGAAAAAAGGGAAAGGAAAAAAAAAAAAAAGGGAAAAAAGAGTAAAAAGTGGGGAGTAGATGCTGGGTTTTTTTTGGAGTTCAGCTGTCCCTGGCTGTGGTCACTGCTGTCACCTTGGAGAGAGGTAACAGAAACCTCTTTAAATCTCTACAAGTTAATTTCTGGTTGAGGTTTTGTAACAGTTTCCAACCATCTCTGCTGTCTGTGGGTGCTGCATTCCACCATGGGGTTTTTTTTTGGAAGTTCCTCTAATTGATTACTGCTCTGATAAAGTAATTCCAATTAAAAAATCCTCCCTCCGTTGGCTCCACTGGGAGGGGACATGGGATTTTTGATCAGTTTTTAACACAGCTAAAAACAAAAAATCATAAAAACAGTGGATGAGGAGCAGGTCTGCGCAGTGCTTTTTCTCTTTGTTTTGTTGTTTGTTTTTGGGGTTTTTTTGGTTTTGTTTGTTTCTTGCGTTTTTGGTTTTGTTTCATTTTTTAATGGTGAATTTTCTGTGAATGGAGATTGGCAGGGAAGAGAAGGTACCCAAAAAATCCACGCTGAAATTCCGTGGGCGGCACAAAAGGCGGGAGAAATTTTCCAGGGGTAAAGAATGAAAGTAGCCTCAAGGCAGATCCAAAGCGCTCACAGATTTCCTTGGATATTTCAAAATGTGACCCTTTTTGTCTGCAAATCACACTAAAATCCCTCTGTGCAAAGGAAAGGCTGGAAAGGGTGGAGTGAAACGCCCTCAGATGGGAACAAAACCGAGCTCCCATGGATGTCCCGGGCTGAGCCAAAAGGACATTTGCTGTTCTCCAGTTTCATCTTTTGCTGGAAATCCTCAGGAAAAAAAAAGACCAAACTCCTCTGGGTATTTCCACCCTACCTGAACCTCCTTCTGTCACCCTTTTCCAGCCTGTTGTTGGGTTCAGCCTGTCCCTTGGGAGACCCACATCGTCCAAAGCCATTCCCCAGCAGCTCTTGCATGGCAGGAGAGTCCCCAGGGACGGCTTCTCTCCGTGCTCCTCCATCCTGTGGGCAGCCACACTTATTTCAACAAAAATGGGGAAAGTGCTGCTCCTCGGTCCCGCTATTCCCTGTCCGAAATGCTGGAGAAAAATGAAGTTTTGGGGGTTTTTTTTAAGCAATTTCTCTGAAGCTGTTGACAGCTGCTGTGGCTCAAAACGTTGGGATATTTCTAGGACATTTACCAGGGGAGTTATTCCCCGACTCCACGGTCTCTCCAAGCCTTTTGGGATGAGCATTCCCATCTCACGGAATGCCGAAGGAAAAGGGATCCAGCCGAGAGATCTGGCGACCCTTCAGCTGCAAAACAGCCAGAAACCAACGGAGCAGAAATATTTTTGTAGCCACAACGTCAAGCCCACCCATCGAAAGTGTGTCGGGGATTTTCCAGCCCTGCTGAGAACTCTCCCTCTTTGCTTTTATTTTTAGAGGACGGGTGATGCCGGTCGTGTTATTTCACTTTTTTTGGACGTTTCGTGCTAATAAAAGTGTTTCATTTCACAGTGTTTTGCTTTCTTTGAAATTGGGCTTATGATTTCCTGCTGGAACTGAAATGTCATTGTCTTGAAGGCTGTCATCTGTCTGGTCCCCAGCCAGAGTGTCTGGGAGCTGGGTGTTGTCACCTGGCTTGGTTTGTGAGCACGGACAGGTTTTGGCCAAGTTAGAAGAAGGTTCCTGTGGGTGATTCCCCGCTCCTGTGAGTCAAATGAGCGTTCTGAAAGAAAGCTCAAGCTCAAAAGTCCTTTTAACAAGGGCCTGGAGTGACAGGACAAAGGGGAACGGATCCAAGCTGACAGAGAGGAGGTTTAGATGGGATATGGGGAAGAAATTCCTCCCTGGGAGGGTGGGGAGGCCCTGGCACAGGGGGCCCAGAGAAGCTGTGACTGCCCCTGGATCCCTGAAGTGTCCAAGGCCAGGCTGGACAGGGCTTGGAGCAGCCTGGGATAGTGGGAGGTGTCCCTGGGTGGAACTGGGTGATCTTTAAGTTCCCTTCCAACCCAAACCGTTCTGTGATTCTGGAGTTTCTCAGTGTGTTTTTCTTGCTGCTCTCCCCATCTGCTGCCAGTGCTTTTGCCTCCCTGCCCAGCCAAAATACCTAAATAACCATTTTAGAAGTTCCAGTTGCTGCTCAAGTTCTTGCAAACCTCATCCCAGGCTGCCGCATCCCTGAAATCCTTCCCCGCTTGTTTCCAGCTAAGCGGCAGAACAAAAATTCCAGCTCTCAGCAGGTAACTCACAGCTGGGGAAAATCTGAATATCCCTGGGACCTTCTGTTTTCTCTGTCACTCGCTGTCTTCCGTCTGAGCTCAACGCCAGATCCCGTCTGGGAGACAACCCGAAGCCCTGCAATCTCGGAGCATCCCCGTTTCTGCGCCCACAGGGCTGGGGGGATGGACTCTGGATGGGCCCAGAGTCCAAGGCTGTGCTGTCCGGTGGATGTTTGGGATGTGGCATCACCATGTGGGAGGTGTGGATGGTTGGGAAGCGGAGCAGTGGGAAGCAGGGCCCATCCCCTGTGGAAAGCTGGGATGGATGTGCAGACTCCAGGGCAGGATACTCGTCCTAGAGGAACCAACTGGGTCACTCCAGATCTGGCCCAAAATCCGACTGCTGGCACATGTTTGGTTAATCTGCCAAGGAATCTTTCAAGGGCTTTGTGTGGGGAGCAGAGATGAAGCTCAATGTGTAGGGAAGTTCATCCTTATTTGTTTCAAATAAATGGGGTTTTTTTCAAAGTTTCAATTCAGGAAATCACAGAGTCACCAAGGTTGGAAGAGACCTTCATCTGCTCTGACCATGAACCCAACACCAACATAACCACCCCAAAACTGGATCTCCAAGTGCCACAAATGCAGGATTTTCACCCTTTTTTTCACTCTTCCCAGCTTCAAAAGAAATCTTTTGTGTTCTGTTTTCGTGTTCGCTGTACTAAAGAACTTTGGAAATCCGAGTCAAACGCGACTCCAAGGATCTCCGCCCTTGGGGGACTTCCCGTTTCAGTATTCCTGGGAAGCCTGAGGTGCACCAAGGAATATTCTGTGTACCAAATGTACACATTTCAGAACATCCTCCCAGTCTGTGTCCGTGCACCAGCCTTGGGAGGGGAAAAAAAGGAGGGAATCTTCCCATCACAGTATCCAGTTTCTGCATCACATCCTGGTTTTGATGCACATTTTTTTGACATCCAGGTAGAAGAATTCCCTCCTCTGTATTATCACATAACCAGTTTTCCTTCTCTTTGGAAACCAGGGAGTTGGGAAATTCTTTTCCCTGATTTTCCAGTGGCACGCACCAAGGAGAATGATGGGGAATAATTACGGGACAGCTGAGCAAGAATGGACCCAAAATAAAAGTCATGGAACTGGATGGTCTTTAAAACACAAGAATGATGGAATTAGATGGTCTTTAAAACACGTTAGATGGTCTTTAAAACACAAAAAGATGGGTCTGAAACACACATCCAGATGGAACTGGGTGGATTTTAAAACACAGGAGGGATGGGACTGGATGGTGTTTAAGGCCCCTTCCAGCCCAAGCCCTTCAGTGATTCTGTGATGGTTTGGTTGGGGGTGAATCTGACAGACACAGCCAGGATGGGATGGAACACCATTCTCCCAAAAAAAGGCTTTAATTAGTAATCATTAGATAAAGAGAAATGATTAATTCTGTCTCAAGTGTTTGGCCAATGCCTCCAGATGAGTGAATCTGGCTGATTTAGGAGCTCCTGAATTCCCACACAGCATTCCTGCAGCGCGCAAAAGGGAGGCTGGAAAACGAGTGGCAGCTCCCAAGCCTCCCGAGGTTTGATCCAAAGCGTGGATTTGGGCAAGATCAGCTCCCAAGGTCAGCACAGGGCAGACAGAAAGGTGGGGAGCAGCGGCCCCAGCACAGGGTTGGCTGCGTGAGAGCCCAAACCGAGTCATTCCACGGCGAAATCCGCCCGGCTCTGTCGGAGAGGCACTTCCAGGATGGACAGGCCGGGCTGGTTTCTGTATGGAACCCATTGTTCAGCGGAGCAGAGGCCTTCCTCTCTGGTTAATGGCTCAGCAAAGTGTGTTGCTTTAATGGTTAATCATCTACTCGCATTGTTGAGCGAGGAAAGCCGGGCAGATAATGCCCCTGGCCCGCGGTTCATGTGACTTCCCGGCGGGAGCAGGGAAAGGATTGCACGCTGGGACAAGGAGGGAGAGGGAAAACGCCGGGCTGGGAGGCTCTGGGGGTTACAGTGTGAGCAAAAACGCACGTAAATCCATGTGTGTCTGTGTACACACACACTGCATGCACAAGCAGAAACGTGTGTAGAGCAGAAACACATGCAGACCTGCAGAAAATCTGGATTTCCACCCCACGTGATTTTGGGACAGTTAAATGAGCTGATTATCAGATATCACAGAATCTTAGAACGGTTTGGGTTGGAAGGGACCCTACAAATCACCCAGTCCCGGCCCCCTGCCATGGGCTGGACACCTTCTCGCAGAGCAGGTGGGATGATTTCACACACGTGGCTGTGTGAAAAACAAAACTCACTCCCAACTCTCTCAGCAGCGAGTCAGACTGAGGGCCACCACCACTCAGGATTTCAGGGTCTCAGCATTAGCTCCTCTTACTCTGATTGCAAGTCCTTGCCCATCTCACCCTGCCCCTGAATGGGTCCATCAGAGATGTTGTGGGGCAGTCACAGGGGTCCGGTTCTACTCACTGGTGTAATTTTGGAGGTGTCTCTTGCTTGGGCATCTCTAACACAGGGAATACTCCACTATTTCAGTTCCTGGAAGAGCTGGGAATCGTTAAGGTTGGAAAGCCCTCCATGATCATCAAGTCCAACCACTCACCCAGCACTGCCACATCCACCTGAACCGCGTCCCCAAGCCCCACATCTGCTGCGTCCCTGGGGACATCCACCTGATCACCTGGGCTCGTCCACGTGAGAAATCAGAGTGTGTCAGTGTCAAGGAAGGAGCCTCTGGGTCAAATTCCCTCCGTTAATGTGTTCAGTAAATATCAGACTTCGTTATTGCATCCTGACCGAAACATCTCTGTGTGACAGCGACAAATGCGCACTGAGCTTTTCTCTCTGTGACAGTGACAGGACTCAGGGAATGGCTGGAACTGTGTCAGGGGAGGTTTAGGCTGGGTTTAGGAAAAGTTTCTTCCCCCAGAGGGTGCTGGGCACTGCCCAGGCTCCCCAGGGAATGGGCACGGCCCCGAGGCTGCCAGAGCTCCAGGAGCGTTTGGACACCGCTCCCAGGGGTGCACTGGTTGGGGTTGTTGGGGTGTCCTGGGCAGGGCCAGGAGCTGGAATTGATGATCTTTGTGGGTCTCTTCAAATTCAGGATATTCTGTGATTCTATGATTCTCCTCAATTTGACAGGAGTTTGATTCCACACATCATCAAAACCAAGCATCCCTCTCCAGGTGGTCACTTGCAGAGCACCTGTCCCTTCCCACGGGGAGCTGACAGGAGGAAACACCACCCCCCAATACACAGGGAACGTGTCCTTTATAACTCCCCTTGATCCACTCCCATCACCCTGAGCAGGATATAGCCATTTTCCTATCTCCTAAAACACACAGCCCGGCCACCCAACACCGGGAGACAACACCCAAGAGGGAAAAAAAAAGTCACATCTCAGCCACTCAGGGCTGGCAGACCAGACACAGGACTGCCCTCAGCAGCCTCGAGATCCGTGTGACTCAGCAGGGTCAACACACTTCAAGTCCACTCCAGGAACAACGGCCTTGACTTTTTGTCATCGTCCCAGAAGGGAAGAGGCAAGAGGAGAATGGTCTGCAAACACTCGGAGTGTTTGTTCCTCCCTGGAGGACACTCGACCCTTGGGAAGTACTTCCAGCCTCCCAGGCCAGGGATGAGTAACCTTTTGAAGTGCAGGTTCCCTCCCCACCCGGAGGAGCTCGCCGGGTTCTTTTGTCTTTAAGCTGATTTTGTTGTTGTTGAGCAGCAAGCAGGATGTTGCGCGGGATGATGGGGAGAGGTCGTGGCCACCAGGCTGGAGAAGAGGATCAGCAGTGGGAATTAGTCCCTGTCTCCAGGGGAAAATGGGCTGAAGGTTCTAAAATCAGGGGGAATTGGACAGGTTTCTCCTCGGGGAAGGAGACTGAGATAAACACAGCCAGCCTGAGCTGACAAGGGATCATTTTGCCCTCCAGGCATGAGCTTCTCCACACGTGCCCTTGTGCCAGAGGTTTTGTGTTCCTGGAGGAGCTTGTGGGACAATGCCCACAGCGCAGAGCTGCAGATGATGATAATATCCTGGTATCATTATAATTAATAATCATCAATCATAATCACAATGAAGATAACATATAATAAAAATATAAACCCGTCAAAATCATAAGAATACTAATAATTACAACTCTAGACAAAAATAACAACAACAACAACAACAATAATAACAATAATAATACCATAATCATCAATCATAAAGGTAATCTCACTGCCCTGACTGAAATATCCAACCTTGCAAGTGAAAGATAACAAAATAAACCCAATATCAAAGGGTAACAGGGACAATAAGTCAGAGCCCTCTCACCCCACAGTCCTGAATCTGATCTGTTCCAGGACCCCATCCTCATCCCAGCACAGGAATCCACCTGTCCTTCCTGACAAAAATCCTTTCTGCTGCTCCAGGGAAGGATGTGGCCCCCCTGGAGAGGGTCAGAGCTCGGGAGCTGAGATGAAAAGAGCTCTCAGAAGATGCCCTGTGAAGGGCAGCCTTGTTTGGTGCCGGGGACACCGAGAGGTGATGGGGTCACTGCATCCACTGGCACTGCTGGGAGCAGAGGGAATAAACTTGTCCAGAGGGGAGGGAAAACAGGCTCTGAATGCAGCGACACAGGCTGGAGTTAAACATTAGTGTGACCTGTCTGCAGGCCTGGCTGGAGCAGCAGGGACGGGGCTCGGGGGGTGGAGGGGTCACTCAGAAATCACCAGCCTGGCTTCCAACCCCAGGAACCTCAGGACAGCCAGAAAACTCACTCAGGAGCTAAAATTCACCGTGGCAAATGGCAGAATAACAAAGAGTATTTTACTCAAGGGAGAAAAGACAAAACGTCTCTCCTTTCTCAAGAGAGAAATGCAAAGTGACACAAAAAAACCTCCTCAGCACGAAAAAAATTAACCTATTTAAAACAAACACAGTTCACACCAGCCTGTTTGTCCCCTCTGTTTCAGCTCAACTCCCCTCCACCCAGTTCCAACAAACCCTCCAACCTTTGGGATCTCATCCTCTGCAAGACACCTCATTGCTTTGATTGCTTTGATTTCCAGCCTTTGCCACCAGGCTGATTGTTTTTTACCGGGAATCCAGGAAAAACCTGTCTGAGGAGGACCTCAAAGGCACATTCATGCCTGGTACAAAGTCACAGAATGGCTTGGGTTGGAAGGGCCTTAAGGATCATCCCATTCCACCCCCTGCCATGGCCAGGGACACCTTCCACCATCCCAGGCTGCTCCAGCCCGGCCTTGGACACGTCCAGGGATCCAGGGGCAGCAGATGAAAAGCACAGGAACTTTCTCCACATCTTTGTGAGGCCACCTGTCCCTTTTTCCAAGGGCCCTGACCCATGAAATTCAATTTCAATTCGAATCCCAACTCATTTTCTGCTGATGAAATCTGCAAGGTACAGAAAATTTGTGATCCAGCCATCCATCAGTCGTTTCTACATCATTCCTCCCTGCAGATCACTCTGCTGCTTCTTGTAGCTGTAATTGCTGTTTCCAGTTTCCCCATCTCACTCTTTCAAAGCTTTTTTATCTCCTTTTCACCATCCTAACAAAGAAACTGAAATTCCTGGCTGTGCCAGGGAAGAGGAGAGGCTGATGGTCCCCGAAAAATGCCCAGCACAGATCACTGCAAACCAATAAAAGCAACCAGTAGGTCTGTCCCCAGCCAGGTTTCTCTCTTGAGCAGGTCCGAATTGTTTCCCACTAATTTGCAGCTAAATAAAAAACTTCAGGGTTTAAACTCCCAGTCCTTTACGAAGCCATTGCTCCTGACCACGTGATTCCTGCAACACCAGCTTGGGTAAAACTCCTGACATTGATCCTCGGGGATTCCCCTTGTGAATGTTCCTGCAGCAAATGGTTTTATTTTACCGCTTCCCAGTAAAACCTGAGCTCTGGGGCTCTCAGGTCTATGGCCAAAGGAAAATCTGGCAGCGGCCCAGGGCAGCTCATGACTATTTAGGAGACTCCTGGTGCCAGAGCTCACGCCCAAGAAAAGGATGAGGAAGGTGGAAAAGCACCCCCAAGGTCCCAGCTGCCAGAAATTCACCAGTTTGGCTCTTTTCTCCTCGTTCACCACTGCCCTTAAGGCTCTGCTGGCCACAGGAACCCTTTGGATGAACCTCCAAACCTCGGAAAAGCAGGATTAGGTTGAAACACCTAAATCTTGGTGTCTGCAGCTCGAGGCACAGTGGGGTTTATCCACAGGCACCTCCTGCCATCTAAAATCCTCCCTGGGATGCCCCAGCAGCCTCCAGCTGCCTTCCCACATGGATGCAGACATCCAAGAGGTTTGATGCCCTGCAGGTCACGCTCATGTGGATGTCCTGGATGCCCCACAGTGCCTCAGGCAACATGAAACACCTACACCGAGGCAGCTGATTCCAGATTTGGGGTCTCCATGCGAGTGGAAATCCAAGGTTTCGTTAATGTCTGTGGGGGATCTGATCCCATCCCCAAACACGTGGGCAATCCCTTCAGTGACCTTGGACTGCTTTTCTCCCACTCGTGTCTGGACCCCCTCGAGCCACACAGAATGGCCCAAAACGTAAGGAAAAATTCCCTGAATTTGCGGGATTCAGCAAAGCCTTGTTCTGGGAGGATTCTGGCTCCCAGAGGTCCATAAGGGGCTGGATAACTCGCAAATCTTTGCCTGATGCCCTCAGATGGGACCTGGAACGAGACACGGAATTTGACCTTGGAAGGAGCCGCAAACCAGACCAACTGTGGTTCTGCATTCTCATCTTTCCTTCCCCAGCTCCCACAGAGGGACCCCTGATCACTAATTTCCAGGTTATCTCCACGTTACTTTTACTCTCCTTCATCTTCCCGCTTCTTTGAATCCGTTTCCGAGGCCGGGATAGCGGGAAAATGTTCTGCTGCGTGCACTGGAGCTGCTGGGCACTCAGGTTTCTTTATGTCCCTCCAAACCAGTCACATCAGGGCACTGGGCCATGGGCAGGAGTCACAGGTCGGGTGGTTTTGTTTGGGAATATTTTTCCAAGGTTTTTGTGGTTGCCTGAACCTTGTGCATGTGCACACCTGGATCCAGGGATGGAGTGTGTTTGAATGTCGATGTGTATGAATAAATTTGGGTTGTTTTTTTTTTTTT
>VXBT01008907.1:253708-264345 GCA_013400235.1 Oriolus oriolus
GATCTCTTATTTTCCAGGGTATTTTTAGGTAAAATGTAATTTCCCAGCAGCCAGTTTGGGGCAGCCACCCTGTTTGGAGGGAGGACACCGTGGAGGTGTCTGGATGGGCTTTGCCCATGCTCCAGCTTGGTTTATTTAGTGGCACAGGATCCTGGCTCAGACCTCGGGTGTTCGGGCAAACACGGGTGGTGCCGTGACCAGCCTGGCACACCTGAGCTCCAAATGCAGTGAGATATCCTAAAATTGAAGCAGGTTTGATGGGCAGGGTTCACCCCAGGTTCCTCCTGCAGCCAACTCCTCCTCTGCCCTGTTTTGGTTGTTCCTAAACCTCCACGAGGAGCACGAGGGAAGCCATCTGCTCTCCTCTCACACGGTGGCACTGGATGGAGAGGCAGAACCCATGCTCTGCCCAGCTCGCAGGGGGTTTAGCTGCAGTTTGCAAGGGCATTTCGGCCCCTGGGAGTGTGTGTGGGCATGCAAAGCTCTCCTGGCCTGTAAATCATTGTCAGCATCCACATGGAGCAGGCCACAGTCCAGGGGCTGAGCAGTGAAGCGTCCCCTGCCACCACCCCCTGATTTAGGAGCAGTCACAGCCCTCCTGAGAGGGTTCCTCACCCACCTTCAGTGGGGTCCCAGGCCCTGGGGAGCACGGGACATTTTCAGGTGGTTCTGTGGGTGCAGGAGGTGCAGCTATGCTACACTGAGGTGCCTCTCACATGGAAAATGCTGGGTTCAGCAGGAAAGAAGTGATGGAAAGGACACAAATCGCCTGCAGAGAGGCCCCTTGACCACTCGGCCGCTGCATGGCCACCTCTCAATCTTGTGATTGGTGTGGGTAAGACACGGGCAAGGCACAGGACACCCAGGGCATGTGCTGGGGTCTCCTTTGGGTGATCTGCTGGGAGACTTTGTGCTTCCTCAGCGCGGTGGTGGTTGTTGATGTGAGCCTGCAAACAGCAGTGAGGGAGGAAAACACGAAGATCATCACGATCACCTCGCACAAGCCCCTCTTAATCCCCTTCTTAACCTTTTTATCAGCCCAGGTCTTCTCTTTCCTCCACTCCCACGTTCTTTCTGCATCCCACCTGCAGGCCAAACGAGGGTCTCACGTCCACAACCAGACACTTGCTGAGATCCCCACCAACCTGAACCGTTCTGCTGCAGCTTCCTCCTGAGGGGAAGGGGAGGAGCAGCTATAGAACTTTGGTCTCTGTGACTGTGACAGGGCCCAGGGAATGGCTGGAGCTGTGTCAGGGCAGGTTTAGGTTGGATTTTAGGAAAAGGTTCTTCCCCCAAATGGTGGGTGGGCCCTGCCCAGGCTCCCCAGGGAATGGGCACAGCCCCGAGGCTGCCAGAGCTCCAGGAGTGTTTGGGCACCGCTGCCAGGGATGCTCAGGGTGGGGTTGTTGGGGTGTCTGTGCAGGGCCAGGAGCTGGGCTGGGTGATCCCTGTGGGTCCCTTCCCACCCAGGATATTCCATGATTCCATCTTTCTGCAGTTAACACTAATTGCAGTCCCAACCTGTCCTAGTTAGGCCAGGGCTAGGCAGGGTCTCCACGCACCACGGTGGCCACAGGAGGGGCTGCCATGGGTGTCCCCAGCTCTGTGTGGTCCCACGTGGAGGAAAGGCTGCAGTGATGCCCAAAGAGGCCAACCTGGAAACAGAGACCAGACAGGAGTGAGGGAATAAAGGTGGATATTTATTGGAAAGGCCTTCAGAGGCACACCCTGGGCAGGCCAAAGGCTGCACCCGAGATGGACCCCGAGTCACGAGTTCTTCACACTGTTACAGGTTTGGTCCATTTGCAGATCAGCATAAATTGGCCAATTAAACTTCAGCTAATGATGGAACTGCCCCTCAGCTCGCCCCCCTTCTCAAGGTGCTGGGTTACACATTTTGGGCCTGGGACGGGCTGGGTGTCCTTGCAGAGCAGGCCTGGAGAGGTTTATTATGTCTGTGTGAGCATGAGAGAGCAGCAGCTGCCAGGCTGCAAGGCAGCTCAGAGTCACACACCGGGAACACAGAATTCTGAAAAATGTAAAAGCTAAAACCTAAGGCATCAGCAGCACTCGGGTTTCCTGCGGGGAGGATCCCGCGTGCCCCAGGTTCCTCCTCTGGGGAACGCTCAGAAGCCAAAAAGGCGTGTGCAGCTCCCAGGAGCGTGTTCCTGCCAGCCTGGGCTGCTGGGCAGATAAAACTAATTCCCATCTCATTTAACCGCTCGCTTTAAATCCTCCAAAGTATGTGCGAGGCGGCCAAGGCTCGTTGGCACTTCCAGCACAGGCTGGACCTCGTCCATCCTTCCTTCAGGTCCTGTCTTGAAGCAAAGCCATTTTGGACGTTTAAGGGCTCCTGCAAGTTGCAGCAAAGCCTGGGACTGGCAGGCCAAGCTGGAAAACCCTGGGATAAGTCTCCAGCGGCAGCTTTGATGGTGAATGAAGATTTAGGTGCTGAAGGTGGCCTTGCTACTGAAAGTCGGTGCTGGAAGTCTTGGCCCGAAGCAATAGGAGGGGCCTAAAATTTGGGAAGAGGGTTTTGGGTGAACCAGTTGGCCTTGGGAGAGGGTGAAGGACATGAGGACTGATGGGAGAGAAGAACTGGGGCAACACAGCCTTCCCTACGGTGCAAAGTTGGGGTATTTTCTCCCTAACAGCCCCTTACTAAAGCACAGTGTGATTTTGGGGTTGTGCTGCGCAGGACCAGGATTTGGGGCTCCGTGACCCTCGTGGATCCCTGCCGGCTCAGGATGTTCCGTGATTCCAAGCGTGACTGGCAGCAGCCTTGTAAAACTCCAGGGCCAGCACTTACCTGTGCTGCTGGATCACGGCTGCGTGACTCAGCCTCATCCCGGGCTAAACCTGCAGCTCGCTGGGCTTTCCTTTGATGTTCGGGGTTTTTCACTCCGGTTTGGGGGCTTTCTCTCCTTCCCACTGGACACGAGTGAGAACTCAGCGGTCCAGGCAACTAAATCCGCACACAGGATGGTCCCTGGCTGGCCAGAGCAAGTCCCAGCACTGCTCCCTTCCACTTGGCAGCTGGATGATATTTAAGGATTATTAATCGGCAGCAAAGTTCCTGCTGTAAAAAGTTGAATAGCTTTGTTTTGCTTTTTACGAGCTGAGGTCTTAACCCACAAGGGATTAAAAGTGATGAGAACTGAATAAAAGAAGGGCTCTTATTTGCCTCCACAACAAGAGTTTCTCCACTTTTTCTGCTTTTCCAGATGTGAGGGAAAAATTGGGATTTTTCTGCCTTTCTGATGGATTTTTTGCTGGTCCCAGATCACCAGTCTGGGAATCCTGTGATTCCCTGGTGAGCATCTGACCTCCTCAAGGTGCCGTGGCTCACTAAATCATTAATAACTTGATTTTCTCAAGGCACAGAGAAGTCCTGCATCTCTACACGCAGAAAGTTCAGGAACAGACATGATGGTCCTGATGGGTGTGGAAAAGGTTGGGAAAATCTGTGCTGTTCTCCAGGCTGGGAGAGTCCTGCTGCTCCTCTGAGGAGCCAACACTGCCCTCGGGGAGTTTTTCCAGGTTTTATTGGCAGAACTGGCAGGTTTTGTCATGGGAAAGAAGTGGAGGAACAGGATTTGTCGGAGACTTGCTCCTGCCTGCCTGCTGGTCTTTTCCAAGACCTTTTCCACTGACCTTTCCCTGGACAGCTTTTCCTCAGCACATCCCATGGAACCTTCATCCCGGGGACTCCGGAGCCACCTCGCTGTGGGCACTGGGAGAAGCTGCTCTGAGGGATCTCCAGGTGGAGGGTGTGGAAATGGCCCCATCTATTGGCCACAAACCTGGCCTGGAGCACGGGGAGCTCCAAATCACCTTAAAATTCAAAATTGTTCATCTATGTCGGAATAAAACCCCTCAGTTTCCCACTTCTCCCATGATTTCCGTGGGCTTCTGGAAGCTGGGATGGGCAGACGAACATCTCCAGTGCAGAGATAAACAGCAATTAAATAAAACAATCCTTGCCAAGCTGATTACACTTATTCCAGGTCCTTTTTCTCCTTGGGGAACAAGGCTTTGAGTCGAGGGAGGGAAACGCTGCAGGAAGGAAGAAAAAGCGGCTTTTCCATCCATTTACAGGCGAGGAACCCACTCTGCCGGGTCTGCACTCACTGTGTAGGAAGAGCTGTGACTTCCAGCACCCGGGTGGGGATAAAGCTGCCCTGGTGCTCCTGAGAAGCCCCAGACCTGCGGGATCCCTGGGGAGGAGCGCGCTGGGGAAGGGTTTTAAGGCAAGCTGAGGAGCACCAGCGGCTGGGATGGGTTGGGATGCACCTGCTGCACAGGCGGCTCCGTGGAGAACCAGTGCCATCTTCTGGCAAACGAGACCTTTCCCAGCACAGCTCCAGCCCCAGCCCGGGGATCTCCGGCTGGGCGCCGCACAACAGCAGATTTCAGGGTGGTTTTGGGCAGGGAGCTCTCCAGAGGACGCACAGACATTGTGTTCCCTCACGGTCAGCTCTGCGTTGTGTTTTTCCAGGCTGTGTGTGAGTGTAGGATAAAATATTGTCCCTGGAAGAGCTGGGAATCCACCTCTTTTCCATGTCCATATCAGTATCAGTACTGATGCCATGATGATTTTTTGCTTTTCTTTTATACCCCTTTTATACACTCTTTTATATATTCCTTGTGCTTTTAGCTTACACAGTTACAATTCTTTAAGTTCGATAACTCCTCTTAGACCCAGTATTTCGTTAAGTTTAGAGACCAAACATTCTAAAAGCCCAAAGAAACCAAGGGCCTCTCCAGAACACATTCTGTAAACAAAGCCAGGCCCAGCCAGGGGGAGGGTCCCTTGGGTGGGGGGTCTCACTGGAGTCCCTCCCTGGGCAATCTTTGATAGATGTGCTAATTAGCAAGGCCTATAATTGCACACACATCACATCGTGGGGGGCCATTTCTCCAGTGGGCATTTTGGGGTGCATTTCGATGTGCATTTCGGCACACCTGAGGATCCTTCAATAAACACCAAGGCAAAACCCTTTTCCCTCTAAACTGTGTTCAGCTCTCTTAATTTTAAGACTAGGATAAGGCATCAGTACAATGTTCTGCCAGCTCGGTTTGGGGTTCTCAGGGAGCCACGGAGCCCAAGGACATCGACTCACTTCAACCTCCACCATGAATGGTCCAGGACTGATTCTAATTCCAGTCCCATTTTCCTAATCCGCTGCGAGTGAGGCTAAAATCTGGGATCTGAGAAGTGGCTCAGGGCCATTCTGAAGTAACTCAGCTCACGGGAAAATGAGGATGAATAGCTGGGAAGCAGAGCCCTGAAATTACCCTCCTTTGAGCAGTGAGCTCCTCCCAGATGGCAGTCTTTAATCACTTTAATCACTTAATTTAATCAATGTAATCAATTGATTAATGCTCTGATAACTGAAACTATTGCAGCTGTGTGGCTCAGCTCTAACTTGGGCCACAGGGACAACCAGAGCAGATGAAACAGATAAAGATGGGTAACTCCCCTCCCCCAAATCACCCTCTCCACGGACAGGACAGCTTTTCCTGGGAATATGGGCAGGTAGTTGGAGCTCCCAGAGACAGCAGCTATTCAGGTCTTATTCTCCCCCTGTACTCAGCCCGGGTGAGGCCACGCCTCAAATTCCAGGGTCAGTTTTGGGTCCATCATGACCAGAAGGACATTGAGGGGCTGGAGCGTGTCCAGGGAAGGGAACGGAGCTGGGAAGGGGCTGGAGATCTCCTGAGGGAGCTGGGAAAGGGGCTCAGCCTGGAGAAAAGGAGGCTCAGGGGGGACCTTGTGGCCCTGCACAACTCCCTGACAGGAGGGGGCAGCCGGCAGCGGGGGTCGGGCTCTGCTCCCAGGGAACAGGGACAGGAGGAGAGGGAACGGCCTCAGGCCGGGCTAGGGGACGTTTAGATTGGATATCATGGAAAATTCTTCCCAGAAAGGGTGGTCAGGCGCTGGCCCAGCTGCCCAGGGCAGTGGTGGAGTCACCATCCCTGGAAGTGTTCAAAAGCCGCGTGGGGATATGGATTAGCGGTGAACACAGCGGTGCGGGGTTACTGCTTGGGTTTTATGATCTTAGAAGGCTCCTCCAACCCAAAAAATTCTAGGGACGCTTCGGTGAAGTTCATATTCCCTTCCTCCCTGCTCAGGAAATGCCAAACCAAGGGACAACGAAACGCCTTCGCATGTGACTCCGTACAAGCTGAGGTTCTTCACCTGAGGCTGGGCTCTCATCTCCTTTCTCATTTCCATCGTGATCGCCCCTCAGCAAGCCAGAAAAGGAATTTTTGGGAGCTGGGAGCTGTTCCACGGTCACTAGATGGCAGTGGCCGTTTACATTTGGCAGCCCTTGACAGGTGAGGAGCAGCCAAGCGTGAGAAGGACAACTTTGTGGTTGCCAGGTTGGGGGGCCAGTGACCAAAATGTTTCAGGGCTGTTCCCGACCCCACATGTGGGATATTCCTACACTTCGGTGTTCTGGACGTTGCTCATCAGGGGAACTCACTGATGCAAGATCAAGAGGAAAAAAACACTGCCAATAATTAATTTCAATTTAAAAAATTATTTACATATTTATCCTCCTTGCAAAATGAACAGGAGATACAATGCAGTGGTGGGACGAGGGGGAATGGCTTCAAGATGAAAGAGTGGGGATTTAGATGAGATATTGGGAAGGGATTCTTCCCTGTGAGGGGCTGGAATGGATTTCCCAGAGAAGCTGTGGCTGCCCCTAGATCCCTGGAAGTGTCCAGGGCCAGGTTGGATGGGGCTTGGAGTGACCTGGGATAGTAGAAGGTGTCCCTTCCCATGGCAGGGCAGGGAACTGGATGATCTTTAAGGCCCAAACCCATGCCAACCCAAACCATTCTGGGATTCTGTGACAACAAAAACCAGCAAAATAAAAAATTAACATTCCCACAAGGCGAGAAAAATTCTCATTCCAGGACCGAAAGGGACCCGTTGCTGCTCTGAGCGATGTCCCACAAGATCATTTCCAAGGAGAAGCCTTAATTGGGCTTAATTTGTGACAGCAATTAAGGGAGGTAATCAACTACTCCGGTCAGTTATGGTTGCCCCAATGTTTGCACTCTCACCACGTGTATTTATCTCCTGAGGGAGAAAAGCCTCAGGTGCTGTAGGGACACCAGGGACAATCTGGGCCTCAGGACGTGGAGGTTCAGGGCTCACCCCATGATTTGCATAGGACTGCAGTCCAAAAGGCGTCCAAAGCTCTTAATAAGAACAATTGCTGGATTTGTACCCAGTTACCACCCCAGGATGGGGGTGGTCACTGGCCATGGATCGGCATTTTAATGGAAGAGAAAACTCGGAAGGGAGCTCAAATTCTACATGAAGTAGCTTCCAGAAATGACACCTTAAAATCTGACCATATTTTTGACACCCTTACCTCATGGTTACCAAACTGGGTCTGGGTGAAAGAAGCAATTATAAAAGCTGTAGTTGTAGCTGTCATTTGTATAACAGCCTGCGGAGCAGCCGGTTGTGTGAACCGGTACTGCAGGTCATGTAGAGCAGGGACTAGACAAGGCAGAGTTTTGTTAGTCTCCAAAAGGGGGGCAATGATGCCATGATGGTTTTCTGCTTTTTCTTTTATACCCCTTTTATACACTCTCTTATGTAGCTTTTATGTATTCTCAGTGCTTTTAGCCCACACAGTTACAATTCTTTAAGTTTGATCCCTTCCCTCAGACCCAATATCCCGTTAAGCCAAGAGACCAAACATCCTGGAAACCCCAGACCCCGAGGGCCTCTCCAGAACACATTCTGTAAACAAAGCCAGGCCCAGCCAGGGAAAGGTTCAGTGGGATTTCTCTGGGATCTCCAGTGGCCATCCCAGGATGTTGGGAAGGAAGGGATCCACTCCCCATCTCCTCCGCGAGGGCAGCACTGCAAGCCCACGGCGGTGGTCACTGCCCTGCAGACAGCCCTGGAAAAGGGAAAAAACATCTTAAAACCAGGCTTTTTCTGCAGTTATGGGACGTTCCTCCCATTCTCCAAGGTTTTTCTTGAAAAACCTGAGACGAAGTTTTAAAAATTCATCGGACTCCGAAGAGTAGTTGGAAAAAACATCCCCAACCTGTCCCACAGAGCAAGGTTGTCATTGTGCTTGGGACTGTAAGGGCCTACCCTAATAACAGTGTGAAAAACTAGGTTTTTTCCAAAATTGTATGACTCCATGTGATTTTCAATTGTTGCATTTTCCTGCCCAAATCTCACCAAGTAGCAAAATTCTTTAAAAAAAAATTGAAAGGATTGACTGCTTTGGTTTTGTTGATTTTTCTAATCGTTGATTTTTGAGGTGGCTGGAGGAATTTTATCACAGTTTTTTGGGGATGGTCTGATCCACAAGATTTGAACAGAAGCTGAGACTGGACCTCTCTGAGGGTGCACATGAGATGGGCCCAAGACAGCAGGTGCTCATCTGGGAGGTGGATTTTTAATTCTGAGTGTAACATCCATTAATATTCTATAATCATCCCTGGTAGTCAATGAAGGCTCATGTATTGAGCGTGTGGGGAAGAAAAATATCTTTATTTGGAAGCTCACCTCTACTTAATCGGTGATTTTTGCACTTGTGATCAAGTGCCATTGACGCCTTTTCCTGGTCTTAAAATTAAGAGAGCTGAACACAGTTAAGAGGGAAAAAGGGTTTGACCTCGGTGTTTATTGAAGGATCCTCAGGGGCGCCGAAATGCACATCGAAATGCACCCCGAAATGCCCCCCGGAGAAATGGCCCCCCACGATGTGATGTGTGTGCAATTACAGGCCTTGCTAATTAGCACATCTATCAAAGATTGCCCAGGGAGGGACTCCAGCGAGACCCCTCAGCGAGGAACCTTCCCCTGGCTGGGCCTGGCTTTGTTTACAGAATGTGTTCTGGAGAGGCCCTCGGGGTCTGGGGTTTCCAGGGTGTTTGGGCTCTTGGCTTAGGGGGATATTGGGTGTGAGGGAAGGGATCAAACTTAAAGAATTATAACTGTGTGGGCTAAAAGCACTGAGAATACATAAAAGCTCTATAAGAGAGTGTATAAAAGGGGTATAAAAGAAAAAGCAAAAAAATCACCATGGCATCACCATCACTTTGGGTGCCTCACAGATGGCAGAGACCAGATCTGAGGCTGGACATCCTCAAGGATGAAAGGCCCAACCCAGAGGCTCCAAGCCATGCTGAGAGTGTCATTAAACTTCTTCAAAACATAATCTGGAATGATTTGATTTATCAAAGCATCAAACTGCTTTTTCACTGCTTCTGGGGTTTGTTCTTTTATTATTAGAACCCCGTGCTGTCTTGTGGCAGTGAGTTGCTGGGTTTAATCATCAGCCATCTGTAGAGAAGTGGCTGCTTTGACCGGTTTTAATTTCATTGCTTTCAATTCCGTTGGGCTGGATCATGAGTCAGAACAAATTACAGCTTCTTGACTGATTTCTCTGCTGTTCATTTTGTCTGCAGCTCTTACTCACCACCTCTCAGCAATGAACCCCTGATATTTTTAACCTGCTCCTCTTTTCTGTCTCTCTTTCTCTTCCTTTTCTATTTTGACAGAGGGTGAGTGGAGCTGAACGGTTTCATATTTAGCCAATCTCACGAGGTACCCCCAAGCATTATTCCCATTTTCCTCCTGGATCTATTCTGACTCCATTTCTCTATTTTTGGGGGATCATCCCTGCACGGGGAGCTGTCCATCAAGGACACAGCTTTTTATTGGAGCAGAAACCCTGCGTGGTGCCCACCAGCCCGGGTCCTTCAAAGGCAGCGTCACCTGTGCTCGGTGACATCAGCCACTCTCATTTGCACAGTGATAATTAAACCCCAATTAGCCTAAACCATCATGAGGATTTTTACCACTTTGCTTTCACATCCATCACCTATTTTTTAACCAAATTTGATTGGACGAGTCCTTCTTCCTCCACTTTAACCAAAACTGGCATTTTCCCTATTGTCCGCCTTTCCTTCTTCCTGCTCTTCCCATCTCTTCATCTTTCCATTTCTCTCAGCAGAATTTAGGGGTTTCTTGCTGGTTTTGCTATTTTTTTTTTTTTATTCTGGACAGCTGCTGGTTTCTCCATGAGCCACAATCACCCTGAACCCTGGAGAATCCATCCCATATTCACAGTCCATGGAAACCCTTTGTCTAAAGGAGGTGAGAAGCCGCTTCTACATCCAGGATGACACAGAAAGCTTGAAAATGCTTGAAAAGACTTTTTTTTTTGCACTTTGCTGGATGTTTTCACGCTTCCAGGGAGATGTGGTGGTGTATTTTTTAGGGATGTCGTTGGTGTTAAGGCTGAGAAAATTGGGATTGTTCAGCCAGGAGAAGAAAAGCGTTGGGGTGACCTAATTGTGGCCAAATCCTCCCGGGAGAGCTAAGACTTCTGAACTCACCCAAATATTCCCAGCACTGTGCAGTCCCCTCGTGCCACAGGGCTGTGGCCACAAAGTTCCTTTCTCCTCCTGTCCACCGATTCCCGGGAAGTTCTGCAGGAGCTTAACCAGCGCCTAAAAGGAGAAATAACCTTTTTAGTGGGTCCCACTGCCATGGATTTCTGGAGCTGTGAAACCTGTAATTACAACCAGGTAAGGAAAACACAATTTCCAGGTGGATTCTGTGCATCCTGGGCTTGGCCCTT
>VXBT01008912.1:2940-31541 GCA_013400235.1 Oriolus oriolus
TACACTTTAACATTTTCCTGATGTCTACCTGGGCTGTCAGATGTTCCAGAGGAGTAAAATTTCCTCCTGCCATGTTTTGCAACTGGTAGCATACGTGTACAGCACAGCACCTGTCCTCTGATTTGTTTAATGGCTCTTCCCCAAGGCCCTGATGCAGACAGCAGCTCTTTTCAGCAGACATTTCTCCAGAGTATGACTAAATCAAACAAACTTGGACACAAGCACTTAAATGCTTCACTAAATTGCAACAAAGCTCATCAGAGAGTATGGCATGGTCATGACTTCCATTGTACTTAGCTAGCTGCAAGGACAGGTTTTGTTAACTCGTGTTTTCTCTCTGGGAAATGAAAAAAAAAAAAAAAAAGGAAAAAAAGCGCTTATTTAAAGCTCTCTAACGGATTGACAACAATCACCACTTCCTCCCTGCTAGCCTGGGAAGTGTTTGACAAATTCACTACGTAAGCCAGAAAATAGGAGGCTGGACTACAGCAGTGAATGATGGAATGAATATTGCATGGGTCTCATCTTCCAAGCTGGACCGATACCAGTCAGAAAGGGGAAAGACCTTCTATCTCTTCTGTCACCCAAGGCTACTGTAGACAGGATCCAAACCCCCAGGTATCAACCACTCACCGGTGTCTGACTCCAATGCTTTGACTTTTTATCCCTATTACCCAGAACACAAAGACCTACTCCTTACAGCATATACAGCTTTCCCCTTTCTGGTAAGTGTTGATCTCTAGGTGCACTGCACCTCAGGCCCAGCATTGCTGTAAGCTCCTTGGAGAAACAAGTGCAATTTTGAAGGCAGAATAAAAGAAATTGACTGCTGCATAAAGCAGAATAGTAGGCAAAATCCTAGGCACCTTTCTTGTTTTAACTCCAGTGCTGTTTCCTACAGCTCCAATTTGACCCTTAGAAGACTGCAGTGTAAAAAAATTGAGATTTGTTATGTGTTTGTGGGATTTGTTTGTATTTGTTCATAAACTAGGCAAGAAATACTTTCCTTTTTAAGTGGAAGGCTGTAACTCTTTAAAAAAACTGCTGAATTCCACCCCTATTTTCCCTTTGGTAAGCAAGTAGGTCCACAAAAACCCCAGATTTTCACAAGCTCTTACTAGTTGGTACTTTTATTCCAATTAGAAAGAAAAGCAAAACTATGGAGAGAACGCTTCTGAAAACTCCTGTTTATTTTACAAAGCTACCAAGGGCAAAGAAGTCATTCACCACCCTCACCTTCCTCAAAATCTTGTCACATGCATGAACCACTGGACCCATTTAAACAGGCTGCTCTTGTCACCTGCCAGCTGCCAGTGATGCTGTGAGTCAGCCTCTGCGTGCAGAAGCAGTGCACAAAAGAAAGGCTCAACCAGGTGTGTACACAGGGACAAAGACCTAGCAAATTACCCAGATACTGATCTTGGTAAATTACCTAAGTAACAAGTAAGCAGAGGGTCCCCAAAGCCCGCCCAGCAGGGTGCAAGACGCTTGAAGAGATCCCAAAGCACTGTACAACTCCTCCCTTCAGAAAGCAACATAGGGCTAGCTCTCGAAGCAAACTACTGACTTTCTGCTCACACTAGCCCATGCAGAAAAGCCTGCCAAGAGGGAAAGGAATACACCACACATTTCTTACACCTGTTCCACGCATAAAAGAGGAGCCAGAAATACCTGCTGTGAGTCAGTAAATAGGCAAAGCCAAAACTAAGTTCATAGAGACAGCAGGGATGACCCAGACTGTCTTCTCCAGTTCTTGCCTCTCGTGATCTTTTCTTGCACCCAGTTCCTTCCTGATTTTTGGAGTCATTGTTGGAGAAATGATCATCTGATCATTGCAGAGGATAGCCTGGGTGGCTTTTGATGCCCCCAGGACAGGGATGCACTTGTGCTCTGAGCCAGGCCCTTGCCACACTTCCTTGCTGCCGCTGCCAGAAGCAGTCCTCGCTGGATACATTTCTTCTTCACCTCCAGCTGATAACAGCATGGTTTACTCCAAGCAACAAGGAAGCCCCAGATACACCTCTAGGCAAAGATCAGTGCTCAGTCTTTGCAGTCACAGCATCTCCCCCGACTCAGCACCTGTCCATCGACTTTGCCCTTCGGAGCAGAGCAGTCAGCCAGGCATCAGCTCCAGCTTCTGCCATATGTACTTTATTGGATGGAGAAATGACAACTGAAATAGCAGAACTCTACAAAAATAAAACAGGCTACAGAGGCAACAGATACTAGACATCACAGGCGTCTGCATGGAGTCCTAATAGGTGTTAATGTGCTCATCCTTTGGACCAGGGCGTAGCCTTTGAATCATTGCCTTCTGACAGGTTTGGATGGGGAGCAACACATTGCTATATACCACTCATGGCTTGCTGTTTGGGTGACTACCTGGAGGCTGGCCCTCTCGCAGAATACAGATCTATACTACTTTACCACCTGCTATTTGCCACCTTCCCTCAAAACCCAGAACTTGACATTTTCTCCTGTCCTCATGCATGGATCTGTAACACCTGGCAAGGCAAGCATAAGGGTTCTAATCACTTAGATTGTGCCTGTAGCTCCTTGCCAGAATCAAAGCCCACACACCCTCGATTTCTCATGAATTTTCCCCCCTTCTGATGGGGATGCAGCAAGGATGCCAGAATAGTACCCCAAGAAGCCTGTGCATTAGTGCACGGCATGGCACGTCTGCTGATATTGCTCTCAATTTTAAATTCCACTGGTGTGTACAACAAACGTTCTTCTAACAAGCCAGCATACATTATTCATAAAACAGCACAGAGCTGTTCAGCAGCATATGGAACCGATGAATGTTGTTTTGGTGTAGGAGGAGATAGGGTTGATAGGAATGTTTTAGGGGGAAGGAAAGGAGATCATTTCACCCAGGGAATTTCAAGTGCGTCACCAACTGGAGGAGAACATTTTGAAGAGAAACTCCTCTGTTAAAAATCTGGTTTGTATGGAGAAGGAGGGGGAGGGGGAGAAAGAAAAAAAAGGAAAGAAAGATTGTGCCAGATATATCATCACAAAACAGAAAAGGATGGTTAGCTGTGGCTCCTGGGAGCCAAGAAATTAATGCCACACAAAAAATGCATCCTTTGTATTGATACACACGGCTTGCTTGAAAAGGTTTTTTCTGCACTTGCTGAAGTGTTTCATCAGTGTTATTGTAAAGGCAGCATACTGAATTATTACAGATAAACAGAGAAAAGGCTAGAGGAGTGCTTCTTGATAGTGAAGCACCTACACAGCCTATTTCAAACTGTTTTATTGGCCCTGTGCATTTGCAGGCAGGACAGGCACAAGTACTTGGCAATTCAGTCCCCGGCTGCAGAAAAGAAGTCTGTCAGAAGAAGAGACTACTGAGCATGCTGGGTCACACGGACAATCCTAAGGTCCTCTGACTCACCTTGCACAGAGTTTGGACGTGAGCCTGCTCTCCAGAGAGCAATGGTACATAATTCACAGTATCCTTTTCACAGATTCTCCTGCTGGCCAAAGGCTGTGGTACTCACCTATAATACACACTCAGGATGCATCCCCCTAGTGAAACCTGTATACACACAGAGGCACTACCTGATGTGCATCAAAGACATGATAGGTACTTGGGCTACCTAGCTTCTCTGACACTGGCAGCAGGCAGACCTCATCTGCAGGCACCATGTTGGTGCTTTGTTCATATTAACTAAAGCATGACGACACACAATACTCTCTAGCTTAGCAAAATAGGCTGAGTCACGTAAGTGAAAAGTAGAAGAGGAGTATGTTTCTGAGGCACAAATTGTTTAAATCTGTCTCCTATCCAAAGTCAGCTGAAGTGGTCACAGGAACACATCTTGAGCATTGTAATCACTTTATATGGAGAGCAGATAAAATACAAGGCAGTCTAGACACAGAGAGGGAAACACCCACAGAAATATGAAGAGGACAAGTCTACAAACCAAGCCTTACTTAAGACTGAGGAGATCTACATGGCATCAGCGTCCAGAAAAGCCCAGCCTAGAACTGAAGACATTTCCTGAGAAGTGATGCATGAACACATATACACAGAGTTACACTGATATAAAGACCTCCTTTGCCACACTACAGATTAACAACCTCCAGGTTCTTCCACCAACACAACAGTATCGAAGAGCCAAAGCTCAATTATAAATCAGTTCTCTAGATCAGTGACGTCTTAGCAATATAAATGGGCAGACAAAGATCAGAAGGGGGAAGAGAGAGATAGAAAGAACAGGGCTGTCCAAAATCACGAGAACAATCACTTGCAGAGCTGCTTGTCATCTTATCAACCAGGCAAGCATCACTGAAGGGAATGCAGCGATCTTCTCAGCCCTCCATAACACAGCTTTTATACACCTTAGATGCCCTACAGATACAAAAACCTTTGTATGAAATAAGGGAACAGCACAACTGAAACAAAGCTTCAGTGTTCTTCCCAGTTTATTGAGACAGGCAGGAAAAGAAGTGGATATCTCTCAAACAGCAACCTACAGCACTGAGAAGGCAGAAATGTGAATTCCAGAGAGGAATGAACACAGAGCTTTCATTACTGCAGTAGTTAACTAACTGTGTCAGACACCATCCCTGGTAGAAAGTCCCTGCCCTGAGGACACTACGCCATGCATACACAGTGGACACAAAGCCTGTGAGAGGGAAGACATAGAGATTAAGTAATTCAACCAGCATCAAAAGACTTGAGTTTTCACCATAAGCAGGAGAGTTTTCACACATAAATCCTCCCACCAAATACCATGCAATTATTCCCATGCTTGGGGTGAAAGTGATCACAAGAGCAGGGTCCCAGAGCACCTGCACAATGCAGCCTTTACTTTGATGTTTGTTGGAGAAGCACATACTGTACCAGCAACAGCCTGAAAACGATGGCCATGCTATTTCTGTGCCCCAACTCAGCAATACAGTATTTCTTAGATATGGTTAATAAGGTCCTGAAAACAGAAGCTCATTAAACTGAACTGAAAAAAACACATTTATTTCTGTTTGCAGTATGCCGTGATTTAAGTTACACAGCTCAGGCTCTGAAATGCCATACAACCTGTAAGCCAGCAGAGAGTGATCTGCTAAGAACAACTGTGCAGCACTGGGATCTTTTCACCATAGCAGAGGAGATTTCTCACAGAACAGACAGGAGTTTTAAGGAAGGGACAGTACAGGAAGATCCATGCCTGTGCCTGCTTTGCATGCACATGGACCCAAGACATAGTTAAATGCTTGGCTGATGCATTGAAGTATTTCACCCTGATTCAACACACCTTTGCAAGTGGTCATATCTTCTAATCCCAGGGGCAGAATCAACTGGCAATAAGAATGAAATTAGAGGCACATTTTGGTCACTGCATAAAGTTCATCCAACCCTTGGAGACATGGAGCACCTTTGGGAGGGAGACAGCTACTAAAGCGCTTGCCAGGAGTTCCTGGGTGCCTCTCAGTTATTGTGTGGGAGCGAGGGATGAGGAAAAAAAAGAGATGCTGCATGGAACGGGGGTTGTTTGCTTAGAACTGAATAAATGGGCTGGGCTGGGTGAGGAGATGCTGCACACAGTCACTGTAGCAGCTGGGCATAGCCTGTGCTACCAGCCATTACCATACACTAACATATTCCTACAAATGCACAAGCAATGCCTTCCTAATAAATACTTAACAGCAGTATTTAATCATGCATGCAAGTGAGACAATATTTTCACCTCTAGCATCCACACCTACTAAACCACAGAGCTGTAGATAAGGAGCAAAAATTATTTTTCTACAGAAAACAATTCCCATTAAAAAGATAATCCCAAGGACATCACCTGCCAACTCTGGCACCCTTCCCAAGTGCAGAGCTCCAACTAGCATTGTCACTAGCAAGTTTTCCCTGTTTGCTATCGCACCAAGCTCAGTGACAGGGCATTCAACTAAGACCCTATCATTATAACACTAGAGCTCTTTCACCTTCAGGTCTCTCCTCAAATGCAGAGATTTCTTTTTTTCCTGACCTGACAGCAATTCTTTGATCACTGCAGATCATCCGGAGCTCCTAACTCCTGCAAAGCGTAACCTTTTCACAACACCAACCCCATGCCTAACCAAGCAAAACACTACTAATATTTAGTTATTTACCTTGCTTTCTTTAGTAGAAAACTCAGAGGAGTTGGAGATTTTCATAGATTTTGACCGATGGGACTGCCGCCAGAGAGATTCTTCTCGGGAGTATTTCACCGAACCTGTGGCTCTCACCCGGACTTTGCTGGTGCTCTGAACACTATTAACTCCAATCATTTCCAAAAGTGAGTGTATGGGATGGGAAGGAAGAAAGCTAATGGAACTTCCCAAACCCCTGCAGAGGAACTGGAAAAGAATACGTCTGCAGAGCCCAGGCTCAAGCAATCAGTGTTTGCTTAAAGCACACTAGGCTGTTTTCTCCAGCATCTTCAGGCACACTGTTTGGAGCCAGCCTGATTGTTCCAGGCATTGCTCACGTCACTGGACGGGAGGAAAAAAAAAAGAAAAAGAAAAAGAAGAGGCTGATAGAAACTCCTCCCCTGCTCTGCTCCGCTCCCCTCTCCAGCATCAACTCCCCCTTCATACACACACCAACACTGAGAGGGAGAGAGGTGGAGAGAAAGATGCTGGAACAAATGCCAGCAGATCAAGCAAGGTATTCATTTTCAGTTCACACGGCCACACTTCCCTGCCTGCAACAGCCTGCCATGCTCATTACTGCCTGCAATAACAAAGAACACTGTAAAAAGAGTCTTCAATCACCTGCCAGCTACAGGCTTCTGGATGTGAGAAATACTGATGGATTCCCAAAGCACTGGAGAAACAAGTGAAAACCCACAGCACCGTAACGAAGTACTGGCAAGCCTCAGAGAGACAAATCAGCAGATTTCCACAACTCTAAGTGTTTGCACTCATTAGCCAGAGTCCTTGGGGTGCCTTCCCAGGGTGTAAGAGAGAGCAAGACCACTTTCACACTCTAAAAGGGGCTTAGGGGAAAAAAGATGACTTTCCCGAGGTGATCAGTGCAAACCAGCATCAGAGCTGTGAACAAGCAGCTAGGGACTCATCTCCCCACTCAGCAGCCAGGACAGCTGTAGCCATACCCCTCCACAAGCAACCCCCATGTTCCAGTGGCTGACCCCACAAGTGATGCAGCTCCTGAGTGGCACCCTGTTTCTCCCCGGTGGCAAACCCATACAGCCTAGTGATGACAGGGCCACTACTACTGCTGGAGGCACCACTCCAGCCCAGCAGAGCCTGGTTCTGGAGGCCAGGCACTCTCTCAGTGCCCTGAGCCACCCTTCTCCATGCAGGGGGCAAGGGGAGGCTGACACCAATAGGAGCTGGTACTGTTACTGAGGGGTGGATGCGCTACATACGGGAAAAGAGAGATGTTTACCTCAATGTTGCAAAAGCACCATCATTTCTGGCTCCTGGAGACCCAGAGTGCAGCAGACTGTGCATTGCCATGGCAACATGCTCCAATGTGAGAGAGAGAGAGAGATTGCTCTGCTCTACACTGCTCAGCACAGGATCACGACAGCTGCTGACACACACTGGGCAGGTGGAGCAGCTTGTGTGAGCAGCAAAGCAAAAGTGGACAATGGGGACATTGTCCCAAACCCAGAAAAGGCAAACAGTTTGTGCAGCGGGAGCACAAGGAGCTGGAAGACTACAGTAAAGTCCCCTTGCTGTAGGCTAAAACCAGGTTCAGCAACCTGCCCCATGCCACCCTATCATCAGGCAGAGCAAGGTGGTGTTGGGGTCTGGGAGGACTCGAGAGCTCTCATCCCACTCACATCACAACACACAGGGAGCAAGTCTGTGCACGCACACAGCACTGAGGTGGTGCTGCCCTGGCACGCTGAGGTGAATGTCCCGTGCTGAGATACATCAGCCAGCCAAAAGCTGGGTGAAGAAGCTCCAGTCTCCATTCACATCTCAGTCCCATTCCACATCTGCCGAGCCATGCGAAGAGTTTGCTCACCCTATGTCATCTGCCCAACAGCACCCAGGGGTAAATAAGATGTACATGAAGTGAGTGGACTTGTCCCCTGGTCACATCTTCCCAGTCTCTTGCAATCAGGAATTTGCATCCTTACAAGGCAAATGTAAGGACGTACGGTCCTAGATGCATTTTTGCTCATAAAAGGTGCTGCTGACTCCCCAGCATGCAGCAGCCTCTGACAGCATTAACCCTTTGCTCTTGTTGCCCCCAAGGATGCTACAAGGCACATATCCTTCCCACAGAGTGCAATAGGTATGGACCATGATGAAGGATAACGGTCAATGGAACAGGGAACAGGTAACCTAAATATCAACACAGAAACTGTCCCTGGGGTGAGAAACTTCTGATTCCTCATAGATTCTACCTCTGTCTTGCTTGAGGCACAGATTTCTACCTTTCTAGCCAACATGAAAAACACATTTCCACAACAGTCAGATCTAGCAAGCCCACCCCTACCTCACACATTAAGATCAAATCCCAAACGTGCCCCTTTTTTACACAAACCTGTCATTGCTAGAGGATAACTGAAAGGAACCTTTTTCTCTGGCAACAAGTATGCTCTCAGTTACTTCTGCCACTTCCCAAAAAAGGTTTTATGTTACTTAACCCATGTGAAATTATCCAATGCTTGTGGAAAAGCTTTTCAAAGAAAATCTCTTCTTAAAGGAAATTTGCACTGCAGTCAAACTGCTCCAGATGAGCTAAGCAGCAGGTCCTGACAGGTGCTACGTAAATGGCTACAAATCACTTTCTATCCTAGCAGCCCGCTGCCTAGCAGATTATTCTTGCTCTCAGAATAAGGCCAACTCCCCAAGCACGCTCAACACATCTGAAATAATTATACTCCCTAAATATCACATACAGACCTAGGCCAGTGTCAATTACACAGAGCAATTTTATTATTAAATACTAGCTAGACTGAAGCAAAGCAATATTTCTCTTCTGTCACCCCACAGCACCATCACTGCTGCCTAACTGCAGCAGTTCATCCAGCATCCTCTGAGCTGAAGTTAGCAGATCCTCAGGTAGGACTTGTTCCTTACTTCAGAAAGGAACAAGTCTGTTTCTTGGAGTCCAAAACTCCAAGGACGACAGAATGTTCTTTCTTCTTTTTTTCAACCAAGTATGGAAAAAACTTCTCAGCTTACACTCTCCCAAAGAGAGAGCCTCCTGAGATTATGCATTTGAGGCCTTAAATGTCTTCAGATTGGAGATTCAGTTTAGATTTTCATCAGTGTCCCTAATTTTCATCTGCAAGTGATAATACAATCTTGTACTCCTGACTGAGCCAGTATTCTGTGTACACACTAACTGTGTTCTGGGGAAAGACCATTCTTCAACATTAGAGAAGACCCACCATTTTAGAAATCAGTATGCACACAGGATTGATTTATGTCTGTAACTGAGCAACAGGGATTTCTGAGGGAGAAGTGGGCTGTTAACATAAATAGAGGGATAGAAGGGATATTTTTAAAGAGGGGCTGAAATAGCTGTGCAGTATCAGAAAAATCAAAGCTGACCACACCCAGGGGACCCTCCCAGTGTGTCAAGAATTCATGATCTTCCTCTTGTTCAGAAGTTAGCAAAGAGGTGGCAGGAAAGGGGCAGAATGTAAATATTCATTTAGTCAGTGACACCACTGGGGTGACCAAAAGGTTTGCGACCCTATCTAGGGACCTTCCCTATCAGTTCCTCTAAGGAACAAACCATAAATCAGCAGGAAATTTTTAAACTTTGGGTCAAAACAGATGCAGGATCAGAAAACCAGAGTCTCTATTATTCCTTCCATCTCATCCTTTTAAAGCCACACAAAAGCTCTTCTCTTGTCACAAGGCACTATGTCAGACCCCATCACCCACAGAGGAAATGGGCAGCTGTTCCAACTCACCCTGAAATAAGCTCCTTCCCATCTGTTCCTCCCACCAGTCAAGTTTCCCTGGGAGGCAAAACGTACTCAGTCCTTGCTTGGTCCTCCTAATATGATTCAGCAAACCAACAACACAAGAAGAAAAACTGCAGAATTTTATATTGGCTTTTGGGGTACAAACCTAAGGACCACATTACTGTATCTAAAGAACTCCAGTGTCCTCAAACAAAGTCACAAGAATCTATTAGCCTCATTTAAGCCTGATGTCAATGACAAATACAAACAACACAAGCTGACAAAATACATAAACATGGACATACCAATTACTTAAAATATACCCTCAAA
This sequence comes from Oriolus oriolus, assembly GCA_013400235.1. Classification (NCBI taxonomy): domain Eukaryota; kingdom Metazoa; phylum Chordata; class Aves; order Passeriformes; family Corvidae; genus Oriolus; species Oriolus oriolus. Next base: position 13,158 of record VXBT01008912.1, read on the forward strand.
AGCCAGCAACGTATTTGTGTAGCACAGAAAGCTAGAACTATTTAATGCTGTCACTAAATACTGTTTGTTAAATAAATGACATTTAATCTTTCCTTCATCCTTCATCTTTCCTTCTTTCTTCATCTTTTTTTTCTTCTCCTCAAAACAGAAAGGGAGGGGAAAGTTAATTCTGATGGATAAGCTACTCATACACAATGGCTACAGAACTAGAGCTTAAAACTGATCAACAGTAACATTCCTGTAATATTAAGATAATGATTTCTGAAGTCTGCTGACTAGGGGGAGCTGACAATCAAGATTAAATCTAAATGTCTCCTGTGAACAGCAGAAATACTGGAGCAACCACTGCATTTCTACATGCATAAGCAACCAGGTCAACACAAATCCTAGCACGGTAAGGGCTGGAATGGTGGGGATAATGATGGATGACTGCATGAGGGCAACTGAACTATCTCTGTTTTAGGTTACATGAGAAGAAAGCTAAAAGCACATCCACAACCAGCAGGCTCATGGTCACAGCACAAGTCATTACAACTGACTTTTTACATCAATAAGCACCTAGAAGTGAGCAGAATGACAAAACCACAATGACTGGTGGAAGATCAAATCAATCCTCATCACTGTATCTCTCTGGGATCCATGCTCCATCTTGTGCCAAAAGAAACCACTCCTGAGGTAAGTGCCTTTCTGAGAATGATAGAAGACCACAGGTTTAATGAAAACAAGCCACTGGATAATAACAGGGATGCAAAGAAATCCTGCACCCTGTTATCCTGATTAGCACTGCAAGTGAAGAGATGCCTTTATCCATCTTCATGTTCCTTGCAGCAGATCTGAAAACAGCTGTTTCACAGACTAGCTGTTGTACTTCCTGGCAAATACAAAAAAGTATAGTATCCAAGGGAAAAAGTTCCTCTTCTTGAATTCCTCCTTTTAGGAATTATCATCTGCTGTCAACAGAGCTCACAGAAATTAAGTGAGCCATACAGTAGGCACCAACTAACACAGACCACCAAGTTCCTTAAGTTAAAGCTACCAAATGTACCTATAGAAAACAGCAGCACTTCAAACAAATCCGTAGAAGCACCAAAACCCTAAAATTTTGCATAGCTGTGACAGAAACCCACAGGAAAGTGATTCAAGAACTGATGCAAAGCCTAAGAACTACCCCAGATCAGCTGCAAACAACCTCTGCCTCTGTCCCTTCAGTGAACACGCTTAGAGTCAACACCACCGAAATAAACCCCTCACCACTGCCCCAGAGATCTGCATTAAAAACAAAAACAAAAACAAAAACAAACAAACACAAAACAAAACAAAAAACCAAACAAAAAACAATCACCCTCCAAGGCTTCTCTCAAACAGCAAACACAATATCAACAAAAAGAAAAGGGGAAAAGGAAGGGGGGGACAAGGAAGTGGGGGAGGGAGATGTGAGGAAGTAGGGGAAGGAAGGAAGAGGGCAAAAGGAAGGGGGCAAAAAGAAAGAGAGGAGGCAGAAGGGGTAGCAGTGGGAGAAGAGAGGGGAAGGAAGGAAACTGAGGCCACTCTGAGACCCACACAGGTTTCAAGTGGCTGCCACCTGTGGCTGTAGGCATTGCATTGTGGAAGGGGGAAAAATAGGCATAGCCTCTGACATCCCTTTTCTCCAAAATTCCATCTGCCAATGGACTCATGTCCAGCTACCTTGCCCTAAAAGCAAGTGAAATCCTTTCTACATCTCATGACACCTTCCAGAACCCATCTGTCAACAGGACAGAAAACTGGTGCCTTGGATTTGCCCCATATTTATACAAGGATCTTGTGAATACATACTCATCCAAGAAAGTGGCCGCAGAAGGAAACGAAATATTCCATTTAACACCACAGGAAAGGAGAAAAAAAAATTCTAAATTTAAGGAGCAGCCTAATACTTTTGTGTGAAAGAAAACAGTGTAACTGGGTCAGAAAGAGAATAGTCCAATGTTATTTGAAAAGTGTGGTGACATACAGAAGGACAGTATACCAAAGATTTTTACAGCAATAATCCTAAAGCTGGTGGAAGGAATGTTCTCTCTTCTTCTTCTTTTTTTGTTTTTTTAAAATATGGTATAAATTATATTCCTACTCCTCCTTCCCTTGAGATGCAGCACAGAACTTAAATTTCAAGCAGATCAGTGGGTGGAAGATCAAAGAATGTTTTTCAGAATTTGTTTTCTACCTACATGGAGGTGGGAGTAATATGTCATAGGGACCAAAATGTATGTGTGACATTGTATTAGAGATTTCCCAGCCTGAAAAGAGCCCAAAATTCCTATTTTAAAGTGGCAGAGTGCATCATTCCTGGAGACTACCAGTCTGTATCTTCCACACTTGACAGCTGACATTCATCCTTGGGAGCTGCTATGCATTTCAGTTACAGTGGGAGAGAAGTGACAGCCTTGGCTATCTGACAGGCTGGAGAAGCCAAACATCAAATAATTCCCTTGTCTGATCAGTCTGGACAAGACACTACAGAGAGCTTGCCTCCACGGATGAAAATTAACCCCCCAAATGTTCATTATGAGCCTGGTATTGAGCCACATAATTGCAGCCAGTAGTAATGGAAATTCTTAGCTGACTCTGCTTGGGTTTCACTGCTTGCTGACACAAAAGCCTGGTAGACTAGGTGACATCTTTTGAATAACAATTGGAAAGTAAAGAGGTGAAAGGTTGAAGAAGCAAAAATAATTCAGAGAAATGCAGATTGTGAAAGCAGATACAGGTCCATCCTGAATTCCAGCCTGCTTCCTAATAAGATAAGCAATCCCTAGTACCACCCCTAGACTTTTGCAGAGCAGTCCTTACACTTGGATCACCTTTACATAATTTTGTACTTTAAGCCTTGTTTAAAGTTCTGATTTTTTGCTCAGAGACACATTTGGTATTAGCCTTTTGTTATTATGACACTTTCTTTAACTAATATCTGGGTTTATTTGACTTGAGAAAAAATACATGGATTATAGATTTTTCTTTTTATATGCATTGAATTAAGTTCCTGAAATGCAAGAAGAAAATATATTTGCATTTCAACAGGGCAGGAAGGTGTCAGGAATCTCTGCAATTCAAGGGACACAAAGCAATATACACACCATCATAACCTGGTCTAATTCACAGTTCTGCACAGGCATGCTTTAAGTGGGTATTACTCTTGAACAGGACAAATGATAACACCCAAAAAAGTCCAAGCTGAAGGAAGCAAAGGTTATCGTGGCAGGAAGGTTCCCAGCAAGGATGGGGAGGAGTGAAGACAAGCCGGGTGTTCCCTCCAGTCACTACAGATCTGTGGCTCCTCAGAGAGTGAAAGGAAAATAGGCTTTCACAAACAACTATTTAAGACAAAGATTAATGATTTCAACCTGCATTCCCTGACTTTTATACTGCCAGATTAGACTCTTGTCTTCTACCAGCTGAAAGGGGCCTTCCGTAACAGATCTTCCATTTCATATAGATAAGAAATGGTCGAGAAATACTATTTCCAACAGAAGTATTTTTAAGAGGAAAAACTTTATTTTGGGAAAGAAACAAGGAGCCAGAGCTCTGTGTTATTCAGTGGAGCAAAGACACTTGGTCCTCTCCCTCCTCTGCCCACTGCTGCAGAGCAGCCAATGCAGTCCTCTTGGGGCCGTTCTGGCTTGCTGTCACATGCTCTCATCTCTCCAACTCCATCAGGTTTCCCTCAAAGGTGGGAATTTCTTGCCAAAAAGCCACAAAATAGATGAAGTACAGAGATTGCTGATGAGAGCAATTAGGGTGTGCACAGCAGCCCAATTAGTGTGAGCTCCTCTCCATAAAGGGGGGGCTGAGGGTGTGCAGGGAGAAGTCAGCCACCTGATGCTCATTCTCTTCTGTCCACTAAATACCTGAAATTATTGGAATGGATGAAGTAAGATGCCAGTAATTCTCTTTAAATTGAGTGTTTGCTTTGGAGGGCTTTCAAATGGAATTAAAAAAAGAAGGAGAGAGGAGGCAGAAAGACAACGGCAAAAACCCCCCTTAATTAAAGTGCAGGGAACTGACAACGACATGAGATAAATCCTACTTTGCAGCTTCTATAGGAAATTGCATATCCCAGGAACCTTGATCAAGAATTCAGATTGTTTAGGAAATTAAGGAGTACTGGTTCTTCAGAAGAGTTCAGCACCAGCAACTCCAAGTTAATTTGGTCACTTCACTACAGTGCTTCTGCAGGAGATAAGGCTACCCAAGAAACAGTCTTTGGGAAAAAGCAGATCTTTTATGCAGGATTGGCATCTTATCTCCATCAGCAGCCCCTGACAGAATGACTCTAGCCAAGTCCCTGTAGAGCATCCCAGGTACTTCAGCATGATGGAGGTTTCCAGAGAGTACACTTGGTCAGTGAAGACCTACCACCTCCTACCAGAAGACACAAAGCCAGGTATGACTTCCCCACATCCAGCGTTCACATCATGGGGCAGCACTGCCACCAGTCAGCCCATTTGAGAGGCTGGGTAATGCCCCTGATTCCACAAATGAGGTGTCTTGGACACTGTAAACGCAGAGGACATTACTTACAGGTGGTACTTTGCACAACACCTAACAACAGAGTACCCCTCCCAGAACACTGCCTAACAAAAGCAGGGATCCATTTCCTCAATTATGCCTTCTTGCAGGTTCTCTGTGGACCACAGAACACATTTTCTCTCCTTACATATGAAAGGCCTTGTTACTGCCACATTCCTGGAGTGGATTCCTACACCCCTTGTCTCAAGATGACAAGAGGAAAACATAGCGGCCAGCACCATACCAGCACTTTATTTGTGGGACCACACTGCCTGCAGGAATTGAAGCAAGAATGTATGGCTAAAGTTAGGCTCTTTCCAAGCCAATCTCCTTCTCATTCCAGAAAATGTTGTGAAGCCCAGTTTTGAAGAAGGCTGTGGTCACACAATACAATTCCTTAGCGTATCACTGTGAAGATGGCATCACTACAGCAGATTAAAGCTGGCGTGAGCACGTGAGAAAGAAACCACTCCTACACTGTAATCAAGAGGTTCTTGACACTGCGAAAATATTAGACTGATTTTGTTTTCTTTCCAAGATCCTAGCCATGGCTCCCCTTTCTACATATATATATGATGAATACATGAATACAAGCAGACCCCATGGGGAGAAGTGCACTTTTAATCACAGTTTGGCATTTTTGTCTTTATGGGTCCCAACTTTGAAAGAAAGCTCAGATCTGACTAAAGGAGTGAGGAAAAAATAAAGGCAATGAATCTTTGTGCAGATGAGCGTACAAAAGCAAAACTTTTTTCAGTGTTAAATGAACAGACAGCAAGACACAAGGTGAGCAAGATCATATTAGCATTTCTCATTTCTACTTTCAAACCACAGTGAAATATCTGTTCACAAAACACAACTAATGACACACAGAGAATCAGGTCGTGAAGGCCCTGTGCTTTTTACCAAAAGTGTTCTCATTGTTGGAAAGAAACTTAATAAAACAGAGAGTTGGCTCCCCCACAGAGGTGGGGTGATCTAATGTCCCAAGTTTTCTGAGGCTGATCACACAGAAGTGTGTCCCTCCTCACATGTTGATGTCTGGCCCTTGATGTGCTATTTGCCTATCGAGACAAAACACTCAGGGCCATGCTCTGCACTCAGGGTGAAGGGACTGACTGAAGGCAATGTTTGACTGAAGCCGATCAGCCAGCTGTCCTGGACAGCCCAAGCATTTGCATTTGCACCCCTGACTCTGGGAACTGGATCCACAGTTAATGCTGCACAGAGCTCCACAAGCCCTGGATGAACACTCAGCTCTCCCTGGCCTTCCTTCCCCTCCACCACTGCTCAGCTTTGCTCAGGCTCAACAGAGTTGCAGAGCTTCATACAGGAGTGCAGCAGGGCCATGAGGAGAACACGGGGAGCCTGCAGAGGCAGAAAAGCCCACTTGCTTCACCACAGGTCTGTGTTACTCATCAGTGGGTGCTCAGGACCTCAGTCCCACAGGGACACACTGCCACCCTGTGGAAACTGCTCTTCCTCTCCGAAGCGGCTGGGCAAGGATGCAGAGAGACAGCTCGCAGCCTCACTGATGCTCAGTGGCTACACTGCTAATGCAGCAGCAAGCCACACGCACTTTGGTGCTGTGCTGAAGCAGGGTGCTGTGGATTTAATTTATTGAGACTAATGCAAAATTAATTTCTGCTAAGTCTTTGTAATCGCACGTTTAGTGGCAGCATGGCTGCTGTCAACACAGTAGTTCACGCACAATTACTCGTACTCACTCCACTACCCTGCATTGATAAATTTAAAAACAAGGGTCAGTGTGTCAAATCTTCAGACAAGCCAGATGAGAAGCCAAAGCTAGGCGCCACCTCTGTCCCCAAGACATCAAGGCAGCACACAGAAAAGGGCAGAAAGCCTTAAGCAAAGTGGGACACCAATACTAACTTCTCCCCTCTGTCTACATCCAAAAAATCCTGAGCCCTGGTATTTGCTTTGGGTGAAGAGTCAGACATCCCTAACATTAGCAGGTGAGCACTAAACACCAAGGTACAGCCCCAACTCCATAATTCTGTCAGCAGGAAAACAAACAGCAGGTGAGCACCAGTGGAAGTCTCTTGTCAGTACACTCAGAAGGTTATTTAAACACAATCTGGAGATCTATTTATTCAATAAGGGCTGTAATTAGCCTGCAAATTAATCTCAACACATCCCTCTATGGCAAACTGAGAAATGAGATTCCTCGGGGGAAAAAATAATTTAAGTGTGGCTGCTGACAGATGAATACTCTGTATACAGATTCAAAAATTAAAGACATTAAATCTAAAATAAAGGGGGGTTGAGTTTATATTCCCAGCTGCTTAGTAAGAACTGAGGCAGGAGAGCCCAACAAAAAGCTCCCTGAAGAGACTGAAGAAAATGAAAATATTACCAAGACTAGAAGACAAACGCTGCTGCTTTCACCTATGCAGGTACATCTGTATTTCACAATGGGCCCGACACAAAACCCACAGAAGAGATGGCAACTCATTTGGTTTACTTCAATAGGCATTGGGTCAGCTCTCAGATGCAGCAACCTCTTACTTTTATTTCCATTACAAAAAACTGAATAAATTATGAGCTCCAGTGTATGCACACCTGTCTTCATTCAAACAAAGTGCTGTTTCATGCTAGCAATCAGACAAAAAAGAAGCAAAACATTCTCATTATTACTGATAATAAAACAAGGTTTGTCCTGCTCAGCCTCTCGCCCAATTCTTCAGATTTAACTCCTGGCACAAACTTAATGAACAAAAGATGAAGCAATGCAGCCTGTGCCAGACAGCACATTATAATCTGAAATTACATCTCCAGCTCTTAATGTGAATACCCCAAAGCACCGCTGATGAAAAAAAACACACGCCTCCCAGATTGTATACACAGATCAGGCTTAGCCCTTACGTATTTGCAGTCAGAGCCAACTGGCTGCTTCTGCCTGCTGTAATCAGGAGACAGCACTCTGGGTTGGCACGGCCACACGAGTTTACAAAGCACACAGCTCTGGGGCCAGACCTGCTGCAGCCCAGTCTCGCCCCTCCGTGCTGCAGAGAGTCTCCTGCACTATCAAGTGAAGGCAAGAGGGAAAACAACAGAATAAACACTGTATATATTATGTATGTTCTGGGAGGAGAAATGTGCCCATCACTTGTCATGTTTGACAATTAAGGTTCAGAAAATGCAAGATGGGTGTTCTGTTTTGAACCATCCTTCAGTAAAAATGAAACCAACATTCTGCAGTTAATTCCTTACCTTCAAGAGCCCTCTCGGGAAGTCTTTGCCATCATTCATCCCCTGGAGGTTAGCAACGAACTCTTGGCAGGTCATCTTTTTCCCAATATTCTGAAAGGGATGTCAGAGAAACACAGCATCATATTCCTGCTGCTTTCCAAAATGACAGGAATGAGAAACATCAGATTAAATATGTCTTCCTGCTCTCTAAGAAACCATTCATGAGATTACTCATAGATGAGCACCCTTGTATGCATATAGCTAGAAAAGGGAAGGTGCTTTTGCACCCAAAGGCCCACACACACCCCCAAAAAAACCCCCATCTTAATGCTGGGGGTAATGAAGAGGACAATGATGAAGCTCTCTGGTATCTGCATGGTGCCTTATATCCCCATGTCTCCAGAAGCTCTACCAGTCTCTGATGGATAAGCTCTACTTGAATTTGCTGTGGGGCACAAGGAAACACGTGACTGAGGCCCTTTCCAGACCCTTCTCTTACAACTTCCAATGCTCCCTTTCAGTGGCAACTGCCCTGAGTTGGAGTGCAATGCCCAGGAGTGGCCATTACCTTTTCCAATTCACAGGCTGAGGCTGCTTGGGCATTTCCATAGGCTTGCTCTCTTTTCTCTCTTCCTGTCTAAGTCTCAGACTGAAAATTGCCTAAACAAGCCACAAATGGGAAAGGAACAGTTATGTCCATGTAGGAGCCAAACTACATCCAGAGGCCTGAGGCTGCCCTAAACTACTCATGAATCCCAGCCTCTATCACCCCTCAGAGAAAGCGTCTGTACTCGGTCCCCCAGGTGCTAGAAGTTCCCTGCTTTACAGGCAGGGAGCCTTGTGAGTGGGCAGCAATTACAACTCTGCATTGATGAAAAAGGACACCAAAGACATCTGAGGAAAGGAAATCAGCCTGAGATGAGCTGTGAAACATGGTAAAGACAGAGGGAAAAATGGGGCTCTGTGATGGTCATGGTATCTTTGAGGATGGCACCACTGTCAGTCAGGAGATGGAGGTGAAGACAACTTTTCCACTGTCAGGGCATGCTTTGTCTGCAGAAATACAGCAGAAGAGCTTTGTGTGAGCTTCGTCTTGGGCTAGGAGCAAGAGCCCAAATTAATACAGGACTGGAGCCCAGGGAAGGACACCAGCCTGGTAATACAGGGCATCCAATGTTAAGAGTTACATGATAGCACATCTTCTATTTCCCTTCCATAATGTATCATCAGGAGAGACGGAAAACCACCAAATCTTGACCGTTAGCCTCACCTAGCCAATAAGGAAGATCCCATAGCCTGTGGCCAGCACAAAGCCACAGAAAGAAGGCAAGCAGTAACCCTGGAACAATGCAGGGCTTCCCACAACAGGATGGCTCCTGACAACACAGGCTGGCTGTAACCCTGGCTCTCTGTTTGCGAAGCTTATAGAACACAGCTCATAACTTCAGTCTTTAGGTACAGGCTGGAGCTGGTCTAATAGACTTGCAGGTGCTTTCCTTTCTCCCTGCAACTTCAGCCTGCTTCCATTTGTTTCCTTCACGCAGCAGTTTGCAGCTTCTCCATGCTGACCAAAACCAACAGCAATGTGGCATTGGAGACAAACGGCTGTTTTGCTGCAGGACCAAAGCTAACATCTCCATACAGTGCCACAGAGGTTCCAGAAGATGTGCCTGGTGGCCTAGAGATACCTCAAAACTCTAGCACCAGTGTGGGTGATGGCCTGCGTGCAGAGAAGCAAGCATGCGTTTTCAAGACACAGCTAGCAAAAACTGTTCAGTTACAAAGAGAAAGAAGAGTGGCAAGACAGCGAAAAGAAAGGGGATAACTAAGAGTTTGTCCACAAGAGTTAAAGGCAACTGTGAACTGAAGGCAGAGCAGCTGCACTGCAGCCCTACAAGCAGTGGAGCTTATTGTGAAATAGAAGTGTCTGCACTTACGATCAGTATGTCAGTAACAAACAGAGCTCAGTGTAGACAAGCCTTGTGAATAATTTGCTTCCTGCTCTAGCAGAATCCTAGTAAGGATGAGGGAAAGCACTATCTTTGTTAGGCAATCAGGCATATCTGCAAGGGCTGCATTCCAAGTCAAAAACATCAAACTTACCACCTACGTGGAAAAATGCAAAGCAGTAAGAAGAAGACCAAAATTACAGGAAATCAGAGGGGTTGGAGGGAACATGATGACACACCTATGGACATAGTATCAGCAGGAGTCTAGCAAATACTACAGATGAATATACATAACAACACACTGTCAGCTGCCAGTGGGATAAGCCTCCAAAGTTACACACTGCAACAACCAGAGTAGGCAACAGCAGTGGTGGGTCAGAGCCAAATCATTTACTCCAGTACTTCTGAAGACAGTAGGGCCCACTAAAGCATCACAGGAAGCAATGGGAACTGCAGTCAGGCTGATGTGTGACCATTTGGTCTCCCTCCCTGGACTGTGAGGCCAGGCAGGCTGGAAAGCAGGAACCCTAGGCTGCTCACTGCTCTGGGGAGTGGGATACCTGTGCAGAAAGACTCAGGTGTGCTCAAGAGAAGCCATGTGTGCTAAGAGACAAACTGGGGCACATTCCTGTACCCCCGCTCACCCTCACACGTGACTGATACAACCTTCAGTAGGGAAGGCTAAGCCTTCAGAGAAAAAAATTCTTCACAACTCCTTTCCCTCTCCTGCTTCCACAACCTTCAGACAAAGGCATTCAATTAACGGGAGGTAGGTCTAAAAACTCCTAGTGAACACGCAAGTGTTGGTTTTATTACCTGCACCCACAGGGGCCGAGCAGCCCTTTGAGACAGACCCAGGGTGCCTCCACGTCCTGCTGCCTGACCTAACATCCTCAATGCGTAAGAGCTCCCAAGGGATGCCCTCCTGGAAGAGCCCTTGCAAGTGCAGTGGAGGGCCAGAGAGAAGCCCTAGAGCCACCTGGCTGAAGCCACTGCTTTTGCACACTATCATGCCATGCTCCCTGCGTTTTTACCCACTCCATCATAATCCCAGGGCAGAGGAAGCCACCCATCAGCATGGGAATAGCTTGCACAGCAGGTGTATTGCACCACGGGTGCTGAAATACCCATCCTAAGGCTGCTGGCACCTTGCAGCAGCGTGACTAAGAGGACTCAAACCAGAATGTATTTCCTCCAGGCAGGCAGTGCGTAGAGGTGTGCAGTGCAGGAACAACAGGGCTGCCACTCAGCCTGTGCAAAACTCTGGTTCCACCAGATCCATCCCCTGCAACTGGATACCTGCAAATATCACATTCCCTTTGTGACCTTCCCAAAACTTCTTCACCTCCTGTCTTTATTCTGCCTTCCCACACGTTTGTACATACTGCAAAGGGAAAGCCAATCCCAAGCACAGCTTCCTGGTCAAGGCCTGCTGCAGGAAGGATGGTAAGCACACCAGAAAGATGGGCCTGAGGACAGGGAGTATGTTCAGACATTATGGTAAAACCAGGTACAATGCCAGCTTACACATGACTGATCAAGGCATGCTGGAAAGGCCTGCCCAGGACAACAGCCTGGGAGTGCATCCTTCTCACTGTTTGCTGTCTGCAGGGGCTTTAGAAGAAGTGACTTCCAGAAAACCACCCCGTCCCAGCATGGTGTGGATAGGAGCAGTCTACACAAAGCTGTGCATACTCACATGGCCATGCAGGTCTGTGTTAAGCAGCATCATGGCACACGTGAGACAGTGAACTCCATCTGCAGAAAGAGACATAACCAGAGTCACATGCAAAACCACATATGGACCTTTGAGAAGATGAAACTGAGCTTCGCAGACTAATTGAGTCTGTTCCCTTTATAAGAATCTGTTTTATCAAGAAATACACATAATTAAATAAATGAATAATGAGGTCACCACACAGCTGCCAAACCAGAACAGTCTTTCTTTTATCTTTTAGTAACTGTCAAAACTGTCTTGCAGCACCCATGGATGAAGCAAACAAGACAGGAAATCATGCTATCACTCTTAGCTTGGTAATACCAATGCCACAGTCTGAATGAACACCTTCTTCTTCATTTACTTCAGTGAAGAATGGGAAAAGTAAAATACATTCATTCTTGTGTCAAGAGTGGGTACAGCAGGGTATCCTGTTTTTCTCTCCCTCTGTCTCAGTCCTCATTCAGAGCTCAATTAGACTTAACTTTGGAGAAGCACAGTCAGTTATTTATGCTGCCTTGGCTCCATGTTGGGCAGAGAGGACTCCAGGTGTTTCTAAGCTGGTTTTATGGCCAAGGCCCTCAGCAATAAGCCAGATTCATAGAACCAGAGAATACAGTTGGAAGGTCTGAGAAGAAGATTATTACTGGCTTAAAATAACTGAAATGTGTGTGTAGCGGGAGCAGCTCTGCAGAAAATGGGATGGTGCACTGGTCCACACACCACCCTCTGGAGCCTCTAGTCCAGAACTTCCACCAACCACTGGCACACTGAAAGCAATGCCCAACACCCTGCCCTGGAGCTCCAGTCAAGCCCCAGGGTGGCCAGATGACTGGAAGCCTCCGCTGGGGGTTGCTTGCCACAGGAGGCCAGAGCAGACCCCAGGATATGTGATTGTGTCCCTACTGTATTTGGATTTTATGGAAGCTGAAACCACCAGGACACAGGGCAGTAGCTATATCTTGTTTTTCTCACTTTCTTTTCATCTCTTCTCTTCTACTTGTAATTTCCATTTTCTGAAATATGGATAATTAAGGTTGGATGAGTAAAGTTTGCTAAGTCAATGCTCTGTAAAATGCTTTATTTTGACTGAATGTTTGTTTTAAATTTTTCCGATTTCCTGACCTTCTAAGGTTTGCTAGGAAACTTTGGTTTTGAACATCCTGGGAACTTCTGTGAAGTTCTTCTTTGTGCCCACCTAAGGGAAAAGTAGTAGTACTTTAAGCCCTTTTTAAATAAAGTTTCAAAGCAAGTTCAGAAGGCACCCTACAAGGATCATGGAGTCCAACTTCTGGCTCTGCACAGGACATCCCTAAGAGTCACACTATGTGCTTGGGAGCATTGTCCAAACACTTCTTGAACCCTGTCAGGCTTGTGCTGTGACCACTTCCCTGGGGAGCCTGTTCCAGTGCCCAACCACCCTCTGGGTCAACCTGATATCCAACCTCAACCTCCCCTGACACAACATTAAGCCATTCTCTTTAATCCTATCACAGTTCACCACAGAGAAGAGACCAATGCCTGCTCTTCCTCCTCCCCTCATGAGGAAGCTGCAGACTGCAATGAGGTCTCCCCTCAGTCTCCTCCAGGCTCAGCAAACTAAGTTATCTCACTGCTCCTCATTTGGCTTCCCCTCCAGACCCTTCTCCATCTTCATACCCCTTTTCTGGATACTTTCTGATAGCTTTGTATCTTTCTTACATTGTGGTGCCCAAACTGCACACAGTAATAAGATCCCAGGCAAAGTGTGCAGGATCTAAATGCTTACTCAGGGTCCAAAGTCGCAATTTCTCTCTTGCACCTTGGACTAGAGTAAGGCAGCCACATCACCAGGCAAGTCATTATTTGAGTCTGGACATGACTCACGTGTTCTACCTCACTGCCTGCAGTGTCTTGAAACAAGAAAAGCAATAGGCAGAGGCAAGAGACAGCGGAGCAGATCCTGCATTACTCCTAACTCTTACCCTCTCGTGCATGACACCCAGTAAAGCCAAACAGGTGCAAAGTGCCCAAATATCATCTCACTGCAACAGGGGTAGGTCACAAAGCAAGGGGTAAGGAAGCACAGTGGTCCCTCCAAGTGTAGCAGCTCATTCTCACACTTGAAACTAAAGGTACAGCTTAACCCATGATTGCCTTCTTTTTCCACCTCCTCCTTCAGTGTGTGATCAGCATGTGCTCCAATCACAGGGCCACGTGGCTCTGTCAGCACGTCTGGCTGAACACAGCAGTTATGCTAGCAAACAGTTTGTCCTCTTCTGCACTCCCAGTTTTCTCACGTTCGATCTATGTGCTTGTTAGTTTCCCTCATCTATTTCCAAACTGACTGGAAACATTGGCAAGGAGGAGCTCTCTGACTGATGTTAGCCAGTCGAGATGAAACCATGCCAGGGTCTGGATACAGCACCCAAAATTCACCCCCACAACTGGCAGGGAGTGTCATGCCTGATGCCAGTGCATGCAGACGCAAGCACTGAATGGAGCATGGAAAGTGAACAGCTTCTTTTCCACCTGACATGAGACCTGTTGTTGTCCACATGAGTGCAGCCAGAGTACAAGAAACACACACCGAAGTCTGCGAGACCACAAACTACAACTGAGGACATTCAAATCTGGAGGTGCTACAACTGAAGATTTATATTGAGGAGGCCTGAACACCTTTCCTGCTGACGATTTCAATGCTTACCACAGTCAGTCTTTAAAGTGTGGCAGAGTGACTACATAGCCTCATTTTCCAGGCATACACCATAGGTGCTATTGAAGGTGGCAAAGCAAAGACCTTAGTATCAGAAACAAAGTTACCTTGAGAAGAAATGGTGTTTGGGTTGCACTGGTAGTATCTGCTGGAGAAGTGGATTAAAACTCTCTCACGTTCCTGAGTTTCTCCAATAAGTGAAAAGGCTTTAAAGAAACTCCTAAAAGAGCAGTGGAAAAAAAAAGTGAAATTAAGCTAATAAATCTCTTTTTGCTTCACACAGTGGACAGAGCAAAGCACGCATCACAGCAAGAAGTACGTAAGCACACATCAGACATCCAGTTCCAAGGAGCCTTTCTAGGAAATTTGGCTATCATTCTACGTGCAGTTAACTCCAACATTATAGTAAATGAAGGAAGACTTAAATTACCACTGGTCTCAGCCACAGAATATACAAAATAATATTTAATTCCACCATTTGAAAGAGCTGTTCTTATTTCTAAGTATTTTTTTCTTTGGGCAGGGAATTGGAACATGTATTTTTTATGCATGACAAGACATTCAGGATGTTCCCTATCCTCTTCTAATTGCCCACCACTCCAGCATCTTTTTTTAAAACTTTACTACATTGGCATTGCTCTCCAAATCAGAGAAGCTACTCCAGTGGCAAAGTCAAGCAAGTGCACAGCACTCACAGCTAACACCAAATGTGTGGTCACTTATCGGAGTGGCCAGAACCACATCAGTCAGGGAGGAGTGTGAGTACCTGACCTACAGAAAATATCTGGGCAAGAAGGAAGAAGAGTCGCAACATCTCCCACTAAGCTTCAACAGCAGGAGGAATAACTTAGCCCTCCTGAGGTTCTTGCTTGTGAGAGACCAGGGTGCAGGGCTGGTACACAACCTGGCACACTCACTGGATATAGCTGGCAAGCCTGTGCAGAGAAGTGGGAAGGACACACATCTTTCCCCTTTATTCTCATACTTGATCATCCTTCCTCTTAACCACTTTACTGTTCTTCGTGATAGAAAAATACATCTCATAGCCAAAGATGAACTTCTGCATTCATTTATCAGGATGCTTCTAAGAAAATACTGAAAACACAAAATGTCTGGATCTGAAGTAAGAAGACGTACAGAATGAGTGTCTAATAGACAATTTTTAAATATCCCATGAGACTGAAACTAAAACCAGATCTGAGAGGCATGGAATATATTGCTGGAACATTGACATCTATCTAGTCTCAATGCATAAACTTTAATTTTTCTCTCTGATGTAAGGTCAGAGACAGGCTGTACTTGCAACAATCTCACACATACAGAGTGTGATCTGCCTGGTAATAACTTAATTTCACACGTAACATATTGAAAATAACCCAATTCACAAGTAGATACAAGGGAATCTTCACAGGGTTTCTCTGTCCTTCCCACTTCGTGCTCCTGTCTTGGTTCCAGCCAGGACAGGGTTAATTTTTAATATAAAGGCTGATGTTACTTCCGATCCTCTTGAAGGGACCTCCAGTTCATATTTATAAGAAGTGAGCAAGACATATTATTACCAGAACTACAGACCCCAATCACGTAGAAGAAAGGGACAACCAGATCTATGAGACTGTGTGGATCTGGTGCCCTGGCACATCAGACTCATAAAAGTGTAAGGCTTTAGTTCACACTGGCAAATGATGCACCCTGAGGCCATCAAGATAGGTGGGACAGAAGCCATCTCTTTCTGGGGTGCCAGGGAGATCCCAACAGCTGACTGTACTGGAAGCTGAAGCGAGCCTGACTGGGAATGAACGGCAAAAACACCCCATTGTGACTGGCCCAGAGGCCCCATGCATCCTTAGCACAGATTATCTCGAAAGAGGGTATTTCAGCCTAAAAGAGCTTTTGGGATAGCTGCTGTGGAGACAGAGGAAATTAGACAGCTTGCATGGTGTCTCAGAGGTCCCCCTGTTTTGAGACTGCTGGGGGCCAAAGAACAACAGGTACCAATCACTACCACATCACTGCACCACCTGGGACTCTGTTACTCCACCCACCAGATGATTAATGAAGTGGAGAGCCAGGGAGCAGTCAGCAAGACTCATTCACCCTTTAACAGTCCCATGAGGCCAGTGTGTAAGCCCAGTAGAAAGTGGGGACCGACAGACTGTCATGGCCTGAATGAAGTCACACCACCGCTGAGTGCCACTGTGCCCAGCATGCCAGTACTTCAGTGCGAGCTGGAGCCCAAAGCAGCGAAGTGGTGCCACTGTTGATATGGTTAACATGTTTTCTCCATCCCTTTTAGCAGCAGAGTGCAGGGCACAGTTCGCTTTCACTTGGAGGGGTGTGCCATACACCTGCAACTGACTGCGCCAGGGGTGGAGACTCCTGCCACGGGCTGATCCAGACTGCACTGGAAAAGGGAGTAAGGAAGAGTGTGAGGTCCTAGAGTACTTGCAATATACTGATGACATGATCATGCAGGGCAACATAGCAAGCAGTTTTTGAGAAAGGGGAGAAGACAACCCAAATCTTCCTGAAGGCCGGTTTTGCCATACAACAAAGTAAGGTCAAGGGACATGCCCAGAAAATTCCATTTTTTGGAGTAAAATGGCAAGATGGATGTCATCAGACTTCAACAGACATGGTTAATGGAATAGCCGCTATGTCCCCACCAACCAGCAAGAAGGAACCACAGGTTTTCCTAGGCACTGTGGGTTTTTGAAGTATGCATATTCCAGATTACAGTCAGATTGTAAAACCTCTCTATCATGTGATCCCAAAGAAGAACGATTTCAAGCAGGATCCTGAACAACAACAAGATTTGCAACAAACTAAACAGGAGATTGCTCATACAGTAGCCAGTCAGGACAATACGAAATATAAAAAGTATGTTCCACAGGGCAGCCAAGAAGAACGGTTCTTCCTGGAGTCTGTGGCAACAAGGATGACCCCTGGTGTTCTGGAGTTGGGAATACAAACATTCCAATATGAAAAGGATCTGAGGCCAGCTACATCCTCACGGATACAGAGATACTGGCAACTTACGAAGGGGATGGAGCTGCCTCAGAAGTGACTGGCACCAAAGCACAATTTCTTCTGGCACTCAAACTACCAGTGCTGGGTTGGATATTCAAAGGGAAAGTCCCTGCAACACACTGTGGAGTAACTGGATTGCTCTAACCACACAGTGAGCTTGAATAGGAAACCCCAACCACCCAAGGATCTTGGAACTCATCACTAACTGGCATGAAGGTGGAAATTTCAGACTATCATCACCATCATCATCAGAAAAGATGACACATGCTGAGGAGGCCCCATCATACAATCAGCTACCTGAAAATGAAAAGCAATACCTCTCTTTACTGACAGTTCCTTTCTTGTCACAGGGACAAATCAAAAATGGAGAGCAGCTGTATGGAGCCCTGTGGGAAGAGTCACAGAAGCTACTGAAGGACCAGGTGGATCAAGTCAGGTTGCAGAACTGAAAGCCATCCAGCTGGCTTTAGGTATCCCTGAATGAGAAAAATGGCCAGCAATCTACCTCTGCACTGACTCATGGGTGGTGGCACATGCTGTGTTGGGGTGGCTGGGCTGGCGGAGAAAGGCCAATTATCAATGTAGAGCGAAACCCATCCGGGCTGAAGAATCATGGCAAGAAATTGCTGCCCTGGTAGAGAAGCTGGCTGTGGAAGTACATCATGAGATGCACATGTGCCCAAGAGTCAGGCTACTGAAGAGCATCACAATGGAGAGGTGGTCAGGCCGCCAAGATGAAAGTGTCTCGGGTTAATCCGGACTGGCAACGTAAGAGTGAATTATTACTGGCTCAGTGGTCTCAAGATGCCTCAGGTCATCGCAGAAGAGAAGCAACATGTGGGCTTGTGATCAAGGGGTGTACTTAACCTCGGACACTGTCTCCCAGTTATCCATACCTGTGGAAAATGCGCTGCGGTCAAGCAGGCCAAGCGGGTAAGGCCTCTCTGGCATGGTGGATGATGGTCGAAACACAAACATGGGGAGGCCTGGCAGACTGGTTACATCACACAGCTGCAAACCTGCCGAGGCAAGTCCTACGTGCTTACAATGGTGGAAGCAACCACTGGATGTCTGGAGACGAACCGCGTGCCTCACAGCCCGGCCCAGAACACCACCCTGGGCCTTGAGATGCAGCTTCTGTGGCAACATGGTGCCCCAGAGAGAACTGAGTCAGACAGTGGGACTCATTTCAAAAACAGCCCCACAGACACATGGGCCAGATAGCATAGTAGTGAGTGGGT
>VXBT01008915.1:0-14527 GCA_013400235.1 Oriolus oriolus
AAAAGAAAAAGCAAAGGTGTTAACTCTTTCCTCATGTACACTGAATGCTTCTATACAGTCCAAGTTTAGATTGTGTACAACCTAGTATTCCTCATGGCTGAGGAAGATGACATCTTGAACATAAAACCTTTATTCAAAATGAAAAGCAGTTTAGAAAATAATTTGATTGCCAAAATTTTGCAGGGATGAAATTCTCTAATCAAGAAAAAAGTTACTGATTTGATACATACACATCAGTTTTGGCAGTTACAGAATAAACTGTTGGCTGTCAGAGGGATGGCATAAAATTGTCCTTTGCCCCCTGCCCCCTTCCATTCAGTGTGGGAAGCTTAGGAAGGGAAGGAAATACATTGCTCAGCTTGATTTCTGACTTTTCCTTCTGAACTTTTTGTTTTGGCATTCAGACTACAACATTAATTTAAAGTACAATTTTATTGATGTTTATAGTAGGAAGCTGTGTTAGTTCCATTACTGAATAACAGGAGCCACTAAACTTTTGGCACCTACTATAGTTTGAATGCCGTGTGTTTGGTGTACAGTATGGCAGAATGGACTGTCGTAGTTTGAACCTGAGTTGAGTGCCAAAGTTCTGGGCCAATCGCTTCTTGCAATTTTGCTTATAAAAAGCAGCACAGGCACGGGAAATTCGGGCTTCTCTTCTGGTTATTTCGCCGGAGGGGTGGGCGGTCAGNGGTGTAGGAGCCGGCCCGCCTGGGCCCCCGCTGGGGCCCTGCCGAGCTGGGCCGGGCCGGGGCCCCTGCGCCCCCTCCCCAGTGCCAAGGCGCTGCGGGAGAGCCCCCTCCAAACTGTGGGCAGCTATGAGACACCAAACTGTGGCATGGCCGAGACCACCCTGGAGCAGTTTCTTCTTTAAAGAGCAGGTGAGCTTGCTTCCCGCGGCCCTGCGCAGACCTTGGTGGGAGCTGATACCCAGAGAAATCGAACCAGCTAGCAGCATGAAGGAAATGAGACTTTCCTCCAACGTAAAAGCCTGAGAAGAAATCAGCTCTTCAAACATGGAGGCTTCAAGGTCAGAGAGAGAGAAACTGCATCACGTGAGGTGGAGCTAAAGATGGTGACTGGAAAAAAGAGGGCGCAGCGTGTTTCTCGCGCGCAGCTTGAAATGATTTCTTGCACGCCGTGGTAAAGATTGTAATGTCACAGACTGTTCTATATCTCTCTAAGACATGGGGGGAAGGAAATTCTGTGTGCAGCCTGCAGAAGAAGAAATGTGGCCATGCCAGGCCACATGGGAGCTGTAAAACACTTTTAAAAAAATTTTGTAGAGCCATTGCTTTTCAGGCTGGAATCTGCTTATCCTTAAAAAGAAATTACCCCATGTGTGACTCGTGATGGCAGTGTGGGAAGACTGCAATATTCAAGAGAGAAAGAGATGTTACGCAGCAGCAGATTATTTTTCTCCAGGTGGGATTCTGTTGCTAGTAGCAGTTTGGAAACCACAAAAGCAGAAAAGACCTCTTTTCCTGCGAATATGAAGGGGACTTTTAAGACTGCATCTGACCCAGATCATGTGTTGTTATCCTTTGTGCAAACTGAGTAAAGTGGGAGGTACTGGACGGAGAAAAGGGGGGTTTTGCTTTAATTTCTTATTATCTTTTTTTTACTTTTAATTCTGTTAGTAATAAACTTTATATTCTTTAGGGTTTGAGTCTGCTTTTCCCTGCTTCGAATTCTTATCTCACAAAAGGTTAAAAGATGTGAACAAAACCACTACACTAAATGGTGTTTCCGCCATGTTTAGAACTAAACCCGCTACAGGACTAACCAGTGAATGCTGTAATCTAATAAACAAATCTGATTTCTGAGAATTAATTTTGTCTCCCTACAGTTACGTTACATTACAGTACTGTTACGTTAGCTCTTAATTCTTCTACAGTACAGGCTGACTTGACTGGCGGAGTAATGGAAGCTAGTTTTCAGTGTACAGTATCATTTTTCTACTATCTGGTTCTTTTGGAGGAGGAGGGAGCACTTTCAGCAGCCTTTTACAAGCTGTTTATGTGATAAGGCTGGAAGCCTGTCGTGTGAATGTTTCTTCTACAAGTGAGAAGCAGAGATTATAGGTGTACTGGAAGCCAATATTAATTTCTGTCAAAAAGTTAATTAGCAACTATGTATTTAATTCTCTATTGGTATAACCTTAGCTCCTAAGTCAACAGTGTAAGTTGAATGTGGGAATGCTGTCTGTCTCTGGAGCTGCATTTAATTTTTCTCTCCTTGTCTTTTAACTCAAGGAAGCGTCTGTATATATTCTTTTGGGGATTCTTTTTTGTAGAAGACAGTCTGAAGAGGGATAACCCAGTCTTTCTCTAGGTTCCATCTATAATCAGTGATGAGACATGCTCCTGCAAAATGCAATTTAAATCAGAAACCAAATGCCTGTGAGAGTGATGCAAACAATGCACACATGTGCTCCCTCCCCTTCTTGGTGTGTGTGCACACACCCACCCACACCCCCATGCCCACCCACCCTCACCCCACCTGTTAACTGCAAATGGGGAAAAATGTACCTTAATGAGATATCCAAAGCTCATTGGTTAAGAGTTCGTACACCAATTGAAAGTGTGCCCTAGCAACACTTCCAGAGATTATTCAAGATATGAAATAAAAAAAGAAAAGCCAAATTATTCAGACCCTTCAGCACAAACAGGGTTTCAGTCATACATGTGATATAAAGGTAATGCAAAATTGGGGACTGACTGTCATAATGTTGGAGAAAAAACAAGAATTAAGATAACCCATGCTCTCTTTTTATCAACAATCACAAGCTTAAGGTCATTTTCTATTGTCCACTTCATCGGCCTTTCCCTTTGTTGCACAACTATATTTGTAAAGAGAGAAATCTAGACAGACTGCCCTTACAAACCTGAGGTTGGAAACAGTAAGTAAATTGTAATTAATTAGAGATTTCATATTACAAGTGAGAATAAAAGAAAAAATAGGAGAAAAACTAAGCAACCATTAAGTCATATGGTGTTGGCAGATCACATCATATCTGCTTTCATTCCAGTCAGTTTATCAGGTTAATAAGCATCAGTCTCATACTAAACACTGTGTGCTTAGTATGTAGTGCTGTTCTATAGCCAAGATGGCTGTTAATTGAGAGGGTAATGATAATTTAACATAGAGAACACCCATACAACTCTGCTGTGGGTATTAGTGAAATTTAGGTGTTCAAAGAAGGAGTGAGAATATTCAGGTTACCTCTGTGGATGCATTAGCTCAAAGCAGATAGACTGTCACTCATAATATGAGACTGGGAAGGTAAAACAGAAAGGCCAGATGGTAAAGAGATTGAAAATGGATAGAGGATTGTCTAGAAATACTTAATGGTCCGTCTATTGTGAACTGCAAAAAATTTTTGAGGTGGAATAAAACATAGTTGTTGCATTTTTTACCCCAGTAAGCTTCGTGTCTTTTCCAGCAGAAGTATGGCTGCAGGGAATGGTTGTTAAAAGGTGTTGAGAGGGTAGAGTGCATATTTTTATGGAAAAGAAAGAACTCAGGTTACTGATGCAAGCAAGTAGGCATCCCGTGTGGTCATGGGCTGACATCCAAACAATGATTTAGTACTTTATAGTCATAATCTATATTGGAAATTCTGTCTGTTGTGTTCTCCCTTTACGTAATTTAATGATCTTTGTCAGCTACAGTTAGGTTTTCCCTATGTGCTTAAGAAAGTGAAAAGTAATTCTGAACAACCATCACCTGCTGTGACGTAGAACTCTGATCTAGTTGGTTGTCTTTAACACTTTCTTGGGCTATTGTTCATTTTCATTCAGCTGCTTGAGATCTTCCTTCCTTATGCTCTGACCTCATAAATGTTACTGGAACTACTCAGTTGAATTGCAGAGTACAAAATATTAGTGGTAGTTTCCCTATGATGATCCTCTCTGCCAGGGGCAGTAAAATCATCTAAGTATATTCACTGCAAGCAAGTTAGAAAAAAAAATTGAGAGCCGTCTGAGTAATACTGAAGATCATTGTTAAGTTTAAGTCAGTCTTAGTCTTAAAAGAAGTCTATAAAGAAGCTGCTTTAACCTCACAATTGTCTGATTGTGTGCCAGATACAAAGATGGTACAGTTAATTCTTGAAAACAAGCTATCCTGGTACTGTTGATTGACAGTGGAATAAAACAGGACTGCAAAGATTTCTTTCTCAGTTTGTTTGCTGTTCTCTTCTTTCAAGGATGCTGCCTATATGCTACTTTTCATGACAAATTTTGATCAATACTGGTTTTGTTCCAGTATCTCAACTCTAAGCTCTATAAAAGTTACCTGGAGGAAGGTGGCTCTTTGTGTATAGGGGATTTTAATTCAAAAATGCTTACAAGAAGAGGGGAAAAAAAGTCTTTCACAGGTGGATACTTTCCATTTGGTTTCTCATTTTTCTGGGATTATGTTCAAGTTCAAGGTTCCTCTCAATGTTCTCATCGGTAAACTGGACTTAAATTCTGCAACACGGTCCTTGTGTTTCTGTGGCTCTTTCTGCAGCAGACTCAGGTAAATTATAAATGGGAAGATTTTAATTAATCAAGTTTGAAAATTATATTCCAATCAGTGCAGTATTCTTTGTGGTGATTTGACATAAAAATAAAATTACTTAATTTCTTTAAATTCTTAAATCTGTTGCAGACTTTGGTTATGATTGTGCTTTGCCTTTGAGTGGTGGTCTTGGTTGCTCTTGGGCAGACAGCTAAGAAGTAGTTGTAGCTCTTACAGAACCATGCTGTGTTGTGTGTAATAGTACAGGAAAAGTACATGATTTGGTGTAGAAGGTGTAACCTGCCTATTTGCTGTTACGGGAGAGACAGTGAATGTTCTCTTATACTTGCTATAATGTAGCAGCTTCAGTTCTCATTTTAGGTTGTCAGGGTATTTGATGTGTCACTTTCCAGGTCCAAATGAATTTTTGTTTCTTGTATGAGTTAAAATACAGTCATTATGGAGACAGTCAGAATGTTCCTATATCTTAATAAGGAATCAACTTCTGGCAGTTGTATCCAAAAGGGAGTGGATTAAGAGGAGTAAGGTAATCAGATCATTACCACTCTGGGTATCTTGGCAAAAATCTTTTAGTGTGTGTAGCCTGTTCCTTTCCTGATTTTGAATTTTACTTTCATCACTTCATTTTGTTGACTGTATTGAAGTGTTGAGTTTGTCCCTAGATTTCAGTATCACGTTTCATAAAAACCATCAGGTTATTTGAAAGGTAAATAACTTCTGTCAGTGGACAGCATCTCCTAACTAGGTAATTTTGGAATGCAGTCAAGAATATAAAATTTACCATGGGCTTCAAAGGCAATTGGAACTTGAGAGGTTTTGCACCCCCTTCATTGTAGTTCCACAGTTTGCGGCAGTGGCTACTGCGGTCAGCAGGAGAGCTTTGTGAATCCTATTTCTGTCAGTTGCAGTCTTTGCAGATCCTGTTTAAACTTTAGTCATAGAGTCATTTAGGTTGGAAAAGGTCCTTAAAATCATAGAATCCAACCATAAACTGCCAAGTCCACCAGCACACCACATCTGCGCAGCTCTTTGCACACCACAAGGATGGTGACTCAGTCATGTCCTGGGTAGCCTGTTACAATGCTTGGTAACCCTTTCTGATAAAGAGATGTTTCCTGATACTGAATCTAAAGTCTTCTTGGCGCAACTTGAAGCCATTTCCTCTTGTCTCATCTCTTGTTACCTGGGATAAGAGACTGACCCCACGTGGCTACCACCTCCTTTCAGGAAGTTGTAAAGAGTGATAAGGTCACCCCTGAGCCTCCTTTCCTCCAGGCTAAACAACCTCAGCTCCCTCAGCAGCTCCTCTGCCCCAGGAAACAGTGCGCAGCTATTATTACCTAAACTCTTTTCTTAAATGCTTGGACCGTAATTGGTCATAATCTGTAGCAGTTGCTTTCAGCAAAGATTCTTTTTTTTGGTCTAAATTTGAGACCCATGGACATTTTTATAATTTTAGATGTGCTGTTTATTCTCAGAAACAATGCAAATGGATTTTTGCTGGGAAGGGAGCAGTACTCAGTACTAGAGAAATTTGATGTACATTCTATACAGCAGGAGGTACTTAACTGGTGCCATTGGTTGTGCAAATGAACAGAAGCTACCTTTGTATAGCAGTGAAGTCATCACTGAGAAATGTGAATTTTGCCAGATACTGTAAGACAGACATTCATTTGTAAAAACTGGGAGCAGGGAGGGGGGACAGAGAATGACAAGAACAAAAATGAAAGAACTAAGAGGAATAATTAAGGAGAAAAATAACAAATTAAACTTATATGGATTGGGAATAAAGGATGATATGGAGCAGTAGCTGCTTTTGGTTTGGAAGAAGAGGTTTATCTCTTCAGAAAGCAGATTACTAGGATACTTAGAAGAAAGGAGGAAAAGAATGTTTCAGCTTCTGGATATGAAGATAATCCTAAAATAAGCAAGTACTCTAAAAACATTCATGCTGTAGGATCTGATTTAAAGCCTATCTAAGACAGTGTTATATTTTTCATAAATTTAAATGGGTTCTGTGAATTAATAAAGATCTGTGATCACATCTGGAATTCTGATCATAAGGGCCTCTTGCATAACTTTTGTGATTCTAAATTTAACTGCGGTTAAATAGATGTAATTATATCCTTCTTTTGTGTGATTCTTCTGTGATTACCTCCTTTATGATCATTCCTCTGTAATTTATTGCCTGTATTTATTGTATTTCCTCCTTCTTGTCGAATAGGTAAGCAACCTGAAGAAAATTTTAAAAGGAATACTGGATTACAACCATGAGGTAAGAACCATTTGAAGTAATCTACATCTACTTGCCTTTTGAGTTATGTATTTTAGTTAACCTGTTGAAGATAAATTGTATTCTGCAAGTTAAGTTCTGACATTTTCTTGCAAACATTTTTGCATATATAATGATTCATGGCCTGTTTCCTAGTCTTGGCCTTCTTTAAAACTTCTCACCTGCTTTATTGAATACTAAGAAGTTCCAGGGACGCCTGATATGCAAATTCTGCCATGTAAACAGTAGATGGCTTTACTGACTATGTTCTGATGATGGATTTTGTGTCTGATGTACTGTACTGTACCTGTGTCTGATTTTGTTCCTCTCCTCCTCTGCAGCTGAAGTCTGCTTTTTTTCTTATTTTTCTCTTGAGGAAAGTAAGAGCACTTCTAGCTTCTCCCCGCATTAAGATTTTAAATTAAATATTTTAATTCAGGGATTGCCATTAGACTCAGCCCTCATCATTCTCTCTTATTTTGAGCAAACTCAGCATTTAATTACTCCAGAGGAGACAGAGTACTGTATTTTTTCTTTCAGTGGTGAATCTTCAGGTGAAATATGCTTTCAGTGATGTTTGAGACAAATTGGTCTGTACAGGTGGGAGCACAAAATCCATAATATGTATGTTCTAGATATTGCTTGTCTCAAAATATTATCTTCTCAAAATACTTCAGAGATTAAGTTATTTGTTAATAAGCTGAAGTATTTCAGGAAAAAAAAATTGTCTCAGGAGGTCATCATGAGTAAATGGTTAGGTACCCATGTTTAAATAAATGTTGAAAATTGATTATTAAGCAAGCTGGTCATAACTGGAAATACTAAAAAAAACCAGATCAGGTTTTTGTTACAGAAAATTAATATTTCTAAGACAAAGTGATGCAAGCTTCTTTTTGATTGGTTAGTATGTATGATGATAAGTCTCTGGTGTGAAAACTTTACTATTAGGTAAGTTCTGAGCTGTTTCAAGCTGATTAATTTCTGTAAAGGTAGTGCACATTTATAAATCTGACTGGATTTTGGTTTAGGTTGTTTTTTCAGGGCTTTTGGTGTTTTTTGTTTTTTTAAATAAATTTTTTCTCTTGTTTATTTCAAACTCTGTTCACATCTTCACATCCTTGGCTTCTATGTAGTGCCTGCCAATCTGCCTCTTCCCTTCAGCTTTCCTCAACAGAAGTTTTATTGTCAGTAACTATGAAGTCCATGTAGTGTTGTTAACTTAAACCTAGCATGATATTTGAAAGAAATTCAGGAACTACACGTCAACATATAAATGCATATCAAAAAATTTTTTAAAAAATTGTATTCTGATGTATTATTGCAGTCTATATACAATGATAATATTTTCCATTGTGCTTGATGCATTCACAGAATTCTTATGGCCAAAAGGAAGTATCTTCCAACAAGAGTGAATCTGGGTCCTTTAAAGTATACCGAAGTGTTGAAGTTACTTCTTTGAGAAAACTGCTTAAAAATCCTACCTACAACACAAAACAAGCCATACCTAATCAGAACAAAACCACAACACTTCCACAAAGCCCAGCACTACTAAACTTTAGAGTGGCTTGTTTTCTTTGTATTCTTCATATACGCTATGTTTTTTATAAATGCCTTAACCTGATTTCTGTTTTTCTTGGGTATTGCACAAAAAAGAGCATGCAGCAAACACATGACTGATTCCCTCTGTAGTCATTGTTTCCTTATTGCACCCTGTTTAAGAAGTTACAGTTTCTTTTTATCTGCAATTAATGTGTCAAAGATGTGTTTAATTCCAAATTTCATATTCATATTTTCAACCTTCTGTTCAGTAAAGAGCAATTTAGCAGAATTGTCTAGTTCCTTCTACTGACTATCATTAATCCTTAATGATCTTTAATGATAAATCTGATAACACTAATTGTGAGTCACATGGGCTTTTGTTTTGTGGGGTTTTTTCTTTCTTTCTGCATGTGGGCTGTTTAATTACATATCATTGTACTACTGCCTCAGATTATCTTCCATGGAACAGCTTTCTTAGCTGTAAGACTTGCCAGATATCCTTAAATTTGCTAAAAGTGTGAGATCTAGTGATAGGAGTTTTTTACTGTCTTTTATTTGTCACCTGTCAATGTTAGATATATGTATTGTATAGGTGAAATATTTAATTTTCTGACTTTGTAGTTATAAGAAATGTCAGATTTGTGTGTAGTATCTTATGCTACAGGAGATGTTTTTAGTTTATTTTTTTAATGGAATGCTTAAAAAAAATTCATTTAGCCATGTGGAGGCCTGCTTTTGTTAGATTTCTTATCTGGAGAAAAACAGTCTTGCTCAGTGTTTATCTAGTAGTTGCTTGTGAGTTGAGACAGTCATGTTTGTCTTTTCCCAAATATTATGTGTATCAAACAGTATGATTTAATAGTGGGGTGTTAGGTGTTTGGCAGTTTAGTTTGTTTTGAAGGTGTATTCAAACCTATGGTAAAGTCAGAGTGAATTGCTCTTGTCGATTCTGAATCATCTTGATATGAAATAAGTGAGTATGTATATATGCAGTGATAGAGCCATGTATGTGCTTGGTCTTTATCCAGATTCTAGGGCAACAGATAAATGACTTCACCCTTCCTGATGTTAACCTGATTGGAGAGCATGCCGATGCTGCGGAGCTTGGGAGAATGCTTCAGCTTATTTTGGGATGTGCTGTGAATTGTGAACAGAAGCAAGGTAATAGATTTTGAAAACATGTTTTCTTGGTTATTGTTCAACTGCTAGGAGAAAAATTATATTTCTTGGGTTTCTGTCAGAAACAGTTTGGTTTCTTCTAATGACATTATTTTGTCCTACAGATAGTAACTGTTGTTTTGTTGTAAGCTTCACTGTTTTTGGAGACGCAGACTGGAACTGAATTTACTTCCAATATACGTATTTTCGATTTTGGTTTGCTGAGCCAAAAATCAGTCTACAAAGAAAAAAATTCTTGGGCACACCTTTTAACCATTTGTGAGGCAGATCGGGATACTTAAGAATGCAAAAATGTAATTTTTATTATTATTCAGCATGACTCTTTATTTTAGAAATGCATTCCAGGCATCATCTTACTACACGGTCAAAAGCTGTCATGACTGGTTCTTGGTCTGAAGATATGTCTGGTTTGGTCTGGGATACCGTAGTTTCTAAGATGTTTGTTTCTATGGGATTGGAAAATAGGAAAAAGTAATGCTGGCAACCATGCCCTACTGGGTAACAGCTGAAGATGGAGCATGATATCATAAGGACAATCCAAAAAGTCACTTCAGGCCATTTGCCCGATGATTGAATCCCACTTCAGCAATCCCTGAAAGAGACTCCTGCCTCTCTACCCCCATGGCACTGACTGTAATTCTGACCTGTACAAATACAACAGAGACCCATTCATCTTTCTTGAAGATGCTGCAGAGAATGTGATGAACAATGGAGATGTTTTTTAAAGTGTGCCACATCTCATGTTCTAAACTTGCCTTGGGTGCGGGCTCTTTATCGTTACCCAGTTACCTTGAAGTGCGCTTAATTCAAGCCAGATGAAGGTAATGGCAAATGCAAACATTTATTCTAAATACTTAAAACAGGAATCGTAGTCATGTCTGGGAAAAATAGATGTGTGGGAAAATAAGACTTTTTAAACTGTATTTACTTTACAGTTGCATCAAATGTGTGCCTCTTCCAGATTTAGCTCATTTTGGGTTTGATGGCTGCCAAGATTTCAGGCCTTTTGTCTTCCTCTTGCTTGGTGCATCTTAACTTTTACAGCTAGTTTTCCCTTTCCAGTTTTCTGAGGTGACTAAATCACTTTGGTTTCTCCTTCTGAAATTGCTTTTATTCTCTTAACTAGGAAGCAGTCTGGCTATTCTATTAATTAAAATAGAGGTAATGTTCTTTCACGAATACATAAGTAACTCTGGTTTGTTAAGCCTCCTGTCATCTCTGTGTTACATTAAAGTATCTTCCTTTTGGTGACTATTTGTCATCTTCAAGTGGGAAGTAGATCTTATTCTTGTGTCCCCTTTACTCTTTCAGTCTGGACATTAAAAATGCACGTTTGAAATACCAGAACAGTCTTAATTTTATGTACTTTGAATGAGATTCAGCATGAGCAAATTAACCACTGGGAGGTGACTTTTTCCCAGCTTCTTTCTCTTAATCACATCATTGAAAGAATAAAGGAGATGATATTTGACTGGAAACTGTATGATGCTGGGCAAGTCATTTG
This sequence comes from Oriolus oriolus, assembly GCA_013400235.1. Taxonomy (NCBI): domain Eukaryota; kingdom Metazoa; phylum Chordata; class Aves; order Passeriformes; family Corvidae; genus Oriolus; species Oriolus oriolus. The sequence goes on from VXBT01008915.1 coordinate 11,022, forward strand.
CTCCTTGACTTAGTCTAAATAAATGTCAGAATTTGTTCTTCTGACTACTGTATCATCTTACAAGGTACCTGTTGTGTAGCTCACATGTACACATAGCTGAGGACTTAAAAAGTGGAGAGGACTTAATTTGTGAGGTAGTGTAAAAATAAGAACAGAAACCAAGAATGAACATGAAAATACTTTGAGATGAGGATTGTTACACTTACAGGAAAGGACAACCTTTGCATGGCTTGTGTACTTGAAGAGCCTGAATAGTTTGGGAACAAAGTGAGAAAAGGATAAAATTAGTTATTTCAGAAGTGTGAGATGCCAGGGGAGGGGGGGAAAAAGGTAATAATGTACTTTTTTCATTGTTGTTGAGATCAAATAAGCCTGGATTTATGTCTGAACAGACTTGTGATAAAATCTTGTTGAATTTGTTGGGGTAGAACTTGACTGGTGATTATGCATTTCAATGTCATCCATGGCACTTAGTCATTTTGTAGGAAGGATGCAGCTTCTGATCTTACTTTCTATGACTTGAGTTTCAACATTGACATTTCAGAATGCTTTTACTTTCAGAGTACATCCAGACCATAATGATGATGGAAGAATCAGTTCAACATGTTGTCATGACAGCCATTCAGGAGGTATGCTGGGATGCCCACAGTGTGTAAAAGTTCAGCCTTTCGGTATTTTACAGTAGTACGCTTTTTCCCACTTAGGGAAAACTTAATTGGAAGTAAAGAAAATAAGGCGCATAGATGTTGCCTTTTTACAGTGAAAAATTTCTTTTTTTTCCGTAGAAAAATCTTGCTTTATGTCAAGGAACTCTGGTTGAATGTCCCACTTTTCTTTAAATCTAGAAGACTGAAACTTCTAGATATTTTTGATACTGGGTTCCCTTTCCTTTTCCTTTCCCACCCTGTGAACCCTGAAGTGCACTAGATTGATTTTATATGGATAACCAATTACTGTAGAACTTTATCAGAACTTGTGACTTGAGACTGCAAAACTCCATGAGCTGTTAAAATTTCTTTTAATTTAGTAGACAAGTGAAAAGAAAGAGAATTGGGTAACAGTATTCTTTTGCCAGCTGTTGTGTTATGAACAGGGTAATGATATGTAATATGAACATATATGAATAATACAATAGGCTGGTATCTTTTTATAAGTCAGTGAGTATACAGCAGCGCATTTTGTAGAAATGCTCTTCTGTGATAAATCAAAACCACAGTGCTAGCTTCTGAAGCCCCCGTGTGACTTCTGAGAAGTCCAGAGTGCCTATAAGAGAAATGCCTGTTGGTGTATTGATGTTTACTGCAGGGCAGGCCACTGGGGAAATCAGGAAACCACTGGCAATCTCATTTCTTCTGAACCTGAACAAGAGAAACTAAATTCTACATGGAGCTTTAGAGCAATGTCTCATCTCTGTAATGTCTGAATAGAGAAGGAGAGGTCAGTGATCCTACAAGGGAATCTGTCCCCAGTCATCAGTTTGGCCAGTGCTGTATCCATGCAGTCATACACTCAGTTGTCTGTGTGTGGGCTGCTGTCTATGACATACCAGAGAGGACTTTTGAAATGAGCATCAAAAGAATCATTATCTAAATCATCTTTGAGTCAGTGCTGCCAAGCACCGATTTGCTGGAGTTTTGGGGTATTTTACTTTTTTTAAGTTTTGTTACTGTAATATACAGTGTTTTGGTGGATTTTTCTAGTGTTTTTTATTAAACCTAAATTTCAGCATCATTGTATTCTGTACCACCTTGAAATAGAAAACCTGCTTTTATCTTCGTTCTTTGTGCTGAAAATCTATTTGATTTTCATTAAAGTCTCCTTCCTTTGAGAAAATAGCTAGACTTGAAACAGCCCATAATTTTCAACATTTGATAAGTAAACTTTGAACTTGTTCAGTATTTGTGCCCTTTCTCTGAGATGATGAGTAGAAGTGGGAAGAAATCATAGGGTAAGGGTCTGTTCTTCTGGAACAGATCTTTAAAATTTAATGAATCAAAAAGCTTACTATCACACTTCTGAGTGATTTTAATGCTACTTTCCAAGCTGCTTAGAAATCAAAGGCATTTCAGGACCAGATAAGGAGTGCTGCCGTGCTGTCCGAAAGGCTAGCTCTGGTGGACAGGAACACCGAGCAGTTTGCCTCACCACTGTGAGGGAAGATGGAGGCTGATCTCTCTGTGGGAGGACAGGCGAGGTTCCAGGCAGGGCTCACCTCGTCCACTGTTGGATAGGGTGCTGAGGAGAAAGAAGAGAGCAAGGGACTCTTCTCAGGGGGGGCAGGAACAGGTTTATTAAACGAAGGGAGAGGGGCAGAGAAGAGCCCTGAACAGCTTTGGGCAAGAGGTTTTCTCCTCCAGGATCGGGGGTGGAGCAGACTTTGAACAGCTAATAAAAATACAGATGGGGGGAGGTACAAAGGCGTGGAGCATTGTACAACAGCTAATGGGGAAGAAGGTAGGCAGGGAGTGCGAACATGGGCCAGTCAAAGGGGATGGTGTAACTGGGAGGAGGGGAGTGTGGCAGCCATTGCAGGTGTGCAGGGTGGCATGTCTTTCCCACCACGGCCAGCGGCTTTTCCTGCCAAGCCACCTCAGGGCAGCCATGTTGGGACGGGCAGCCATTTTATGGTCCTTGGGCCCTGGCCGAATCAAACCATTGGGCCTTTGGCGTGGCCGGGTCCAGGGCACTGTGGCAGGAATCAGAGCGCACCACAACAAAGGAGGATCTCAAATGCTTAATGAAGAGATGAGAAAGTGTCTCAGACTTTGACACACTTTGAGAGCAAGGCATCTCTCTCATTTATTTTTCAATGGCCTTGGAGTTTGGAGAGGTCCCAGTCAGCTGGAAGCTGGCAAATATTGTTCCAGTTTTCAAGAAGAGAAAGAAGGAAGATGCTGTCAGTTACAGGCCTGTCTCACTTCAGTGCCTGGCAAAATTATGGAGAAGGTTATTCTGGGAGTTAGATCATAGCCAGCACAGATAGAGATGGGGAGAGTCTTTAGAGGAATGAACTTCATGGGATTTTGTAAGGAGGTTTTTCTATTTCTTAGACTCATAGCAGCTCTTAGAATTCAAGTGACTTAGAAAAAGCAGTATGTAAGAAATTAACTATATACGCATATTTGAAAAGTTGGTATGTCACCTAATCCAAACATTTCAAAGCATTTGACATTGCAGGTACTCTTCAAAATCAAGTATGTCAGAAGACCTCTCTAAGCTTTACTGATGCATTATGTAATTAATTTTTCTGTTTCATCTGAGCACATACAAATTTTTTTTGATGCTTCTTCAGGTATCATTAGTCATCTTACTCATGGAAGTATTTCATGCGACACAGTAGAACAAATCTCTATTTTTTTGCATGAAGAAGCAGATTTTTCAATGGAAGAAGCAGCATTTTATACTTTAAATTTTATTCAGTTATCTGTTTTTTTATTAGCTTGTGGTTCGTCATCAATTTTCTTCACCTATTTAAATGTGTAAAATATGCCTTGTGCTCCATCAAG
>VXBT01008921.1:0-58222 GCA_013400235.1 Oriolus oriolus
GGCCAAAAGCCCTTTATTAACAACGCAGCTTCCTTTTACACACTTCTGTATGTTATCATTCGTGTTACGTAGTCATTGGCTGCTAAGTTACTACAATAGACTCATTGGCTATATTAACTACAATATACTACCACTGGCTACCCATAGCGTAAGTGTTCAAGAACGCAGAAAAATACCAGTTGCAGAAATGTTGCTGGTTTTCTCCTTCTATTGTTTTAGATTTCTTGCTTCTGTTGATACTACGTTTTCAAGGGTAGAAACTAATCGTTTTTCTTCTCATGGGCTTTTCTCACAAATAGAAGTTAACCATCTCCAACATGCAGCTAGGATCACTCAGATAGTCCAAAGGTGTCCATCAAGAGCCATTTCTTGCACCTTTCAGAGCAGGTACATTCTATTGCATGTCTCTTGCTAGATCCCAGTTAAGTGTTGCAAGGGACCTTGACCAGGCAACCAAATAAAAATAACTCGATATAGAAGATGGAGTCACTTGACTCAAGCAGAGGTTAAAGCAGGTTATCCAGTTTCAGGTTTTGCCCAATTATCAGTTCGGGCTTTCTTTTTTAGCCCAGCATGAGTTCAGATTTGAGCCGTAGTTGAGTAAATAGCTGCCTCATACAGGAGCTGGACAAGCTATCTTCATTAAAACTTCTCTACAGAGAGTTTGAGTGTTTGGGCAAGAAAAGAAAAGGAAGAGTGGAAAGCAAATGAGGCTCTCAGACTAAGAGTTCCCTTTCATCTAGGCAATGCAATGCAAATCTTTTCTATTGTGCATTTTAAGATGTAAATTGGATTCTAGTTGATGTCCACCTGTCTTGAACCAGCAGGGATGTCTTCCCATTTTTATCAAAGCTTTTCTCTGCCAATTACTGGCTGTTGTGACAGTTGGAGATTTTTTGTGTGTGTGCAGACTTTTACAAATACAAACTCATTAAAATGAGATCTTTCACCTTCTGATTCCAAGAAAAACTGTCACTGAAAAATATCAGGGGTCAAGTGATCTATATAGTCTGATTACATCCTAAAAGACCTACAGGCTCAGGTTTATGGGAAAAAAATATTTTCTCGGTATTTTCCATTTTCAAAATTTTATGCTTTTTAAGAGTGGAAAACATTATGTAATACAGAAAAATACTTATATTATTTACTCTTTGCAGACAACTAAGCCTCTATTCATTAAAGTAAATTTTATTTAATAGCAGCAAGCAAAAATTTCCCAATTAATTTATTTCTCTGCCATTCCATAGAAAAATAGATGTTCATTAGAACAGCTCTGCAGAGCTCATATACTGGAATTCACCACATCATTAACAAGAGACAAGAAGTTCAGATCCAGTTGCTACAATACCTAACTTGTTTAAAAACACAAACTTTCATTTCACTGGAAAAAAACCCAGATATTACTATAATTTGTTTAGGAGTGAAAAGGCAGGAAAGGCAACAATTTTTTTTTATCTTATGAAATTTTTCAGCAGATTGTCTTTAAAAGTTGTATTTTATTTTTCTTTTTTTTTTCACAGGTTAAATTATTCTATTGTAATATCTTGGTATGAGAAACATTCATGACCAATCTCTTGCTAATGTTCTGTATTTGAAATGAGCATTGTAAATATGTTCAGTTACTAAGGATAGGCACAAAAGTCACAGTTTTGGCTACCAACGTGGCCTCCACCACATCCTCCCTTGTCCAAGCATCTGTACCTCACTCCTCAGAACATTTCCCTACTTTCACTATGCACTTCCACTGGAGCATTAAATAAAAGGTTCTCTGCAAAACCTTAAGCCTGATGGAAGGAAGCCTCTGTGGCTCAGGAGGAGCTGTTGGCAGATGTGCCTCTCTGTGGAGGAGCAGTACCACTTGCAGGGCTGGCATGGCTGGAGCTGCCAGGCTCAGGAGAGTCAAAGGCGGTGACAGAGCACAGTGGGGCAGCATGTAAACAGGAAAGGAAACGGGCATGATCCAGGAACCATTACTTGTCCCTTTCTAAGGAAATGGGCAGCCCAGTTTCTTGGACTGTAAACCTAGCAAATGCAGCATCAACTGTACCGTGTTCCTGTGGAAGCCAGTCAGGACAGGACTGTATTGGGAATGAACTCATCCACTGCCTGACAGGGACCTACTGGAAGCCATCACAACCTGGTATCTCATACAGTAGAAGTTAGATAATTCCAAAGTTGTTAAGGTGAGAAACAGGCATCTTCCCTCATGTATCACATTTGTTCTCAGATTTGTGACCTCTCCTTGAAAAATGCAAGTTAAGGAAATGAAATTCATCTGAACTAAGCTGTAGGGGCGTACTCTGTGGAGGCATCACCTTGGGAACTACAAGCCCCTCCTGCCCCCAGCCCAGTCCCCGCCTTGGAGTGGGAGGATGGACAAGGCGAAGATGGGCTGTCTCTAGACAGTGGTCTAGTTTGAGTGGCATCCCTTACGGAGCAGGCTCAGTTCTAAGTTTCCAGAATGTTCCCCTTGTCTGTCAAGTTGTTATTCCCGCCTTGTCTCCACCCTATCTCCGCCCCAGTTCAATGTTATTGGCCCTTGATCCCTGGACCCTCCCTTACTCCACCCCCTCGGTTGTTCCCCATTGGCTTGTTCTGTAAACCCCTCCCAGTTTTTCTGCCCCTTAAAAACTCGTGCAAGCTGACAGTCGGGGTTCTCCTGAGTGAGGGCTCAACTGACAATAAACCCAGTCCTGTTCTCCTGGAGGATCGTGTTCTCTTTCCTTCTCGCCTTCGCCTCAAGGGTGCCACAGCAGTACTCAAGGAGCTTATAAGCGACCTGGGCAAGAGCTCTTTGAGCCTCTCAGGCGCGCTCCTCGAGAACGCAGGCAGCTGCGGACAGGCAAGCAGCTGAGATCCCAGCTATCTTGGGCAAACTCTTAAAAGAGATCTCGGCCCGCGGCGCCGCCACACTAAGCCTCTCCTTCTACACTAGAAAAATAGTTACACTAGCTCATCTGCAGTTATATACTGCATTATCTGCATTAGATGTTCCCCAATGCCCACAGGATATTATTTTTAGTTAAATAAACTGTAGTAGTTGTGTCTCTTCCACTGTGGCACTCAGAAAAAGTGGAAATGTAAATGCTAAATCTCTATAAAAGAGAGATCAAATTAAAGGGGTTAATTTGAAGACAGGAGAGGGATATCCAAAATCAAAGAATAATCACAGGCACCTTCAAAATAAGGAAGTGATTTGAAACCAGCTTACAGAAAGGCTGAGTAAGAAATTCTAGGGCAGAAGGTTGGAAGTCAAAGTAAGTTATCCTGAGTACCTTTACAAAGTGCTCCAGATCCAGCAAAAGACTGAGGTATATATTAGATACAGCAGAGGAACTGTAAATTTTAACCATGGACCAAGCTTATATAAAACAAAAAGAAATCATTAAAACCCTCTTGTTTGAAAGACAGGCATCAGCACAGGAAAATCAAATTATTTGTCTCAGCTGAAACATCCTTATGTTCTCAGAGCAGATTAAAATTCCATCCACCTCTCCTGACTTTGTATATCAGGGTCCATTTTCTGTAAGCTCTGAAATGTGGTCACATACTGTTATTTTCAAAGCAGAGCAATATTATGGAAGAATTTTCAAAACAAGATAGATCTCTACAATAGGATAAAAACAGACAAAAAATATTAACCTCTAAAGCCTTTATCTCTATATGTGTGTCTGCACTGTAAGTGTACAAATACATACAAATGTACCTATGTACCTACATATATCTATATATATCTATATATATCTATTCACAGATGCTGGTATAGTTATATAAATATAGATATGGATATGGTTATAAACACAGAGGTATGTGTGTGCATACACGTATTTTAAAGCAAAGAGAAGAATTAAATATTTAACCACTAAGTTGTGCACCTTGAAGGAACTGAAACTTCAAAATATCTTCATGCAGGAATGCCACACATTGAAAGAGGGGGTCTAGCTTGACTAAAGCCCAATACACATAAACGTTCCTCACAGCAGTTGATTGCATTCATTCAGCTGCTACCAGGGCAAGCTGATCAGCTGTATGTAACAGACACTAGGAAGAATTTTTTTACATCATACAAAACAATCAAAAATGTCAGCCACAGAATCTTTTATAGTAACTCAGCTGAGATGCTCTGCTTTTTCCTGTGTCTTTCCTGCTGGTGTGCAGAAATACAGGGTAACATTTTCTCACTTTGAGAGATCTTTTTACTGTTTTGAGAATTAGAAATTGCCAAGCCATTTTAAAACACCGGTCTGTTTATTCTGCTTTCTCTTGTTTTTCATTTCTTCTTTCACAGCAGCTAGTCCTAAGGGATTCGGTATAATATGCACATCCTTTTAAAGGGTAATTACGCTGCCATGAGGTGACTATGTCACTGTTCTGTATCCTGCAGTATAGACAGTCTTATTTTATCTGCATAAAACTATCCTTCACTTTTACAAGGAGCATCTTAGATTTGCTATTTACTGGTGCAAACTACGGACATTTTTTGATCCAGTGGTAGTTTGGAGCACTTAAAGCTCTTGCTGAGAACAAAAGGAGGATCACAGAGGGAACAAGAATGACAGTCCATAAATGCCCTAAATGCTCTGAGCAAAGTTTACTGATGGTTAGACAAGACTTCCCCCTTGTAAGCAGCACTATGGCTACCAAGCAACCTAATTGCCACTAGGAACAAAATCATATTCCTCATCACTACCCACTGATCTTGCGAGCACAAAGTAAACTTGGAATGAAGGTCAAATCATTAATAGTCATGCCAAGTCAAATTTGTGCAGCAGCTGCAAAGCAGCTTGAGCCAAGGCATTGTAGGAATATCTGAAGATCGCTATTGGAGCAAGCAGAATATTCCTTTTTCACTCTTCTTTTATAAACCAAAGGATCACAGCAAAAGTCCTCAGAAAGCCCTTCATTAGCTGCACTCCTGACAGGCAGAATAAGCTTGGACTTTAAGAGTCTAAAAAATCCTATGCAGAAGAATCAAAGTTCTTTATTTTAATCTTTCTTGACATTTTATCTGATAAATGATTGTTAAAAAATTGATTCTTTTAAGGTCAGTCACGGTTGCATCTCACTTTTCTTCTAAAGCTTCTAATAATATACCAGCTTTTTTTACTTATCCCACTTACTAAAACATGCTACCAAATTTATCCTTTCAAGAGAGGGCTTTTTTTCCTACATGTTTTGAGAAGCATATATTGCTTGACCAGTGCTGAGACTTAACTATGACTTAACTTTCTGTATACAAAAAGCCAGGCAGTAGGATGGAGTGAAAAAAAGGGTGTAGTGTCCCAACAGTTAAGGCATTGGAATTTTAATGTGCCAGCTGAAAAATTCATACACAGAAACTGCAGTTTATTTTTCTAAAAAGAGTGAAGGGCTGAGTCAGCTGTGAAAGAATCTGAGGATCTGGCATTAGGGAGCCTTATATCCTTGAAACCAGAAGATTAAACCTCTGTGACACTCCCTTGAGTAGAAAGGAGACAAAACAGGGAACCAACCCATCCAACCATCAGCACAGCATCTTTGCCCAGAAGGCAAAAATATAGCAAAGCACTAACTAAAGTTAATTGGAATAAAAATGAAAAATTATTTTAAAAGTAAAAAGACAAATGTAGACCATTGCATAATTTGGAGTGGAAAGGTCCTCTTGAGATTTCCTGGTCCCTCCTTCAGCTGAAACAGGCCTAAACTCAGCATTAAACTAAGCTGCTCAGGGTCTTGGTAACAAACTGCCTTGTTTAATTGAAACAAATTGCAGCAGATGCAGACAAGATAACTGTGGAAGATCATAAGTAATATAATTGAATGAATCTCTCATCCTGAAAGCATTTCTGATGGGATCAGTTTGTAAGGGCATTGGCAACATAGCAGAACTACAGAAAACAGCAACAGGATTTCTATAATTCATGTTACCATAGTACCTACTGATCTTCTTCACGGGACATCCTAAGCAAAAACATAGTATTGAAACCTAACATCTGTCCCACAGAGACTGACATCTACATATAAGATACAGCACACCAATATGGACAGATTAGGGAAAAACAGTGAGACAGCTTTGGCCAACATGACATGCACAAATCACAGCAGATGGGAGTTTGACCTGCTGGCAGTTTTTTTTAGTCATCAATGCATCTTAAAGTTGTTACAAGAGATTTGAGCAAGGACAATGTTTTGCTGCTTTGCACAGGTTTATGAAGTGCCCTTCTCACAGGCATTAGAGGCAGGTTATTCTTTCAAGGACTCCAGAAATCTTTGAAGAACACAGTCTCATTCTCTCTGAACATAATTTCCAATTGACAAAAAACAAAAACAAAAAACCCCCCANGACAAAAAAAAAAAAAAAAAAACCCCCAAAAAAACCAAAAAAACCCAACCAACCAACCAAAAAAAACCCAAAAAACAACAACAACGACAACCCAAAAAAAAAAAAAAACACCACAGAAGAAGACCAGTAAGGATGTAGTGCTGTAGGCAGTGAGGTGAGTATTTGGGATCCCTGTCACATGATCTGGCTATCGACCAAGAGATGGTAAGGGGGTCTGAATTGCTCAGTCTCTGGATACGGCTCTTGAGCTTGAGAAGCGTGGAGGAAAGATAGCAGTGCCGAGACAATCTCTATATGCAGCAAATCCCGTGGAAGACCATAGAACAAGGGATTCAATGCTTGAGAGAACTGGCGGTGGTAGAGATTGTCTACACCAATGACCCAGGACTGAGGAGTCCAGACAGGGTAAGAGGTACACCAGTGATGTGGCTAAAACTCGTACAATTTGGGCCATGAGAATACGGTTCTGCTTTAGCAATGATGAAGCAGGATGATGGGGATGAGACTGTGCAGGATATTGTTGCGGTGGCCCAGCCCACCTTTGGGCTGAAAATAAACGAGGACATGAAGTGGGTGGATTTCCCTGCCCAGGACAGTGGACCTGAGGGCGGGTCTGAAAATGGTGCTGTGGGTGGCACCAAAGTGTAGACCACATCCTCCTGGGTGTCATTCTATATGGTGATCACTCCCTCGTTCCAGAAGGCTCTTTGTTCCTCGGTTACCCATTGGTTTTCCCCTTCATGTTTATTCATTTTGCCATTGCCTAGGCAATTAATGTCTAGAAGGTTCTGTTCAATTGTGTTTCCCATTGGTTTGTCTTAATTAGACCCTCCTTATCAGCCCTTGGATTGGAGACCTGTCACCCATGTCTTTTCGCCATTGGTCTGTCCCTCTGCACCACCCTTCTCCACCCCCTGCATAAAAGATGCTGCAACCCTCATTCGATGCTCTTTGTGGTGCCTCCTCCCTGCGTCTCTGTTTTTCCGCCGAGGTCGGGGAATAAAGTCTTTGATTGCTGCTACAAAGAGTCACTCTCTCTCCTTTACCCTCCCCATTCGCTACTGTTTCCACCAGCTGCTGCCAGCTCCTTGCAGGAGGCACAGAGCAGACACTCGACTGCGAAGCTGCTGCCTGTCCCACGGACAGGGACACACGCTGCAGGTTGCCTGCTTGGCCTCCGGGTGGCCAAGCGGTCACAGTGACAGGATATAGCAACAAAGCTCCGAGCATATGCAGCTGCTGTGCATAAATTGCACGTCTGCAGAAATTGTAAAATAGGATGGAGGAGAATCACCAGGAACTGAAGAAGGAGATTAAGGAGGGTCTTCTCCAAATCTCATCGGTACAGACCAGAGGTTCTGTTACCAGATGCAGACATCCCCCAGCTAGAGAGAGAGGGTACACCCCACAAGATGAGCCGTGGTTCTTCCTATGTGATTGTAGGGAAAACATGAGGAGGTGGGATGAAAAACCCACCGCTGCTCTGGCAGCAGGAGTACGTGAAGTGAAGGAGCGCAAGACTCAGAGAGGAAGTTCCACCAGAAAGGAAGCAGCTCCAGCTGCCTGTAGGCCGAGTTGCCAGACATAAAGGAAGAGAAGATGACGTGTCCGATCCCCTTGGAAGAACCTCTAAAACGTATGCCCAGGGAAGGAAGGATAACCAGAACTAGAGGGGCCCTGCCTCTAGCCAGGTAAAGGCCAGGGAAAACCACATTTTTTTGGACTGTGTGGATTCGTTGGCCTGGTACATCAGAACCACAAAAACTTGGTGACCCATGGGGAGCTGCGGGACACCAGGTTGGCTAAGGAGGGGATACAGCATCATAAAGTCACCCCGAGGCATGCGCTTATTCTAGAATCCAAATTCTTTACCTAAGGGTATACTTGGAGCCTCTTAAATTTTCTCTATTGTCCAAAATTTACCTCTTTGATAGATCTTTCTTGTTTTAGTGCATATTTGCCCATACTCATACAAAAAGACTTTCCCTCTACCAGCTGATCTATAGTCAGGAGTCATTTGAGAGGGGAACAGGTAAGCAACAGATGGGGCGGTCACAAATTCAGAAGCTTTGTGACAGCTTGTCTATTTATATGTCATGAAGTCACCCCTGAATACCTCAGTTTCATAAGGAAAATATTGTCACTAACTGGAAAAGAGAAAAATAAAAACTTACAATTACTGGTAGTCATAGGTTTGATGTTTTAGAGGACCTTTCAACAGAAGTTATGCTCAGCAACTCTGCAACTTCTGAAAGACTATTCTAGAAACCTGTGGCTAACAATTCATGTTTCACTCACCTTGTGTCTTGATTTTTAGAATGCTCATGAAACAGAAGGGGCTGTGGACTGTGGGCTTGTCTGAAAAACCTGGTTGAGAGTCCTATAAGAACAAGGAATTAGCTACAAAACCTGTGCCACCCCAGCTGAGGGACTCTCTCAGCATTCCCAGTTGCTGTAGGTTGCCTGGCTCAAATGTAGTGCAATAGCTTCATAAAGAAACCAGATGAGAGCTATACAAGTTACAGCAGAGGCCATATCTAGGAACACAAGAACACAGAGTAATGGGTGGTTTTCTCAAGCAATATATCTAAATATAACCAATACCAATCTCTTAACAACAACAAAAAATATATAATACACAGGTAGTAAAGTTTCTGTTTTATTCATAAATAAACAAACATCTCCTGAGCTACTGGGTTCAGTTTAAAGTACGATACTGCTATAAAAATATAAATGCATTGAAAGAAGTCTAACAGCATGGTCTGGAAAGCATTTCTTGTAAGAAAACAAAGATAATAAATTGAAATTTTTCAGATTTGTTGAGGGAAGGAGTAGCAAGCTGATTCTTGAATTCTTAATAAAGTAACTGCAAAGAAATTGGAAGAATTATTCTCCATGTCTGGAAAGACAGAACAAGTACATTTCAGTTTCAAGCAAGGAAAGGAAGGAATATCATAGCTTTCTAAAGTTAAGAATAATAATATTTGGAAAGTAGTTAGTGATGGCAAACTTCATTTTCTGACACTGAAGGTCCAGGTTAGACATACCAGAAGTGGGTTAGCTATAGTTAATCCTGCCTAAGAGTAGTCAAATGGATTATGAGACTTTTTAGGGTCACCTTAGGCCTTAGAATCCTGTGATTTTGATCATTATTTTGAGTTAGTTTCAGGCATAAATTTTTAGTTACTAAAAGTTACTTTCCTACATTTGACCTAAATTCCAATTAAAATTGATCTTTGAGTAGACCAAAGATATTTTCCACTGTCAATCATACATCTCAGCATGACCACAATTTTACCTTTAAGAAACATCATATCATGCTGAATTCTACATTTAGTTCCTGTCCTACTTTCAAAGTTGGCACAGTACTTGTTCTTTACAGTTTTCTCTTTTTGCAGGTTAAGGTTACATTGATTTAAATTCGAAATTTGAGGTTGGAGCATTTTCATGACTTTCAGAGCTAAAACCCATCAGTTTACTAGCTCGATTTCCTGTGTTTCCAAGTAAAGTTCTCCATTTGAATTTGCCAGCAGTAACAACATTATTTTAAAATATTGGATAAGGATTTTAACAAACTGAAGTCATCACTTGCTAAAAGACACTTTGTGCATGCTTCTGTCCATCATATTACCAGTGGCACTCTTCTGATGAAATACTGCTGCTGAAATACAAACATTGCTCTTGATTACTTTTTTACTTTATGATAAGAACTAGTTTGAAAAGTTTCATGAAAGTTTGACTTGAGAACTTAAAGAAACTGAGAGTTTGCTTAGACTAAAAGTCCCTTGCAATATCAGGGAACCATGTGGCTCCTCCACAGCCCCCACTTACCGTCAGCCCCAGGCTTCCTTGTGACAAAGAGCCTTTGAAACTACTTTGGGTTACAGGAAAAGATGAGAGCGTTGAGTCTTTAGAGTTCAGTGTGTGTAGCTGAAAGTTGCATCTATAAGTTGCAAGTCCTACAGTTTTCATGAGTAAGTGCAACTAACATGGTACCTCTGGAGCAAGGCAAGTAATCCTGGTACAGCGAACAAGTTTGTGCTGGCGTCACTCAGAGGAGGGGTTTTTTAAAAGTTCTTCATGCCTGAAGCCATGACTTCAACATGTGGTTTGACTGGGTTCAGGGGAAGAAACAACACTTGTTGAAAAATAACTGGTTATTTCAGAGTTACTTGGAAATTCAAATAATGATTTTAGTTGAGTAAATTTTTTTGAGGCTTTCATTTAAGGCTGCTGGAAGTCATCTTCTGGCCGAAAGATGTAGCATCTGAATCATTCTTTACACAGGGGAAGCCCAGCTGAATCTCATCTCCACTAGAGAGTCTTAAACTACATTGCAGGGAAATGCAGAAATGTCCACGTTATGAAGTACTCTGAAATAAAATGTTTTCAGTTCCTGCTGCTGACCTTCTTTCACTGTATTCACACAAATGCAGTTTTTAATTTTGCAGGAAATTAGACCCTTGAGAGGTCCACTTAATTAGAAGGCATAAAATTGACTGCATTATGCTGTCATTTCTTTGTTAGGAGAAAGATTTAGTTAACTGAGAAATGGGGAAGAAATGTAATAACATGTTCGACATCAATGTATAGACCTAGAACTGGCTTAAAATCAGATATTTTTAGAAAGCCACTAGGTGCAGTAGCAATAAAGGGTAACCTATTACTGTTAATGTAGAACTGGCATAATTTTAAATAATTTATAAAGCAAACAAATTTGATAGGCTAATATAGCACACATTTTGGAATTAATTTGAGAAACATCATAGATAAGAACATGTAAGTAAAATAAGAGAAAAGGGTAGATACTAGTGCTTGTTTGGAGCTTTTTCCAGAGAGAAGCTTTAAAACCTTCTCTGCCATTTGCCAACTATGTAAGCAAGGGTTTTAATGGTCTGTACTTTTACCTCTCTGCATTGTATCTGAGATCATGCTGAAGTAAGTCAATTCCTCAAATATGAAGGCAGCAAAATAAAATTCTTAGATTAACATGGAATATTTTGCATGAAATAAATACAAGGGCTTTTTCAGCAAGATAAAGCAATTTTAAATCCAGTTCAAGGCAAACTAATCTAAACCAGTGTTTGGGGTTTGTTTTGCTTTATTTTCTGTTTGGCAACCAGATGGAGAGATATGTTTTTGCACAGGACAGTCTGGTGGCAGTAGCTCTCATAGTTGAATCAAAACAAAATGCAAATTAAAAATCCAGTTCTGTTCTAGGATGTCCACAATTATTCTTTGCATAGCAGTGCATGAAGCAGTGTAGGATGGGAAAATGAAGGTAACAGTGATGGGAAGACATGCAAATCTTGTTTCCTTTTTCGCAGTTGCCTGAGAATGATCAGCTGAGAAGTCCAGCTGTCACCTGGCCACGGCAAAGAGTCAGACACCAGACAACACCTAGATGTGTGATATATTCCTTCACCATACCACTAGCTGAATTTACAGCAATTTTCATTTTCCTGATTTCAGATGTTTTGGAAAAGGAATCCAGAAACAACTTCTTTCTTTTTTTTTAATTTTAACTTTAGGCTTGCATTTTCTCTCTTCTGCCCTATTTTGAGAGCTTTTTTATTCTTCTTCTGCCTGAGTATCAGATGCTTAATTCTGATATAACCAGCCTTCAGTGAGAAACAACTATTTTCAATGTAGTTCTCACCTTTTTAATCTACACAGCTAGACCAAATTTCAGATCTTGTAGGTGATTTCAATTCAAAAGAGAAATTGGCGTTTGATATGGAAAGCAACAACCTTTGGATTTCCTCCTCCCACACCTCAGAAAACTACAATAGCCTGCCTTCTGAAATATGGCAGACATCACTCTACTGTTTTCTTGCTCAGAGCTATGAGCTTCTTTTAGTCACTGTCAATCAAAAGTAATAAAGAATGATAACTAACATATTTTGGGATGCCCTTCTGTCTTAGTGTTTCATGTGCTGCTTTTCCCAACTTGGCCCACTCTTCTCTAGCAGTACCTGTCAAAATCACACTGTTATGGGTTCTTTATTCCTGAGCAAATTGATATTTCCCCTTCACTTTTTGGAAGATAAGAAGGGAGTACTCCATGGACTATTATAGCTATATTAAGTGAAGAGCGGTATGTAATCCCTCAAGCTCTGCTCTGGTAAACAGTAAACTAGCTGTGGGAAATTGTCTGTCTGGGATAACAGCTCCCATATTGATCACAGAGTTTGGATGCACTGCCCCAGCACATCTGATCCCATTTCTCAAGAGAAATTGACACTTACGGCCTATGGATGAGTTCAGGCAGAACCTGAAATGCTGGGGACAGTTCAAGTGCTTGTGTTGGTTCCCTGATGCCAGTATCACACCTGGTATCCAGAGAAGGGTGAAACCAATCACTGCACCACCACCCCTACACAGAGCAACTGGACTGCACTGATGGCCCAGTGGATTCTTCTGGAAAGAAAAATACACTCAGCGCTGGTGGAATAAACCATTGTCTTGAGGAAGAAGAACTGTGAAACAAATCCCCAGACAAAACACAGCCACCAAAACACCACCACATGACAGACTCACGTAATAACCAAAATGCACCCACTGCACTGACACTTCCTGCAGACTCCAAAGGGGTCTCCAGAGGCTGTGGAAAGCAACATTGCAGAGGCCGCTCACTCACTGCATAGCCCTGATGAGTGGAAGAGAAGTGGCTTTGCAGAAGCCAGAGCTATGTAGGTAGTGTTAGAGTGGGATGAACAGGAAAAGTGGCCTAGAGGCCATATCTATAACTACTCCTGAAAGGCAACCACAAAACTGTGTGAGAATTAATAGAACAACGGAAGACAGCAAAGGAGGAAGCATTAGGATAAAGACATCATGCCAGCTGAGGTGTGTCAATGGGTAGCTCATCAGAGACATTGAAGACCACCCATGTGAATTCACCATGTCAGTGCACCCATCCCAAACAACAAAACTGCAGGAGAAAAGCAGAACAGAGGTGTATTGGGTCTGACTGAGGCAGAGTTAATTTTTCCCTTAGCAGCCCTCCCAGTGCTGTGCTTTGCATTGGTAGCTGGAAGGGTGTTGATAACACACCACTGTTTTGGCTTCTGCTGAGCAGCACTGTCCCTCTAACACTCCTTCCTCCCATCAAGGGGCTGGGAGTGGGCAAGGTCCTGGGAGGGCACACAGCCAGGCCAGCTGACCCAGATTAACCAACGGGATGTTCCATGCCATGTGATGTCAGCTTAGATATGAAAGCCAAGGGAGGGAGGAGGAATGGGGAGGGGCATTTGTTATTCTTCAATGTTTGTCTTCTGCACAAGCACTACGTGTGCTGAGGCCCTGCTTCCCAGGAAGCATCTGAACATTGCTTGCTGATGGGAAGTAGAGATTAACTTTTCCCTTTGCTTATGCATGCACAAACTTCTGCTTGTTTCTTTCTTTTGCTTTAATAAACTGCCTTATCTCAACCCACTGGTTGTTCTCCATCTTATTCTCGCCCCTATCCCACTGGGAAGGGGAGTGACAGAGCAGCTTAGAGGGCACCTGGCACCCAGCTAAGGTTAAACCACTGTAACAGGGCCAGTCGGTGTTCCAAGTGGAACAGTGCAGCCAGCATGGATTTATCACAGGGAAACTCTGGCTTCTTGGCCCTCTGGAGTTCTCTGAGTGTATCAAATAGACATGAGGATAAAAGAAATCAAGCAGACTCCTTCTAAGAGATTTTTTAAAATACTTCTATTATTAAATAAAACAGTTGACACAGGACTGGAGGAGGAAAGATATTTAACAGCTTAATATGAATCAAAACACAAGGCTTAATGAACATTTCTCAGGATCAAGAGGAGTCAGCTGTCAAGTTCCCCAGGGAATTATGCTGGTTACAGCTTCATTCAGCTTCTTTATCAATGATCTGAAGAAACTGCTGTACTGTGAAACCTGCAAGCCTGAAGCCAGTTCCACTCTTGGAGGTGGCTCAAAGCCAAGTCGTTGGCCCAGAATGCCAAAAAGACTAGACAAACTTTCCAAGTGGGTAAAAAGGTGGCAGATGAGTTAACAGAAACTGTGCAATAAGGAAAAACTATCCTAAATCTTGCATACACAGAGCTGCATTCCTAAAAACTCAGTTGTAATTTAGGAGGATTTTAGATTCATCACTTGCAGTTCTCTGAAATCATTGTACAGCAATAGCCTAAAAAAGCCAGTAAAATCTTGGACATCAACAGAAAAGTGTTCAGAGCAGGACATCACTCTGCCATTTGAAGAGATTTTGGCCATGTCCACATTGGGACTGCTATGCCTAGTTCTGGTTTCTGCATCTGAGGAAGGAGATGGAGCTAGAGAAGGTGCAGAGGAGGGCAGCTAGACAATCAAAGGAGCTAGAGATCTGCCTGATGAGATGTGAAAGGCTGAGTCTTCAGTATGGGGCTAAAGAGGTCCTAAGGAATCATGAAGGCAGGCGAAAATCTGAAGACAAAACCGCTATTCACAAAATGTTGCAATTAGAGAACTAGGTAGTGCTTGTTGAAACACTAGTAGGAAACTCACTGAAAACAAGAATATATGTCTTCACCCAGCGAGCATTAAACTTATGGAAGGCAGGAAGACATGGAAAGGAAATCATATCATCACACACACAAAAAGAAGGGCTGGACTGATTCATGTGCCACAATACAAGATAAGAGAGCTTTGGGATGTGGCATCTAACACTGCTAATACAATGATTGGGAGTGATGGGTGAATAAAAGGGGAGTGAATGCTAAACATGACAAACTGAGTCTGCCTTGTGCTGTGCAAAGTAAAAAGAAATATGAGATATAGCCAATCTTTTAGCAGGTTGCTCAGTGTTAATCAACCAACAGATGAGATGTTTGTCAAAAGTTGTAACACAAATTCCTCCTCCCCATGTCATTCCTTTTCTTCATTAACTCTTTAGTGACATCTGCCTCAATTTTGACACTGGTTATACATGCTCTGAAATGCCTTCTTGACTACTTTAGGGCTGGTGGTTTTTGATATGCTACTAATAAAAAGAGAAATAAAAACATCTTTAAAAGATTTTCAGATACATGACGACAGCATTAAATAAGGTTGTCAATCCATCTTAACCTAGAAATAGATGTTAGTAGAAGGGGTTGGCATTTGCTCAACTCCAAATTGTCAGGAAGTGTTTAAGTGTGCCACACCGTACTGAAGCTGACAAAATTTGAAGATTTCATTCCCAGAGGAGATGTCAGCAAAGAGGAAAGAAACAGGAGCTGTTCAGAATCCCAAACACAGAACCAGAAACATAGCATTTCCAAGTTCAGTCTCTTCTACTCTAGTCTGGAACCTCTTGTACACACCATTTCAACTCTCCCATCACTTCGGTAGTGTTTAAAATAGTTCTCTTACAGTAAGGAGAGAAGGAAAATACATGGAATGAGGTGAGAAATGCAGAGCTTTGAGACTATAATGAGACTGCAGGGTACACCCTTGCTGCTGTTTGACTGCTCTTTTGAGATTTACCACATGTCAGATATGAGACTTCACAGGACACCGAAATGAGTAGTTTTTACCCATATATGCCCCTAATTCTCTGTGGGAATTCTACAAAACTATCACATACATGAAAATCAGATGTGTCAGGGAACACAGGTACTCTGGTGGCCACCAAACCTGTTACACATAACCACAGGTCTTTTAGTGGAGAGAAAAAGAGAAATGGTTGCTGTATATGCCCTTCAAAATCATATGACATACACAGTAGCAATAGAAACTTAAGTTTTGTAGCTTCATTTTCATTTCACTTAATTAATAGAATTATCTTACTTTTAACATTTTCACTTGATCAGATTAACAAACCAGAGATTCATACTAACTGGTTATGATTTTGGACTGCCTAAATTACATTGCAGCTTTAAGCATGTACTGTCTGCTTTCAATATAGAAATCTATTCTGATTGAAAGTAACTAGTTTCAGCAGAGAAGCCTGAATATCAGAGAAAAGAGGTGGAATTTAGCCTCTTTAATCAAACAAGTCTACTTTTTAAGTGCTTTTTTGTGTTGTCTAACAAGATTTAATTATCAATTGCCTTAGACATAATGTCTAATTATTCTAAAATTTAAATGAAGTAAAACATAAATGTACAGCAGCACAATCTCAACATACTTTTGAAAAAGATCATGTTCAACACAGATTTTCAGTTTAACCCCTTTTTTCATATGTAAATTTCAGCTTTAATGTCAGAAAGAAAAAAAGTAATAATAAGAGCTTCATGTCAGAGATTGTTTTAAACTTCACATCTTTATATTTTAATTTTGCTAAAAGCATTCTTGATTCAAGAAATAGGGGAGTTGTTCCTCCCCTCATCTTTTCCGTGCCAAAATTGATTTTTAAAATTTAGCAGGCAGGACCTGTAAATTACTGTTTTTCCGCAGATTGTATATGTTGTAAGGCATTACCAGAATTTTGATCTTCTAATCCGTATGAGCAAATCTATCAGGCGACTTCTAACAGGAAAATAATAAGTTCCGCCGCGAGGGGGTGCTGATGGCAAACCAACAGAACTGTTTTGCCGGATACCAGTGTCCTCAGCTGATTTTCTGCATGAAAACTTCAGGTTCAGATTAGAACTTCATTCCAAAACGCAACAGGCCAGACATGTTTGGTCAAATTTGGTCAGCGAAATCCTGAATAAAAAAATATTGAAATATTCTACACATTTACATTTAGGAGAACAAGGATGCTATGTAAATAATGGCCCAGAAGTTTCTTAAATGCTGGCATACTATAATGCATTTAGCACCGTTCCTCATAAATTCACATTTTCATTTATGCAGTCAACTGAAAAAATAAGGTCTTTTATTAGTTTTAGGCTCTTGGTGAGTGGGATGTACAGAGAAGGAAGAAAAATGCAGAAACAGTTTGGGGGGGGAAATAAAAAATAGAGCTTTATTTCTCCCTGCAGTTTTAGTTTTGGAAACTCTTTAATACTAAAATTAGGTCAAAACCTAAACTTACGTAAGTGAAAGAGACAAAGTTAAGGTATTGTTTTACTATCAACATGAAAGCTCATCCACAACAATCAAATGGTAAAATGACTATCAAATATCTAAATAATTCCTGTCTAATCACCAGTGTGGTTTTAAAGCTTGTACATTAGTGTGGAGTTCAGGAAAAGATGTTTCCAAACAAAATCTCTTGGTGAAAGAGGCTAAGATGTTTTTCTTCTGGTTTCACCATTAAGATCTTTTCCTTGGCATTCAAAAAAAAAAAAAGTCATCTATGTCCCATTTTTCTTAAAGTATTAGTCACTTATCTTTGCTGCTACAATGCTGTTTTCACTTGCTATTTATAGCCTTTGGAGCCACTGACTTGACACTGGAACTAGCAAATCCTCATGATTTGGCCAATTTACATGGCTTCTTAAAAAGAGGAGAGAAAAATGACTTTAAACTTCTAACAGTAAACTAAAGCTTTCACCTAGCAAACGTGGAAACTGCCCATTGAAATTGAATGAGCACCACAAGTTACTGTGAAAGCAGGGCTCGCAGCTGAGCTTAGATTACCTCTCTGCCTGGTGCTAGAGGAGAGAAAGAAGCAAAAATGGGATCATTATCTAGATAAAGCTGCTTCAAAGCTATGCCAAGAACCAGCAGCTGGCCAAAATTCAAATAGTATACAAGCCCCTTCCTTCAGAGACAGGTAAAGACAGCACCATAGTGGTTTAGGATTTACTGCTTTGTCATCTACCCTGTTCCACTTGGTACAGCACCTGCTGAAATGGGAGCAATACTTTCCTGGGGAAAGGAAAGAGAGATAGGTAGGACTTACTAATAACTGGCATGAGGTTTATATGAATATATATGATCTGAATTACCTGGGTGTGTGGAAGCAGATAGTTGGGCCATTCTGGCCATTTTTATCATGATTTGCTAGCAGCAGATGGAATTCACCAAGAAGCCTTTTTAAAATATTGAAGTCATTTCTCTTCCCTGCTGCAATAAAGTTTGGATCTGACATTTATAGTCTGTAGGTCAGATCCTGAGGGGTACAGTCACACACTTGCAAGAATATCTGGCCACTTCACTGTATGAAGAAAGAGTCCAGTTCTGTAAGTCTTGTGGAACTAAAGTCCCTGTCGGGTCTTCCTTGACAGCTGCTTTTAAGAATGAAAGACATTCGAGTTAGATTGGACTAGTCTTCTGCAGGTTTGTAACTTCCTATGGAAAGAGAACTTAGGGCTCTAAATGTATTTAAAATATTCTGCTTTTCTAAAGCTACCATTACATACTGGTGTCTGTATCATATTCTTATATGCATGTCATATTCATATAGATTTGTATCAGACTGATTTTCTTGTCTAAAGTCAATTGAACTGATTGAACTGAGCCCAGTGAGACCAGCAGTGGCTGGGAAGTTGCTATTCACAACTCAATCATCATTTCAGTCTGCTCAAAAAAAGTCACAAAATTTTGGTGGCTGTGAGCTGGATGGGAAGTAGGAATGAAACCTGATATTTCTTATATGCAGAAGGATAAAGAATATACGTACACTGTGTGCATCAAAACTGAGCATAGTCTGTAACTAAGATGTACTGAAGGGCAAAAACACACTTATTTCTCATAATACTGATAACAGAAAAGTATAATGATACCTTACACATCTTTTCACAGCTGATATTTGTGGAAACATAGGTCTTCCACCTTCTTTCACCTTTCTTCCTCTCCTCTTCCAACCTGCCCTTCCCCATTAGCCAGGAATTAAATGAGCTACAAATTGTCTCCTTTACTGCTTAAGGTTTTTGGGACCCCTTACCCTGTCACAGTCCTTTTCATTGCCCAGTCCCACAGTGGGATTTGCAGGCTCCCAAAATCCCCACATATGCTGTAGTTCTGCTCCACCCTGCTCCAGGGTTTTCTTAGGAAGACATAGGAATGGCATGACCAAGGAGAGGACAAACACAATTCCTTCCTCCATGCTGCTGCTCCACCAGCAATTGATGGTGAAGAAAAGGGAAGAAGAGGATGCTGCATAGAAGGAAAAGCATTCACTGTTTGCAGTGCTGTGTGGAGTAGTACTGGTAATGTCAACAATAATAATGCTGGCACTTCCTCAGTGTAATCTGGATTAGGAAGTCTGAAAATACATAGTGAGCATAAACAGAAAAATGTAGTTGTATACATCCACACATGAGGAAATCCAGAAATTCACATCACCCTTTTTTCTCATTCCAATACATTCCCATGTATAAAACATGTTCTGTGCACTTCTGTAGCACTCTTAAGCAGGTAAAGGGGACAACTGCAAAATGAAAAGAGAGAACAAACTCTCCATATGTAGTAGGCCTGACTGTAACCATCATTTCTCTTGCTCCATCTCATAGAGAAGTGGGATTTGGAACAGATCCATTTATCACATTTCTGTTTGTCAATATGTACACAAGCCTGCTAAGGAAGGATGCAATTCACCATCTCTTTAGGCTGCTTGCCTTAGCCTACTGGTTTTTCCCACTTATATCTCAGTTCCATCTCAAACAGGTAAGTGCCAGTTTATTCAATATTCTGTTCATTTGATTTTTTTAAGTTTGTAGGATGAAATAAAAACATAAGTGATATTATTTTTGTAATTAAATTAAAAGTAAAATAAACAAGAACTCTTTTATTCTAGATACAAACAATTTATTGTGCAGTTGTATTAAATTAAATAGTGAGTTACATCATTTTTTTTCCAGGATGCATATCTATATGTATTTACCCAATTATTTCTTCTAGGGCTGGATATATGCATAACAGCGATATGTAAGTGACACAGCAACAAGGATAATTGTCCTTACCTGGTTAGTAACACATACAATTCTGTCCATGTTAAGCAAAAAAATTGTATGGAATTCATCCACTTTGTTAAAACCTTTTATCTCTAAAGCAGGGTGAAAGCAGCAAGACTCGTAAATTTCATTCTGCTTTCTAAACTAAAATCTAGCCAGAAATTTTCTACTGGATCTACACCAATAAACTCTGACACAGGTGCAGCCAGATCACTGAACATGCTTACAAACCATAGGATCATCCTGATCCAGCCCACATGAGTTCCCCATAGCTGCCTTAGAGAAAAATAAGAGAAAGATACCTTGAGAAAACTCAGTAAACCTGCAAGAGAAACGTTTATTTTAAAAAGCCCAAAACCACCAAAACTGAAAAAAACAGCCAGCCAAACAGAAATGCACCCACCCCACCACCACCCCCTAAAAAACCCCAAACAACAAAGCCAGCCCAAGACAATCTTGACTGGGACCTCAGTTGTGAGCAGTGTGGTATAGGAGGCCACATTTATGTTCATACACGTTTCCCCAGTCATGCCTATGAACTACAGACCCCTCCAGATTCCGAAATTTAATTCATTCTCATAAAAACAAGGGGTCAATATGTCTGTGTACCCCCAGTCTCAGAAGTACTTTTAGACCCTTCTGATTAGAACCAGTTTTGGTAGTTAGTCTTAAGGACTGGGGAGCACAATCCCTGACTGTCTGCCAGAACAAAAAAAATTAAGACATATTGTGAGAAGTTTGCAATTGAAATTATTAATGTGAGCCTAATTAAATAATTAGAGAACATTTTAGGTTTCCAAAATAAAGGATGAAAAGGAATTAAAGAGGGAAAAATCACATGTGTGGAACCTGAAGACCCTTACAGAAATGAAGAGAAAATGAAACAGTGGGAAAACTTGTACCAGTAATAGCTGCCAGACCTTGCAAACAACACAGGATTCCACAGCAAGATCAGCACATCTTCCCTAGAAGGTAGCCCCTTTAGCTTGAACGACTGCTCACACATGATGGTCTTGGAAGAAGTGTTCTTTGATTTTTGAACCAAAGAACTTTTGCCTTGACTCTCTGATAGCTTCAGGATACTACACCTAAATTATGCCTATTCCAATGCAACTTTCCTCCTCCTCCAACTTGCTAAATCTACCCCTAATTCAGGTATCTTATTAGACCATCACGTCTGGAGATTTAAGAGGATAAAAAACACTTGCAGTATGTGAAGAGTTTTATTCCTTGTGGCTGTACCTTGCCAGAGGCAGCGAGGCACAGTTATATAAAGAGTGTTCTCAAGTGTGAAACAATGTCCTCAACCACCAGCTCAGGCTGCCTCTAAGCAGCAGGGGCTCCCACAGCTTCAGTGCCACGGCTAAACTGGTGAAAATAGACAAGATGTTCACCAACAGTGAGACATGTTGAAACTGAAAATTAAGAAAAATTGCAACTGAGGACAAAAAAGGCGTAAGTTGCTCCGTGATTAAATGCTCTTGAAGTTAATGGAGAATTTTTCCCAGCACTCAAGGACTGGAAGTATCATCATAAATCATTTTTTGGTCCTTATTGTTGCTAGCTTTTCACAGAGAGTAAAAAGGAAAATATAGAAGTATTTCCAATAATGAATTTAACTTGCTTTTTTCAATATAGCTTCTGTAAGCAGTTAATATCCTTGAACATATCCATTTAATTAAATGTATTTATTACTTTAATTTGCTCAACAGAAGCTGGCAAGAATTATTTCATTTAATCTCTAGGCTGCACACCCACACACACACTTTCCTGCAAGAATTTTAGATTTAATGTCAGAAACCTGAGATCTTTTTAATTGCAGAGGGTCATGAATATTGTTTCTCCCCTTCAACTGGCTCCAGTCATCAAAGAAGTGTTGAGGAAGGCAGTTGGGACTGGGAATCTCTCAGGAATAGAAAAGCAGTACTAGGGAATGGTAGTAAATTTACATCTCTGAGTGATTTGAGGGTAGTGAAGACCTTCCTAGGAAGCTGAATCCATTTTAAGATGGCACGCATACATAGCTGCATCCAGAATTTAATTTCTGAAATGGATTTCTTTCCTGTAACAGTCATGAAAATTTTTGACCTCTACTGTTCAAAGGCTCTGGCACAGGGACTATTTTGTTGTTCTGATCATTCCTTGCACAGATACTGTAATGTCTGTCATTCACTGAAACATGAATTTTCTTTGTGTTCCTGAATGTAGTCTTTAATCACTTAAAAAGTGAATCAATCAACGCTGTTACATTTCACAGTTACATTTTGAGAGTATTTTTAACATTAGTAGAACTTTCTACAATGCAAGTGTTTTTGTTCATTTAGTAATTAATTTGTCTCTGCCCATACCATGGCATTTTAACAGCCTGTTCTGCAAAGCTGTGATATTACATTATTGGATGGTATTTCTAGCAGTTGTAGAAAACTCGCACGAATCTCCAGTTAATTTTTGAACACATTTTCTAAAAGCCTCAATTCACTTGCAATTTAGAACACTGATTTGCAGCTGACAATAAGACAGACCAGGTACCCGCAAATGCCTAATAAACATCCTTATGGCTCCCAGAGGAAGACCCATTATCAATGAACCTTAAAAAGGAAAATTCAAAGGTCTCTGATGGTGACCCAGGGTGGATCTCACCAGGGTGCAGTGTGGGAACAGAACTGCTCCTGGGAGGCTGTGGAGAAGTCTTGACAGAAGTAAAAACATAAGCAGCAGTTTCTCTCCTGCCATGGTAAGTAGCTATGGCCTACCAGGTCAAAGTGAGTCCATAGGACTGCTGCTTCTTATGTGATGGACACAGGCAGTGAAGGGGTTACCATGTCATATTTTTTCCCAATTGCTGTAAATGTGGCTGGCTAAGGATTCAGGAAATATTTGCTATAGTTCTATGCCAGCACCTGATTGTGAAAGTCTGATTAGATTGAATTACTGAATGTATTGTCTGGTTTGCATAATAGAACAAA
The DNA here is from genome assembly GCA_013400235.1 of Oriolus oriolus. NCBI lineage: Eukaryota > Metazoa > Chordata > Aves > Passeriformes > Corvidae > Oriolus > Oriolus oriolus. Next base: position 23,061 of record VXBT01008921.1, read on the forward strand.
GAAAGGACACGCCCTTCTCCTAATCCTATGCACAGTCCTGGTGCTGTATTTCCACACTGAATAGATTTGCAGGTTTTCTGCTTTCATTTACTACCCTTATTGGGTGAAAACATAGGTTGTATTTAAAAAGTGTGTCACCACACTTAGTATGACTCTGGATTTAGTGCTATTTTCTTCTAGCCAATCCTAAGGTTATCTATCCCCAAGCTATCATGTTGTTATGCATCAATGCACCATTAGACATTGTTCTCCCAGCCTAGACAAACCCACAGCAATAGTCCAAGAACACCTAACTAAACCTCAGCCTGGCTTTACTGTACTGTGACAATATTAAATATAGCTCAAGAAGAAATTTTAATTTTGCCAGCTACAGGGAAGTCAGAAATAAACTGCGAAACATTCAAAAGACTTTACTTTCCCACTGGTTGCTTTCAGCCTCTCATTCTCTGTGGCATGAGCACAGTTGGAACATGTTTTCACAGATGACTGTTCTGTTCAGACTTAGATCCATGAGAATGTATTGTGCCAGTTCTTACAGAAACGCCTCTCATGCACTGGGGAGTTGGGCATTAACCTATCAGGTATTTGATGAATATAGTGAGCTTGTTAATCCATCCTGTAGTTTCTGCTGCAAAGTGCCCTGCTGCCTCAGTGGAGCTGCTACTTTTGTCCCTCTCATTTGTTTAATATTTCTTGCTTCCTGTCTCATAAGGGCAGAGCTATGTCTGCTGTGATAACACAGATCAAACATTTTTGAAACAATGAAGAAACCCAAATGTGCAATCATGTATTTTCACTATATGTGATTCACAATCAGAGGACTAGGAAGTGGCAGGTACAAGTGTTAAACTGTAAGATTTGAAGTGTAGCCTGCTTTACATATCTTGAACACAAATGACAAATGAAGCTGGGAAGCTGCAGCATCCTGGAGTGAGTACCACAAAGCCAGTCATTTATAGAAGACAGCCACAAAACCATGAATAGGTGGAGACAGGAAGAAAAGTCCACTTATGTGAACAGAAGAATGATGTGCTTTGGGGCACTGAGGTCATTTCATCAGTTCAAGAGGACGGAATCAAACGAGCATGAGAAACCTTGCAGGAAAGTCGTCATAACTGTAAAAATAGGAACTCCTGTAATGAAAACTGATATAGTCCAAATGGCATCAGGGAAGGAGGAAAGCAAATGGGATTGGTGTCATCTGCTATCAGTCAGCTCTACAGTATAATCAATAATTTGTTTTTTCAATTTTTTTTTCAATGGACTGTAATTTAAAATAACCACAGAAGGTCTGACAGCCTTACAGAAAATAGAGCTGTACTCTTTGGTCATAAATGCTCAGTTACCACATAACTCCCATTTTTAAGGTTCAAACCAATAACTTACAGGATAGGCAGCTTCTAATATGCTGTGGCAAAACTTGTAATGGTACAGTGGTGTTCATGACATGAGACTACACAAACCTAGAAAGAATCACAGAATCATTCAGGCTGGAAGGGACCTCTCAAAGTCATCTAGTTCAATCAGCTTCAGAACTGACCCCCAAAGGACATGACCAGTAAGCAGCTGTCAGATGGACTTTGTCCCATTGATCCCTCTGAGACCAGAATGACATGCCTAAATGAAAAAATGGGCAATTATGGCTCTTTCCGTGCCTGTGACTGCTCTAAACTTCCTGCTCTAAAGGGGTCCACTTCAAGTAGGTCACTCATGTTCTTGTCTAATGGAATCAGTCTCTGAAATAATGGAACTTCTAAAGATGCTTTGGTTGACTTGTTCCAGTGTCTGACCATCCTCAAGATGAAAAATAAATATCTCTACTCCTTACATAGAATTACATCTGACAATCATCACATCTAGAAGAAAATTCTCACCTACCAACTCATGCCTCTCGTCTCAAAACCATGTGTCTCCAAGAGGAGTCTCACTCCATCTTCTATGCAGTCTCCGACTAGGCAGCTCCAGACAGCAATAACAGTATTGTATCTCAGTGTTTTCTTCTCAGAGCTTTCAGCTCAAAGCTGGATTTGCTCAAGCCCAATCCTCTCAGCTTTTCCTCACACACCTTGTGCTCCAGACCCTTGAGCATCTCACTGGTGAGTCCAAAATGGGATGCAGTACTTCAGAATTGATTTCACAAGCACCCAACGGGGAAAGGAGACACTTCACTTGGTTTGCTGGCTACAGTCATGCTAATACAGCCCAGGGTGCAACGGGCCTTCTTCAGTGTAAGGACACACTGCTGGCTGATGGCCAGTTTGTTGTTTGCCATGATTCCCAGGGCCTTTCCTCCAAAGCTGGATTCCAGCTAGTCATCTGCAAACTGTATCAGTGCACAGGGTTATTCAATCCCTCATGCAGGACTGTACCTGGTAGTGTTTGACTTCTCGCAGTACCTGCATTTTTCCAGCCCACAGAGGTCCTTCTGAGGAGCAGCTCTGCCCACTGTCATCTGCTGAGAGCACAGCAAATATCTTCTCTGCCTCATCATTCGGTTCATTAAGACCATATTGCACGGAATCGGCCTCAGAACTGACCCCCAAAGGACATGACCAGTAAGCAGCTGTCAGATGGACTTTGTCCCATTGATCCCTCTGAGACCAGAATGACATGCCTAAATGAAAAAATGGGCAATTATGGCTCTTTCCGTGCCTGTGACTGGTGAGAGTGAATGATCACACAGGCGCAGGCTGTCCCAGGGCAGGGGCTGCTGGACAGTCCAATTCCCTAGCTGTGTGAGGGAATGACTCATCTGAGAACGACGAGACCCACACTAATCACTCATTTGATACCACACCATGCATTCTACAAAACTAGTCGCAGCTGAAGCAGTGAAGCTTTCTGCAAGCTGTTGTCATCTCCCTAGTAGTCAAAAGCGTGGTCACCTCTTCTCTGGGTTCTGTTCCCAGTTTTGCAGTACATTTCCTATATAATATTAACCAAGGCTCTCTTGAGCCATTTACTCGGTTAAAATCTGTGCAAAAAATGCTATAACAACTTTACTGAGAAAGCCAGAAAGTGACTTAATAATAGAAAATAGGATTACTTCTTTCACTGTATATTCCACTTTTATTAAATGCTATTTATTCTTATTAGTGAACACTTGAGTCTAATGGTATTTGCAAGGGGTTTGAGATATTTGGTGGAAAATGCAAAGTGTTACCATTGTTTCTTAGTCAAGTACTGTGTCAATTACTTCATAGGGTATTTAGATCGAGGCACTGACAAATCTCCAAACCAACTTCCTCCACACCCCAGCTCTTCCCCTGATGGTGCAGGGCTTGCAGTGCTCCCTTCAGCTAGGCGGGTCCTCTCAGCAATAGTACAAGTGAAGCCATCCAACATTTCACTTTGAAAAAGGAAATGCATTTTCCTGAATATGTGCCAGGTTCTACTCCACCCCTAACTCTCTGCACTGCTTAGTTAAACATAGTTTAATGGCATGAAAGCTACAGAATTAGTGATCCATTACTACTCTATCGCAGCATTTTCAGTGACAATTACTGACTTTATTGCATTATAAATAGAAGTACGAGGATAGGTGTAGCAGTGAACAGTGTAGATAAACGAGCCCATGAATCCTAGAAGACTCTAAAACTTTCTTTTGTACCTGAAAAATAGAGAACCAATAGCTGAAATGAGATAGGATGTGTTCTAAATATCAAGTACTCAAAATAATATGTGAAGGACAACAGAAAACATACTCTGTATATGAGTATTAAAAGACAGATAGGTTATCAGTGATAACAGTTTTGTAAGCTCTACAACACTAAATTAGTAGATACAGCAACTAATATGAAGACCATTATATCCAAGGTAGATCCTGTACAGGCATAGAGTAATGAAGTACTTATAAAGATCCATGACAACATATAGTAAATTAGACATAGCTACATCAGTTATAATTCCCCTGTGTTAGTAACCTTCAAAACAAAACTCAGTAATTCTGGAGGGGTCATCCAAAGAAATTAAAAGAAGAGGTAGCAAAGGAAGTCACCACTGTCTCTGAATTCTGCTCTTGATTACCAAACAACTTAGCCAGAAGCTTTCTGAAAATACCAATTACTTGTACAGCGAGAGTAATCATTATTTATCAGTAATGAATTCTATTGATGACTCCATTTCATTTCACATCAATCCAAAGTGCCTGTTCATCCTCATTCATTCAACATGATGGAAAAAAGAACACTTCCCTAAACGTTTCATCGAATGTGCTATTCACCCTATTTTCAAAATAGTACCAAACCATTTCAAAATAAGATGGTGAAAAATTTCATTTGGAGAAGAATGACATAAAATATTTTTATGTTCTGAATTTCTTCCCCTCTGCCACACTGTTTTTCAGATAAAGCTATATGCCAGATTCAAAATTCCTGAAAATATAACCAGAACTCTCGTACCATCTGCTTTCTGCCCCTCTGCTGAGGTAACATCCTTTATGAAAATTTATGTCAGCAAAGATTATGTTAAGACATATGCTGAAAAATGTAACAGCTAATTTTTCAGAGAGGCTAATCTTTAAAAGATTTAGTTATAAGAGTAAAATTTAAGTTAAAAGGGGTAGGTTGATTCCCCAGTCTCCATATAAAATATAAAGGGACTAGTATGGCAATATCCATCTGGGTCACCATTGTGAAATTCCACGGACTGGGTGTCAGGCATATCATTTTCTGAACTGGATATTTCCTTCTGTAAATAAGGTTTCCAAAGAATAATTGCAGGAGAGGAGAAAAACAGAAGATAAAAATAATTTTTTAGTAAAATAACCTTTAGCTGAGTACGCATGAAAAAGTTAGCTGTGCTTTTACCTTAGATATGTTTTAAATTTAAAAAATAAGCTCCAGGTTTTTCTACCAATTGCTCATGAATTCAGAAAAATGGCTGTTACTGAAAATTACTATCTCTAGGCCTTCTCACCAGATGCATAAGTGTGTCTTGTCTTAAGGCTCCATGATTTAACAGGAACTGTGTGTAATATGCTTCACAGAAGTAATTAATAGGTGACTCATTTTGTAATTCAAGATTTAGGCTTAGTAATCCATAGCACAATGGGCTCAAAAAGAAGGCACTTGAAAATGAATTCTTTGCTTGGACACCTGAAAGTATCTCCCTGTTCAGCATCATTTTTTGAATGAAAGATTAGGAGGTTTCATTTGAATTTTGCTGAGCACTTAGTTGTTAATTTTCACGCATGGACATTTTGCTCATAAGTTAAAAACTCAAAAAGTGTCTTAACACAGGGGACTGGAGCTTTCAAGTAGTTTAACTTCCTTAAACCTTCTAGACAAGATCCTACTTTCAATTATGAAGCCATGCTTACAATGAAATTCCATTATTTCCTCTTTAGTTCAGAAGATACAAGGCTACTTCTACCTATTTGGTTTTCTCAGATGTGTCCTCTTCTTCTTCCATATGGGATTTGGAGACTCTGAACGTTTCCAGAATTTTTGCTGGCATCCAGTAATGCCATCATATCACATGTTTGAAAAATCATAGAATGTCTCTCAGATCCATCTTGCTGCAGTGGAAACCTGCCCATGTTTATTTCTCTGGAAGTAGACATTCTCAGTGATTCAGGTTAATTTTACCACAAATCATCTCAGGACTGAAAGTAGTAACATTTTATGCAAATGGCAGTAGGCTTCATGGGCTTTGCACAGATCCCCTGTTTCTAGACTTCATTTATATAGGTTTGTATTATCTGTGCTTTTCTCTTGGGCACCAAAATCCTCCATTACCCAGAAAACTGAGTGTTAATTACAGTTGATTCTCAAAGGAGATTTGGTTTTCAAGCTCTCAGGCACAAGAGTGGCAGAGAACTGCCTTCATCTCCCAGAACCTTCATCTCCTCTGACCCTTGCATCCCAGGGATCCAAACTGAGCAACAACATTTTCATCCAAAAGCAAATTATAAATTTGATCTCAATGCTGCAAATTCTTACGCATTTAGATCGTTTCACAGCTCGTATTACTTTTAAGGAAATTCACAGCTGTGGTACATCATGCCCCTAGCAGCACAGACAAGGACTGAGTGACCCCAAGATCCGGATACCACAGGTTTGAGGCAACTCTGAAAGTAACTGAAAGAAATAAGTCATTTTGCAGAGTACTGAATACCACTGAAGTTACTAATACAAAGATAAAACATGAAAAAGGTATGCTTTTTATAAAAAAGATAGTGATTTGCTGTAACTACAAGACTCCTGCCACATAAAGACATATGCTGTTCTTCTCACGTCACCAGTAACAGGAGACAGGTTTATGACAGCACTTACCACTGGTTGAAGGGACAGGTAATAAGAGGTAAAGGGAAGTAAGAGCAAAAAATGCACCTATGGAAGCAATACTCGAAAGAGATGGAACTGAAACACTCTTCTTTCTTGGAATTTATCTTCTTTGCTTAGAAAAAAAAAGTAGTAGCAAGCGAATGAAGCTAAAATAGCTACTTTTCTTCTAGTTTTGCAGTTTTCTTTCCTTTCCATATTCGCTGTGAATAAAGCCTGTATAAGGCCCCTAAGAAACACTAACCACAGTCTCTGATGAATGCAGTTATTAATTGTAATGAATAATTATGAAGCAGTCTCGATTTGAAGATTTAATGTACACAATCACTGCAGGCTACCAACAAGGTCATTATTAAGGTCCTATTTAATTTGATGTTTTCATTAAGGACTTCAGAGAAAGAGAGCAAACCAGATAAAATTAGGGTTAGCTAAAGGCCCACTTGTGAGAATATCTGGGAAAAGTGATCCAAACAGTAAAAATGACATTTCTTAAGTGAGAGTCAATTCTGCTGAACATAAGAGTTACCAAAACCTTCCATGCCCCTTTCCTGATTTGAACCTCATCAAGTCAAACAGCTGCTGTATTAACTTCATATCCCTCCTTAAACAACTGTGCCAAAGATCTTACTTTCCTTCTGTTTGTTTCTCCCAGATTTTGATAGTTACATATTGTCACATTTTCCCCTAAAATTTATAGGGAAAATTTAAGAATACACAGAAGTTTCTGCTGTGTCTTTGACAAACCTTTTCCATATGATGCCAATAAATAGTCAGAATAGTCCATACTTCACTCTGCCAGCATTCAGAGATATTAAGGGAAGAAGGATAAAGAAGGCAGAGCTAATCTTCTCTTTGATATAAAGGAAGTTTTATTCTGATTTTTCCTTGTACGTAGCAAGAGATGTGTTGTCTTGTTCAGCCACTTAATGCAGGGATTGGTCCCAATTACCCTTCACAATGATTTAGGTGTGTCCTCTAAGCCTGTTATTCTACTTCTGTGCACAGGGTATGAAGAACTGACATATTTCATTTTAAAAAAATCAACAAATCCCTCTTTGCTGTCATTTCAACCAACTTCCTGCCTGATGATACTTCTCTTCCTTCCACAGCCCATGCCAGTCCAATAGCAAAACTATATTTTTTCAGTTATGTTTGTGTACTTTCAAAAAAAAAAAATTCCCCAGAGAGCACTAGCTCTAACTAGTGTTAGAGCTCTAACTATCCTGACTCTAATAACTAGTGTTATTGCTGCATCAGCAGCTTCTTGCTTGCTTCCTGTGATCACTAGGCAAGGAGAAGTAGCCGCAGGCAGAGTGTCTCCCAAAATCAACAAACAGCCAGGCTGATGGTTAGGATCTGGTTTTAAACTGAGAGCAAAGAACCGAGCTGTGATTTAAATCAGAACTAGTAATAAAAAATGTGGAAGATGAAAGGGGAATGGGAATAGACTCAAATATCTGGGGACTGCTATAATAGCTTTCATTCTACTGTGTATTGAAAAGTATCAGGTCAGCTGATAACAAGAAAATATATTCTAATCTCATTACTGCTGCTGAATATTGAAGTGGGAATAAGCTAGGTAAGCCTGTCTCAAACTTCCCATTTTGTGTCATCTTAACACGTCAAAGACAGAAGAATTAAAGGCTTGTGCTTGAATAGGTTACCTCTTCTACATATACGGAAATGCTGTATAGGTAACTGTCTCTCTCATTTTCTCTTCCAACCATTCTTCATCACAATCGCAAATCTATGGCTAATTGTCGAATGGCACCCTCCATGACTAATTAACTATCAAGGAAGCTAACGTTCCCAGGAATAAAATGTTTGATGGGGTGTTTCCCTCTATTTCACATTCCAATAGCCCGTTGTTATAAATTGATGATACCACAGCTGACTTTTCTTTCAAATGCCAAAGCCTTTCCTATGTAATAGAATGTGAATTCTAAGTAGAAAGGCATTATCCTTTATGAACCATATCACTGCAACACCATAAATCACTTTTCTAAATGATTTCTCCATGTTACATGGGTAAAATGCTGAACCTATCAATCCCTCTTGCTTTATGAGTCTCAGGACAGCACAAAGGCATGAAAGCTGAAGGAGTATATATTAATCCTTCTGAAAACTCACGACTCAGCTAATGTAAAGAAGTGAGCACGCCTGACACTGCTGATTTGAAAGCTACAAAATGAATAACTCAAATGGGGAAGGTACTGCTATCACATTCTCACAAGGAAACATGACAAACGGCAATCTACTGAGTATATATCAACAAAATCCGATCATGCTAGTAAAAACATCTATCGTGGAGCTGTCAGCACAGCAAAGACATGAACCTGTTGCAATGGGTTCAGAGGAATCCACAAAATTTATCAGAGGGCTGGAGCACCTTGCCTGTGAAGACAGGGTGAGAGAGATGGGGTTGTTCAGCCCAGAGGAGAGAAGGCTTTGGGGAAACCTTACAGCACCTTCCAGTACCTTAAGGGGGAGTATTAGAAAGACGAACTTTTTAGCAGGTCTTCTTGTGATGGCACAAGAGGTAATGGTTTTAAATGCAAGGAATGTCAGTTTAGATTAGATATAATGAAGACATTTTTTTACAGTGAGAGTGGTGAGATACTGGAGCAGGTTTCCAAGAAAGAATGCCTCATCCTTGGAAACATTCAAGGTCAGGCTGGATGGGGCTCTGAGAAACCTGATCTAGTTGAAGATGTTCCTGCTCATTGCAGGGGAGTTGGACTAGATGGTCTTTAAAGGTGCCTTCCAACCACAACTCTTCTATGATCCTGTGATCTTCCTTAAGATATTTAACTCCTGTTCTGCCCTTTCTGCTAACTGGTAATTGTACACTGCTGTCAGGCTCTACAATATTTGAAAAAGATCATTAAATCAAGATTTTTAAAATGCTAACATTTTAGAAGTATTACTAAAATTGAAGTGATTATCTGATAAATATTTTAGTGAAATGATGGTTACACAAATATTCCTGCCCCTGACAACTACCTTCCAGAGTGACCAGCCTCAAGGCTTTGGGTCACCTCTTTCACCCAGAGGTGAATGAAGGAGACGCACACCCCACAGCACCTTTGCCTCACTGGAGAAACCTGTTTAACCTTCTTTTTGGGAATTCAGAGATACTCCTTGTATATTAGCTACACCAAATCCAAGTGTGAGTAGCGAAACCCAGGCTCCTCAGCCAGCAGCTGATAATGGTTAGCATGCTTTTATTTTAAGTATGTCCTTGACTTCCTCCAAAGACCACCCAAGGCTGAGTGAAAGGTTTTGCTTTTAAAATATATTATCTTTAACATCCTAACCTGTGGAATCAGCACTTGGCCAACTGCTGGACAGCTTCACTGGTGTGTAACTTCTCCTAGGACTGAAAGAATCCTTGTATCACTTTCCTCAAAGAACCAGAAGACAGAGATGCAATTTTTCATTGTGTTTCTCTAATAAAATAAATGTCTAGATATATAAATAAAACAATGACATGCTGTTGAACAGATTTCTCTTGGTACACTACAAAAGCTGTATAGAGCACTCCACAGACACGTAAATTACTGACATCCATTGCAGGGCATTATGCACAAATACTTTCATTTCAAATGGAAAGAGTATTTGCTGATCAATCTTTCCAAGTACCTGCGCATAGATACTGCCTCTTTGCAGATGTATTCCAGCTGCTAAATTACATAAAAAAAATAAAATAGACTGTACCGTGAAATTTGAAAAAATACTCAGTGATATTCTAACACCTCTGAAGGCAATGCACTTTTTATTTCAATGAGAACAGAACATGAATTCTTTCCATATCACTTTCCAAGAACACACTAAATTTACAATACGGTGAGGTAATGAATTCAGCTACAAATTTCTAAACTATTTCTCCTTTAGTGACTGTACCATCAGAAACTTTGAAACCTCTAATTAGGGACAAGACTGCCTCATACTTTTTTGGGGTTTGACCACTTTCTATTTTTTCTATTCAGCAATCTGGAAAAGCTAAAATGATAGACAAAAAATTCATACTTTAAAATACACAATTGAGTGCATTGTTTATTTCTTTGCTTTTCACCTCCACAACATCACTATAATAATCATCAATGTACTTAGAGAAATCACAGTTGACAAAACCTGAGAGACAAGTAAGCCTAGCAATATGAAGAAAAGGGTAATTTGATATTTAAAGTTCTTAGCAAATTCAGGTCCCCTAAAACAAGTCACTATCTACTGGCATTGGAATATTATTAAAAAAACCCCAAACCCTCACAACATAGACACAAGTAATTTCCCATACTGTCTGACAAATTAGCACTTCTGTTAAGTTGGCACAAATATTTGGCTTGAGTAATTTCCTAGGAGTATCTCCATTACGGTTTGGTGCCTGCGGCTGAACAAATTTCTCCCTTGAATAGAACATACAGATGAGCTACTACTGACACCCACAGAAATGTAATTGTCCCCAAAATCCTGACTAACAACAGGCTCTGAACTCTGCAGTGCCCCATCAATGTTTGTCAGCTTACACTGGCTTGCTAAAGCAATTTTTAATTTGTCATTAGAACATTTGTCATTATATGAATTGCTCCTGATTTTCTAGCCAGAAAGGTCAAGTGGAACTACTTGTCTATATTTTTGGTTCAAATTTGTTTTTATTGTGTTTAAATAATGCAAAAAAAATAAGAGCATGCTTCAGTTGCCAGTTATTAACTCATTATAATTTTTTTTCTCAAGTTGTAATGAGAAACACAGGCCCAGAAGATACTTATTCAATAATTTAGTTTTCAAGAAAAACTAAAAAGGTTAATAGTTTCCAGAGTTCTGGGAGTCACCTTTTAAGCAATATGCATTTCATATCATTTAGCCAGAACTTTAACTTTAGTAGTCAGCTACTCAGCTTCCTTCTCCAGATGCAGTTTCTTGCCTTGAATCTACTTAACACATGGAAGATCTTTTGCAGTTTAGAAAACAAGCAAACAAACAAACAAAAAAAACCACAACCACACAAAAATCTTCTTATTTAAATTCAAGTAACTTTCCATTAATACATGCATTGCAGAAATGTACTGTATTTTACTTTTAAGCTATTTTTTTGCTTTCAAGTTATTCATACACGCAGGTGATTATAGAAATGTCCATGCAGAGTAAACATTTGTCTGCATGTTATCACGTTGCTTATGATGGCATGAGAGTAATTCACAATTGTAATCACAAGGTCTTAAATGCTCCTTTGACCTGTCTGAACTTCTCCAGCATCCTGTCCCACACAGACATGAATGTTCACAGCCATACATGCACAAAAATGGCTGGACAGATTGCATATCAGATCAAAAACTCAGAGGGATTATTCCTTCGAGTAGATTGACTTACCTGGATAGTTTAGGTGATCTCTTTGGAGTCTCATCCAGCGCATTGTTTGCTTCACATCCTCACCTCAAATAACTCATCTCAAAACACAGTGCTTTGTGTAAAATTTATTTTCCTTTCCCATCTGTTTTACCCAGTGGTCTTATGTTCTTGTCTGGTTGTTCTGCCAAGCTTACTGAGGCTCAGGGAAATTAAACAACGGGTGCAAGGTCACACGTGTCAGCTCAGCCAAAATTAGCATTGAGATTTAAAAACAGACATAAAACTACATACAAAATAGGGAGAAAAATGTGGAACCTCATCACCTTGAGGGTTGTTGGGTTTGGCTTGGTTTTTCTTCTACAGATAAACAGGCAAATTATGGTCCTAACAAGAAGAGATTCTCTTCTCCCCTTTCTCCTGGTAGATCCTTGATTGAGTCATACAACCATCTTTTTGCACAGAAAGAGCAAAGTTCAAAACAGTTTTCCTCTTCTTGTACCACCTCAGAAAGACAAGTTGTAGAAATGAACAATGCTGTATCCAATTTTTAAAAAAATGAAATACGTAAGTAGCCCTTGGTACCTACATTAAACCCTCTGCTAGAAAACAAGAGACCCACTATTTGTTGTAATCTTTCTTGGAAGCTGAAAAACAGTACAGTAGTTTGTTAAAGTGAAGAAAATTAGCCTCTTCTTCCGTCCTCATTCTTAAATTTTCTGCTTTATGCCTATAAATAACTGCATTTAAGAGAACTGTGAGGTGGATTTTACGAGGTAATAAAATATTTTCTATGTTAATATTACTGTGTGCCTCAGAAAAGAAATAGTGGATTTGAGAAAAAAAAAATCATGTAGGATCTGTGTGAGGAATGCACAAGCTTCAGTTTGTCTCAAAAAGTGTTCAGATATAGTTCCACAATAAAGCATGCATTACTATTAAGAATATGTGAGGTTATAATACTACACTATCTTACTATTAAGGATAGATGAGATTTTAATAATATATCACCTCTCTGTATTATATGAAGGTTTTTACTTCTTAACATCTTCCCAAGATGCATGGCAACTGCATCATGATTATTTAATATGTGTTTGTAAGTCTAAGATTTGAAACTTATAAAAGGTCTCTTGAGGAGAAAAAATTTGTGCTCATCCTTAATTTCCTCTGTAATTGCACAGCTCTGCAAAATAATTTGTGTTTAAAATGAAACACTGACTATCACCTTCTAGCAAAAGCATAAGCATCTGGTCCCAACAGATTCCTAGCGAAAGACAAGAATTTCAGTTGATTGCCACATTTTCACAATATTCGCCCTCTCAAATTAGAATTTGAGACTAGAAAAAAAAGTCATAAAAATTACTTCTTTTACTACATAAAAGATACCTGATTTTTTTTTTCTTGCAGTACTATTGGCTAGCTCAGTTCCAAATATGGAATATTTTCCATTTCCTTGACCTTGAGATGGAACAGGTGATGCATGGCATTTATGGTTCTGTATGCATTGAGACTCCAGACTTTCTTATACCTCCCAGTGCTTCAGATTTTTCTAATACCCTTTTTGAATTTGGAAATCACTCATTATGCGCTTACTGCTTTTAATTACTTCCCACCACTTAAAAAAAAATCTTTGGTCAAAATCCTTGGTGGTTTTCAGTTTCTCTCCTCAAGAAAAAAACCCTGCAGTATTTGACATGCCCTTCAGCATTAGTACTTTCAGAATAAAATATGTCTTCCCTTTGTTCGTTATCAAAATCTATTTATATATTTCCATTGGGAAATATCTGAGACTCATAAAGCAATGAGAAAAAGCACTAATCCATTCATTAGCTGAGCATTTGATCTTTTCCAAGACTATTTAGGACAAAAATATTAGACTTCACTATTTTTCTTCCACAGCAATATAATCTTTAAGAGAAAAGTAAGAACCAAAACTACAAAGATGTTTTCTGATAGGTCTTTGAAAACGTAATCTCTGAAACTCTCTGAAAGCAAGCTGCAAAAGAAGAAATGCCTTAGAGAAGAAATATATACAGGTGCCAAATTATGAAGCTTAGACACTATGTACAGGGGTAGCATGATCAAACTCAGCCACACACATGCTGAAAACAAAAAAGACTAAATCCCTGTAATGTGGTGTTAATCTTTACCCAAGATGTCTCCAACTGCTCTAGTAGTATTTCTTCTCTTTTTTACTTGCATATAAAAATAGAAGGATGAAAAATGTTTTCCTCATTCCCCTCCCCCCCCTTTTTTTTCATTTCCCCCTAGCTATTTCATCACCTCAGCAAATTAAAACAAACAAACCAACCTCCAATGCAAGAATTAAAATACAACATGAAATAAGTATGTCATTATGTTTCAAATCAATTTTAAGGATAAGCAGGTCAGATTTTCTTCTGATACTAACTGATACACAGATTTCTATCATTTTCTCTGCACTTAAATATGCTTATGAAGCACTGCTCTGGCAAACACAGGAGAAAGAACATAATTTCAGATTTGCTCTTGTTCTTCTTGTGTGCTGAAATATTTATACTACACAGATTCTATGTTGGTTCAAATAAAGTGTCTCTCTCAGATATGGTATTTTTCAAAGCTTTCAGTGCTAGAATGAATCTGAAGCAGATCTTAAATTAATTTTAACACTGGCTTTGCACTAAAAAAAGTACAGAAGTATTTCATGAAAAATCTGTTAAATGCTGCAGTTGGGGACAATCCTTTGCCTTGCAAAGGCCAAATTATTTACTGTTCTGTTTAATGTTTCCTTCAAATAAAACAAAAAAGTAACACGTTCCAGAGTGATCAAGAAGGTACTCATCCTCAAAATACCTACTAACCCCAAAACATAGAAACAAGAATTCTTAGACAGTACTTCAAGATTTACAATTTCTCACCCAATGTAAAAACATAAGCACAGGTGTAGAGTCAGACTACAGACCCTCACAGCTCACTGTCTGTCCAGTTAGAACTCACTTCTGGAAAAGATGACCAGCAGAGAAAGTAAAAGTAAAAAAAAGCAAGTAAAAAAGAGGAGAAATACTACTAGAGGGATTGGAGACATCTTACACTACAAGAAGATTAACACTACATTACCGGGATTTAGTCTTGCCTTGCATAAACAGTCTGCTCTTCAGATGCCCTCCTAGCCATCCTGTGCCATCATTGCATTTAGCAGAACTACACAAGTCTTTCTAACATGTGAACTTATCGTGTTCTTGCCCACACACGTTCTTAGCACCTAAAAAGTCCCATGAAAACAAGCTTCACACCTCAAGACTGGCTGTATGAAGCACATACTCCTCTTTTTTCTTTTGAACCTCTTCCTCCTACTTTCCTTTTTTCCTCCTTAGATCTTGTTTTGGGAAAGACAATAAATCATTGATCCCAGTTCACGCACAGTTCATTGGCCACCTGAAATAATTCCTTTGTCCTTGGCCAGCAACCTGCACATTACAACCACAGTGGGCTGGTTGTGGTGACCCTGAGTAGCCACAGGTCATAACTCAGGGCATGTAAAGTGTGATTAGCAGCATCAGTGCTAAATGGAAGCTCATTTCTCTTATGTATTATTCTTATTCTTGTTATGACAACGCTTGAAAATGCTTGTCTTACACTGCTAAGAGCCTTAAGCATTAATACATGTGCAAGTTTTCTACAGAGACTTCTAGAAGCTAATAGTTCATCTGTTTTAACTTTAGGATAACTTCCTTCAGGTTGTCAAGCAACAACCATTACCATGTTGCTGAAACTAGACAAGGATTTAAGCCAGCGGCCTTGCCTTGAGCCCCTTCCCAGGGCTGCACAAACCCTGGAGCAGCTGACAGCATGAACAGCGTCAGTCAAATGTATGATATTTGTGTTGTTCTTCCTCCTCTCTGCCATATGAAGGGATAGAGGTATCTTTAAGTCACATTGCAGGTTTGAATACAAATATCCCACACAGTGAGCACGTCAGAGATGCTGCAAGGGCAGCTGGCGGAAATGGCCACCAAAACAATCACCAAATCACTTGTTTAATCACCAAAACAAGTGATTAAAGCTACAGGAGAGATGGAGCTGTAAATGATCAGGCTGGGTAAAGCGTGGGGAGGAGATGTGACAGAACTGAGTCACAATGATGAAGAAAACTGCTGTCTCTACACAGTGGTATGCCCTAAGGTAGGTAGGTAGGTAGGTATGAATATGAAGAAGTGTCAGCATTGTAAGGCAAAATTCTTCTTCCATATTTTAAAGAAAATTATAATTTTAAAACATTGTTAATCTTCAAGTAGATTTCCTTAAAACCTGTATTTTGTGACAGAAAACAAAAATATGTAACTGTACAATCTCTGTTTAAAAGCGAACTATAAAAACTTTTGTTCAAATTTTTATTCTAGGAGTTCAAAGCTATTATTTTTGTAACTATTTTTGTTCCCTTGCATTGCATTGTACATCACATATTCTATACTATAAAATATTGACAGTTTTACAAGCACAATAACATTCCAATGACTGAACACGTTACTTTAATTTTAAGAAAAGCTAATCTCCATGAAACTAAGCAGTTCCCTATCTCAACCTGCGCAAAATGTATCTTTAATATTTCTGAAGCAGCAGAGCTGACAACACTAGAAAAAATTCTACCTCTGTCCACAAAAAACCTTCTTAGGTCCCACCACAAGTTTAATTCTGATATAAGTAAATTTATATAAAGTCACCAGTAATTTGGGTATTACCTAGGAGGTATGACATCTTAAAATCAGTCTCAACTAAAGTTGAAACTGGATCTTGGAAGGATAACTAATTAACTGAAATGTTACTTGAAACAAATTTTTATGTATGTTGTATGCTTTTCTCAGGGTCATTAAAATTGCATATATTTTCAGAATATATCTTTTTTAAATGACACCATCATTTGTGTATTAAACAACTACACCCTAGGACTTCTCTTGAGCACTGATCTATTTGTAAGTAATAAATGCCACTGAACTAGATTAGCTATATTCGAACAAATATCAAGAGTTTATTATTTTGTTGTAGTTCCTTCACAATCCTTTTACATTCACAGTTGTGCATGGCAGTCATGTATAAAATAAAGGATTTGGGATTTTGGGGTGGCTGGAGGCAGGGATTGCTTCATTCTCTTGAGACAGATATGGTTTTCCCATTAAACAATGACGTTAGCAGATCTTAGGAAGTTACCAAATCGTCTCAGCAGTACAGTAAGATAACATCAGTGAAAGTATTATTTAGTTCTTCCTTGTATGTATTACAGTTGGAAAACCTTTTATTATATTAGAATAATGTAATAAATTCATACATTACTGGATTTTGAGACAATTAATCTTTAAAGATTACAACAGCAGTTACTGTTTCTGAAACAAGTCTTTCAGGCTGACATTCTGCTTCTTGGCTATCCATTGGAAACTGTTCTAGGATTCCATTTAAAATTAATTAAACTTGAAAATTTATTGAGGTCAATACTAATTTGAAGATTTGACAGCATCAATTTTTTGGTTTTTTTACATGTATAGAAATTTCTTATTCCCAAATACCACTGTTGGAAAAAAGGTAATGATCTAATTATGAGAGGCTATGGCTTTCATTCTAAGCAAGAAATTATCTTCATAAGAAACTTGGATATACAGCAAATGAAGTACCAAAAGATGACAGTGAGGTTATCTTCACTTTCAGTATTGTATTAATCCATACATGATTCTTTGATGAACACATCCTAACAGTTAACTGGTATGAAGATGTTAATGATGTCAATATTGAATTTTATGTAACAGCCTGTAATCAGACAAAAAATTTCTTGCTGAAAATACAGTAATAGTAACAATTTCCATCATTCTATAATTTTTTAATTTGGATTAATCCACTGCAACTGAAAAGATATATGAAGAGAAAGAAAATATAAGATGAAGTTACAAAACTTTAAATTTATCAGTTGTCACATATGAGTGACAAAAAGGAACAAGTCTGCCATGGACCTGTGCTTTGTTATTTCCTACCTTCACTATAGCCAAGAAAGGAGTTTCTTGGAACACTGCATTTCAAAACTTCATGCTCATTCAAACTACAGGGTATCTTGAATTGTTGCACAATGAAGTCTTGAAATTGAGGCTTTTAGAGATTTCAGCATCATAAGATTGACAGAAAACACTGCTTGACTAAAACAGATCAGGTAACTTTTCCATTAGTTCAAAATAGGACTGTTTAAACCTGAAGGAGGTTTTTCTTCAGAAAAGATCAGGTTTGAGGAAGGCTAGAACATTCGCAGATTTATTTTCTTGGAGTGATACAGAGCAGACAACCAAGGAAGAAAGGTGCTCTGCAAGAAAGTAAAGTATGCTTTTCAGGGGTAACATGAGTTTGTAGTAGGGGACACAGAAAACCATTTGACAGACAAAAACTCCAACCAGAAACTGAACAATACACCTGCTCTCTGCTAATGGAAGCAGAGAGCTGGGACAGAAAAAAAAGAGAGGAATTTTGTTGGAAATTAACACTGCCAAAAATCTCTTCAGCCCAGACAGCCCCTGGGTTGATGTGGAGTGATCAAGGACAGAAGCATCTAGTGACAGTTTAAGAAATTCAAGCAGTGTTCTCCTTTCTGTCTTAGTTGAAAGGTGTATAACTGAAAAGCCATGTGAATTAAGACATAGATACAATGACGATCACATGATAATAGATGCCCTACCTATTTTCTGAAGGGCTGGAGCATCTCTCCTATGAGGAAAGAGTAAGAGTTGGGATTGGTCAGCCTGAGAAGAGCAGGCTGACCTAATTTTGGCCTTCCAGTACCTGAAGGGAGCCTAAGAGAAAGGTGAAAGACTTTTTGCCAGGGCATGTAGTGACAGAAGGAAGAGGAATGGCTTTAAACTGAAGGAAAGTAGGTTTAGATTAGCTGTTAGGAAGAATTTTTTTCCTTTGAGGGTGGCAAGGCAGTGGAACAGGTTGCCCAGAGAAGTTGTGGATGTCCCATCCCTGAAAGTGTCCAAGGCCACGTTAAATGGGGCTCTGAGCAAATTGGTCTAGTGGAAGTTGTCCCTGCCCATGGCAAGGGGTTGAGCTAGATAATCTTTTAAGTCCCTTCCAACTCCAAGCCATTCTATGAAGTTGAATTAAGAATCTGCCCTGAGGCAGAACAACTCCTATTTCTAAGTCATTCCTCAAAGCCTAACAAATAGCCACTGGTCTTCACTCCCTACAATATTCTATTCCTACTTCACACAGCATTGACAGAAAGAAATAGTTATTACCTTACCAGAAAATAATCAAAGTGCATACTAGTGGTGCAAAAGATGCCAAAATTGGCTAAACTTTAGCCTTTAAAAAGGAAAAAAGAAAAAAAAAAGAGGCAGGACTGCAAGCAAATTGCATGTGCTGGGGGAAAGTAACAGAATATTGTTTCCTAAGTAGCAAGGACTTCCACTAGATCTTGCAGCTTTTTAAGTTTTGAGGTATTAATTGCAGAGGGTGATTTAATTCAGCCCCTGGCTGCCAAGCCCTCTTTGGTCCCAGCGTTGCGTTGTTAGATATTCAGCAAGATTTTTGCATGAGGCAGTGTCTCATTCTTTCTCTTCTGCCACAACTATGAAGATTGAATGTGGGGTAGAAATAGTACTGTAGGCATCTTGATTATATAAAACATCCAGCTCTGTCTAGATCATGCAATTTTACAGGTGGCTGAAAAATTACTTCTTACTCACCTTTCACCACTTACCATGGAAACATTTGAGGGCAGGTTTATTTTTCACCAAATTTCTGGAGTGAATAGAACAAACACAGAGAAGAACATCATGCAGACCTAGTAACAAAACCCCTGCAAGATCTCCCACGTACCAGGGGAACAACCACACAATGTACTGAGTGTAAAGCAATACCAGCCCCAGCAGCAGGAAATAGGAGAATGTGCTTTTCTCTTAAACAGCAACAGCTATGAATTCTTCCTGGTTACTGTTTGAGGACTTCAGTTACAAAATAAACAGAGAAGTACATATCACTGTAGACAATATGAACACTAATTACTTGTTACCAAGGCTGGGCTTTTAGTTTGTTTGCTTAAAAAAAAAACCAACCCAAACCAAACAAACACCACCACCACCACCACACCTGGTTATAGCCAACACTTAAGCAGCTGCTGGTATTCACTTGAATTTGAGTAGTGAATCCAAGTCCAAACTACATGAAAACATGTGAACAATTGTGCATATCATTTGTAACATAGACACTGTTTATCTTTGATCTTCTGTTTTATTTGTGTGACTTCCCAGGCTTTAAAATTTCACTCTCTTTTTAAAGGGAATCTAGGACAGCATCAAGTGAATATATGATGGTCAATACAATACCTACATTTTTATTTTGGAGCTACATAAGAACTATTTGGATGCTTGTAAGGCAAGAGATAATATAATACCTTTGACGTACATCTGGATGAAATGGAGACTTTTGTTATGAATTCTGTAAATTTTTAATGGAAAAAACACAACTAAAATTATCAAAAAGTTAGTGTAATACAATATTTACGCAGACCTTTCAAAAATCATATTCTAGTTATAGCCTGGCATTTTTGTTTGTTTGTTTTGAAAACTAGAAATTAAAATAACTGGTATACAGAAACATTTTGAAAGTCAACTAGCAAGGGTTAAAAAATACAGAATAGTTTAAATGGTAACCATTAAAATTTATATGTTTGAGTCAGATACCCAAATTTCACAAGGTTTCTCAGGATTTTCCTCTGGTTTAGAACATCATTAATGTATAGAAGACTCCACAAATCTTTTTGTGAATGAAATTTTTATTTACACACTGTATCCAGAAGCAGATACATAAATCCTTATACAATTATTTTTCAAAAATGTGCAAGAAATTACTATAATTTTGTTTACAAACCAAAACACATTAAAATCAATGGACTTTGGATAATTCACTCTGTGGCGTGCTTAGTACAAATAGTGCACACCAGGTCTGAAACAGAGAAAAGTGTAAACTACAGCAATCTGGATTGCAAGTATTAACTTCATGGCACTCCATCATCACTATAAAAATTCTTTAACCCAACAGGTATTCATAAAAAATTCCTTTAGAATTTTTCATTATCTGTGTAGAATTTAGAACACTTTCCAGATACAACAATGCCATATTTTTCACATTATGAACTACCATCTAGGCCATTTTTTTATTTATAACGAATGCCTGTAATTTTTATTCTTTGCAGTCATAGAAAGATTTTAAGAAATTAAATTGGCAATCATTAATTCATCTATAGCTTAGCTCAGAATTTGAAAGTTCAGTAGCAGAGAAATACTTCTCATCATAGCCCATATATTGCTGGTATACTGTTTTAAATTTATAATTCCAGTATTCACACAGATGAAATGCATCAAAACAAAACCTGCACAGATTTTACTTAGCCTAGCAGTCAATATTCACAGAAAGAAATTGGCTTTAACAAAATGCAAAGTCAGCTCATCTGAGAACAAAAAGTTTAATTAATAATTGCATTTCTGATTCTTCTGACAGAATTACATTTTGATAAAAAGATGGCATTCACTATGTCAACAGCAGGATAAGTGCTATATCCTTCAAACAGATCAAAGAATACACATCACTTTCAGTTGTTTGTAACACTGGCTTACAAAACAAACAACAAAAAAAAAAAAACCCACAGAGGAAATTGTGCAAATATATTATTTCCAAATACAAGGTGTTGTTTTACTCTTCTAATCAGTAAAGCAATGTTATCAATAATGTCAATCATTTCAGATGCTCAAAAAGGAGTTTTATTTTAAAGTTTCATTTTCAAAAACATTTTTCCTCAATTCAATTGCATAAAAAGCATACCTTTTGAACTTTTTAACTGTTGTGCTGAATAAATAGCCATATTTCTACTCTATAAGGATCATAGTCTGTTAGCTTTTATTCCTAGTGTATCTACTTCCAAAGGTCCCCAAACTATCCTCCATCATCTTTCTTTTATTTGTCAAGGACACTTTGTTCCTCTAATTTGCACGAAGCAGAAGTCAACACAATTTTTGTGGTTATTCTGAGTACTTCTAAATTGACTCAAAACTAAATGTTACTGTGTTTCTTTTATATTAATCTTTATAATAAGAAATGGTAAGTATCTTTAATGTTTTCAAAGTATTTTTTCTGGGTTCCTTCTGGCTGGCCAGTTACCTCAGTATGAAAAAATACTGTGAGGTTCTGATTAAACAAACCTGTAAAAATAAGTATTTGTGTCTACTTACTACTGATTTAAAGTACTTTCAGCTTAGTAGAAATATCACCACCATTTTTTATTCGGAAGCAAAGTGCTCTACAGTTCTTACATCCTAGACCTCAACCACTTTTAAGTGTTCCTTTTGTGGTAGCTTTATGGTGGGGTGGGGAAATGACAAAGTTAACTTGACCTGATTAAGTTCACAGATGAAGGACACGGAACGGAAGGCAGCTCAAAAACTGGATAGCTGAAACAGATTTTTTTAAAAAGCATCATTTATGAGTGAACAACTGAAATTCATAAAGGCATGGGCAAGAATTTTAGCATGTGTGTTCTTGCACGTTTTTCAATTCAGCAATAAGACCAGGATATTATAGCTTCAAATATTTACGTTTCAATGCAATGACTGCTAAATTAATGCATGTGGCATAGTATAAACATATGTTTAATGTATTCAATAGTGGTATTAAATGGCAAAGAAAATATTTAATATACTATAATCTTTCAAAGATTCTGTAGAATGCATAGGCCCTCTAGTATGGGGAAAGAATTTTTAAAGTGAAGAAAATGCCAGAGGTTTTCTTCCAAAAGTATGCATCTGAAATCCATAAAAATGATTTTCTTTTTCCTCCCCACAGACAGAATCAGAACACTGTACCATACAATAGGTTATTGTGCCTTTTTGAATCAAGTTAGTGATCCTGATTCAGGGGAGGGGGGATGGGACATGACTGGGTAGGGGGAGAAGTCAGTAGAGGAAAAAAAAGAAAACAGAATTCACCCTTTCATACATATATCTCCATGGCAGAGCCAACAAATTACATGTATAGACTGCTCTAGATTATTTTATTTTTTAAGTTTAAAACTTTATCAGACTAAAGAGGAAATCCTTATTCTCCCTCCCTTAAAAGCAAAGGCAGTCTTTATCTACCTTTGATTTTCTTTATTTTTTAGTTAAACATTATGGTCAAAAAATAAATTAAAAAAATATAAATTTTGTCTATCAATTCAGGCAACCCAAGATGTAGTGCTACTGCACCACCTTGCAGCAATACTGTATTCACTTCTATAGACTCATTTTAGGGGACAGAAATGCTAGATTAAATAAGGAGAAGAAAATGACCCAAACAAGAAAGATGTATTAAAGACGGACTTTTTTTCTAAGGTGATCTTTACTCATTAGCCACTTCTACCAGAGATGGGGAATATGACATTCTAAAATACAAACTAGGGGGGCAGAGGCAGGCAAAGCAAGGCCTCTCATCAAGGCAGGGGCAGGCCTCCCTCCCAAGCCAGCTATGACCCCTTTAACAAGTAATTCATAAAAGTGATAGAAACATGGGAGAAAAGAAAACCAAACTAAAACAAAACAAGAAAATGCCACGAACTAACCTTGCATGATGAAAATATTACAGTGTAGAACCTGTACTCCCCACTGAAAGTCTTTTTTTCCCTACAGAAGGTTAGAATAACTGTAAGCTTTTCAAATGCCAGAATCTTTGACAGATATCATAAACACTTACTTAATTGATTCAATATTTCATGAGAGTAGACTGAAACATTTTCTGTGGTCACTGTATATCCAAACACCTCTTCCCAATAATTTGAAAGGCTAGGAGAATAGCACTTTAGATGCATTTTAAACATCTTCCATATAAAATGTTATCAGTCCTGTTCCTTCCTCCCCAAAGGATATACAAAAAAGGGGAAAATGATCCAAAGGACATTAGTGTATTACTGTACTTTCTGAAGTGAAAAAAAAAAAGTAGAATAATGGAAATGATAAAATTTCAAGTAGCTTGAATATAAATATGGTAGAAATCATCCTATTAGAAGTTTCACCCCATCCCCAAAATGGCTTATAAATTTACGTTCCCATAATAATAATTCCTAGAGTCTTCCTACAAATTCAGGAAACTTCCCTCCCTCTTACTCCACAACAGTAAGCAGGAAGGAAAAGGAGAGAAAGAGGGGACCTGGTAGGTGTTCATTTATTTAACTGATGGCATGATTATAAAAGGTCATATTTTACAAGATCCCAATACCACAATTTCCTTCAAGGTACTATACATTGACTTTCACAGACTTTTTTTTAAAGGCCATTTTTAGAGGACAAAACACTGAGACAAGAAGAAGGCTGAATCAACCTTCTCAAAAACAAGAGTGTATAGACAGTACAAGGCTTAGGAGGAAGGCTTCTTTTTTTCCCAAAGATATGCTGCATAACCATGTTCTCATCACACAGCTCTGTCTATATATTGGGGCATATCTCTATAGAAATGTCTAATTACGACACTAGGAAACAGTTTTTAAGTCAGATGTAAAATCAGTAATTTAGAATACCAATATGTTCTTTATCCATGATCATTATTTTCCAGAGGTTGTTGTTTTAAAGGAAAAAAAAATCCATTCAACAAGTTTCATTTGACTTTTACTTATCGTTGAATACACATGAAATGTGCTTTCAATGCATAAAAATCACAGTGGATAGCAGCAAAGGACTTGGGGGAAATTAAGGAGAATTTGATCATTCACATTGTGATTAATCTGCACATTGATGAAAGACAGCTATTTCACACTTCTAAAAATAAACTTGAGATCATTCTTTCCAACAAAACAAAACAAGAAAAAAACGCCTCCCAAAATACACAAACCCCCCCCCAAACAAACATAAATCCAAATGCATTACTTTTCTTTTACACACAAAAATGAAATATTTTTATGGCAGCAAAAGATTTTGATAATAATGAAAGTCTGTAAACTGTAATTCAATCTCTTTTTGTTGTTGTTGTTCCCAAAGTGCAAGATGCAAGATTCCCGTAAGCTTTCAGTAGTGCTTTTCCTGTAAATAATCCTTCATTTTGTTTGGCAAAGGCAGTTTTTGAATCAGGTCTATTCTGGTGTACTGACGTATTACAAAACGACACAGGTACTGTAAAGAGCGCACCTGCATAAACCGGGATACTGGATTCGTCAGTCTCACTGGATAAGTTGCAGATCCAGGCAGTCGGGATCTTGAATAGCAGAAAGCTCCATTTTCAGAGTCCCTGATTGAATGTTCAATTAAGTCAACTATAGATGTATGTCCCTCCACATCTGGCTGTTCATAAAAACTAAACCTACCATTTGAGTGTTCAATTCTAGTGTGAAGAGTTTTTCCATGGGAACGAAAACTCAAACTTAAAAGATAACGATCATCAGAACTATCTCGAACAAGAAACGAGCCATCAGGCACATTAGCTAATTTTCCCTCTGCCTCCCAGCGTGTAATGGGGCCCCAGTACCATCCTTGTTTTGCAAGTTTTTTCAGTTCTTCTGTGAGACTTGTCACAACCATAGGACCGCTGTTCTGTACAGAGTCATAAACTCTTCCAACTCCTGGGGCAGTGTTAGGATCAAAATTCAAATGGCAGCGCATACTTTCAGCCACATGGGCATCTGTGCCATTTAATCCATTGAAGTTCCTTTGGATTTGATTATTCTGCATTGGAGGTAGCAAAGGTGAGAGTGGAGGGACATCACTATGATTAACCCTTGGGCTTTGCAACATGACTCCTGTGGTACCAATCAACAAACCATTCACCGTCTGGTCCACAAAGATATCCGGTGCAACGACTACATCCTGATCCACCTGGCTCTCATCTTCATGGAAAGCATTTCCCCCTACTTGAGAAGAAACAGTCGAAACTTCCATGGGTGAGGAACTATCAAGACAGTAACTACGTGATCCTTCCAAAGGATACATTCCCTCATCTAAAGGCACAGTATACTGAATGTAGTCCTGAGGCATTAATCCAATAACTACAGGCACATGTTCATCAATATGAAGATGCAAGTCCCCATTCTGAGATTCCGTATTTTTTAATGCATTGTTTTGTTCTTGGAACACGTTTTCTGACTGCAAGTCATGGAAGTCCTTTCGAACACCATTCAGCGCTGGGCTTGGATTAGAGGAATGGACCAAGGCCTTGACTTTCACTTCCATTTTGATGCAAGTCTCTTCTGAATTTGTAGGTCGAAGGGGCCACGGAGTTGGGCTGTAATGGTGATTACGGAGGGAAGTGGATCTCAGAGGTCTTTGAGCTCGCACATCTTTGAAGGTTATTGGAGCAGACGAGGAAGAAAATGTGTCATCATCTGCAGAGCTTACAGATGGTGTGCTGCCTTTGCCTTTCTGTTTTTGTTTTGCTGAAAGCCTCCTTTTTAACGTACCCATTAAACTTTCACTTTTTGATCTATTTTTGCCTCCTTTTTCATCTTCACTATTGACTTCACAGCTAGCCAAGTCTTTACCATAGCAGCTGCCAAACAAGGAGTCATCTTTTCCAAATTCACTTAATGATGGCTGCTGAACCACTACAAAGTCACTTTCATCTTTACTTTTATTTAAGTTAAAGGACTTGCGAATTGTTTTGAGACTAATTTTCTTCATTATGACAAGTCACCAAATCTGGCTGATCAGCAGTGCTTGTGGTGATATAGCCCTAACACATGAAGAGCAGCTTCTGCTTCATTTATGTGTTTTATCCAGCCTCATTTAACTTCAAGAGCCATTTCCTGGAAACAAATAAAAACCAATTAAATTCACAAAAGAAATATTTCAAAAATTATCTATAAGGGTTTCCCCCTCTCCAAGCAAAACAGAAATTGCAGTACTTTAACAATGGGCATCAAATAAAAGTAAAAATAGGGAGCTGACTTTGAAACAATCAGGCTCAAAAAATTAAACTCCTATATCTGCCTTGGAGATTTCCACAACTTTATTCTGCTTTCAGCGTGATATTTTTTGAAGTGTACACACCCCTTATATCACACAGAGAGGCACATATATTTAATGCACTTATACATAATTTTCAAACACATAAACAGTCTTCTCTTTCAGAAGGCTCCTAAAAAATCCCCACATAAGTAACTACAGAAGATAAAACTACAGAAGAGAAAACATTCTATTCAACAGAATTCCTACATGCAGGTTAAACTGTGATTAGTCCTAAAAACTTGGTCTTATAAGGTTATAATTTCTCTACACAAGAAAGTTGAGTAATATTTAAAAGGTTACATATTTATAGGAAAACTAACTGTAGTGAAAAAATAGAGCGACATTAACAGCAAAGAAACATACACTTGCAGCAAGTCCCCTCCTGAACTTCCATGAAAGAAAATATTTCCAAACTGTTTTAGGCACAGAAGACCAAGTCACAGGCTCTTATTGCCTAAAATTATTAGGACTTTTCTTCCTCCGGTACTTCTGCCAAGACCTAGTGGACACAGCACCTCAAGTTCCAGTCTACTGCTCCCACCTGGCATCTTGCAGAATCAGGTAGTATCCACAAATTAGATCTTTTGGATTGTTTTTTTTCTCGATTGAGGTTTGACTGTGTTCTGGGGGGCGCTTTGGAGGGGCTTGGTTTGTTTTGTTTTAATTTTAGCTAGACCTTCCAAAGTAAACAGCTCTGCAGAGAGAAGGATAACACATGGGAAAGAGAAGATGGGGAAGTCGCTACTCGCACAGAAGTAGGTACTACAATTAGTAGTAGCTGTTATTCCACGTACCTCCAAATATGTGCGATGTTAGCAGCACAACCTGTGGCAGCAAGCCTGGCTCCAGGCTAAGCATGGCAAGCTGAAGGAGTCTAAGAATCTTTCAAGAAATCTTCCAACCTTGGTGGACTGAGGGGAAAGTAAAACAGCCCTTATATATGCACTTCCCACTTTTCTCCCATGGTATCACAATACAAGCAAACCGAGAAAAACAGTGCAATGGACTGAAATAAGTTTTATCAACTAAACAACATGGTTTTCTTAAATAAGCATTCAAAAACTGCATACAAGTATGGAAGGACAATGACTGCTATAACCAAAAAGCAGTCCCTTACCTATTACTGTTGCCCAGCCCAACTTTTGTAGTCCTCAAGTACACAAAGGCTAAAGGATCATATCCAAACCAAACTAAAAGGCAATGTGAAGCATCTATGGATTCTAAAATTCAAAACACCTTGAAAAAATTTAAGTAAAGCCCTGCTGCTGGAGGGATGGACACTGCTCCATAAAAAGCAGAAGCAGTAAAGATTGATTTATTTGGATTGTACCCTAGTCCTATCTGCATCAACCTATTTCAAAGACTGGTTCTGTGTCCTTGTCATAACCTCCGATATTTCCCAAGTTCATCTTTAGAGCACATTCATATCTTTACATTTCATTTTCTTAATTACCAAACTAAATAACACTTTCTTTCAATGGGGAGAAACAAAGGTTTCTCTTGCCTGTAAACAGATTTACTTTCTACCAGAAAAGAACAAACACAACCAAAACACTTTCTTCCTAGACAAAAGGCTAAGAATAAATTACTTGCTATAAATGAATATTAAGACCTTAAAAAACCAGAACCAGTATTTTGATATGTTCACTAGTTATTTTCCACTTTTAACATGATACCTATTGTATCAGGAGTCATGAAACCCTAAAACAACATACTCTAGTTACACAATTTGATCACAATCCTGAATTATCGGTATGAATTTTCAAAGGTTAAAACACTATGTTTACTTTCCTACAAGTGCAGATAAAGGGAGACTTACATGTCAATTAAAAGGAGAATCAAAATGTCATTGACCTTCTATTCCTAAACCATTTGGATTTTGCCACCTTTCCAATTTGTAGAATTCTTGTTGTGATATGTAACTAAATGAACCTACAAAATGAGTGAAAATTACAACTTCAGGATTCCACGCTTCTCCTAAACTAACAAAGTCGGAGCATTCATCCATTTGATAAATTTGACTGTGCTTTTGTGTATGTAGTACCAGAAGCCTGGGAACTGTCACATTAGCTCCACCTGTGAAATCCACAGTGTTCTCCAACTGCTTCTGACATTCACAAGCTGATACTATTTCCACTTTTCCAGAAATGTTCCCCCCTCCTTGTGGAAGGTACAGTCTGCAGACACCAATCTCATCACTCTTATGACCAGTGACAGGACTCGAGGAAACAGCATGAAGCTGAGTCCGGGGAGATTCAGGTAAGATACCAGGAAAAGGTTTTTCACCCTGAGGGTGGTTGGGTACTGGAACAGGCTCTCCAGGGTCTGAGCACAAAGCCTGACAGAGTTCAAGAAGTGTTTGGACAACGCTCTCAGGGACATGGTGTGATTCTTGGGGTGTCCTGCACAGAGCCAGGTGCTGGACTGAATTATCCTGATGGCTCCCTTCCAACTCAGTATATTCTAGACTCTATAAAATGCATGGCTCATTAGTTGTATCCTTGTGAAAACTCATGTCAAGATGTAAGAAAGGTTTGATAATCAACTGTAAAGCACATAAACAACATGCATCTATCCAGAAGCCCAGTTCATTCATGCATGAGAAGATGATAAAAATCTAGTGACAGTCCAGGTCACAGCTCTGCAAAGTAAACTTAACACACTCACACCATGAGAGCAAGTTTCTAAACAAGTCTTCCATATGAGACCCACTCTGTGATATCTCCTATACATATTTTATCCAAGTCAGGAGAAAATAAGTATACCCTGAAGTCAAATACCCTAACTGATCCCAATACTCCTCTTTCTTTGCATGTACTTAAAAAGTACCAGCTAATTCTGCATTGCATATCAATGTGTTTAAAAACGCGGTATAAACAGCCCTAAATGTATGATACACTCATATGCTTGCAAGTATAGAATTCTTTGCAGTCTGCATCTAATAGAGCTGGAGCAGAAGAGCCCAGGCATACACTCCTTCCTGGAATACATTAAAATGAATTGTGCAACTTCTTCACAACCCTCAGCACAGCAACAGCTTCACTAGTATTTTGCACGAATTACAGTGTGACTGAAGTCTCCCACCGATGTGCTCTTCCAGTGCCATCTGCTGTACAGTGAATTAGACAGCCTAACAAGAGACACCTCTAGAAATTCTTCTGGCAGATATTTGCAACTATAAACAGACTTGAACTCTACCAATGTATTCCCAAAGCCTGGTGGCTCTGTGTGCAGAAACACCTGGAACACACAGACTGAAAACGAGAGATTAATCAAATCCAGAAAGAGAATGACCTCTTAATGCACACAATAGTGCAGTAGAATGAAATTCAGACTTAAGAACTTTCATCCATCTTAGAATCTTTAACATTATGCAGGTTGACAAAATACAGGCCAGGCCTCCGGACAAAAATGACCAGGTTACTACCCAGCAAACACCATGCCGCCTTTGTGCACACAAAAATAATGAAAACTAAATTTGCACACCTCGCTTGGAGGAAGAGCAACATTTATCAATCACATACAAATGTGAAATTATTCGTGAAGATAATTTGGGCTAAGAGTTCACTTTACAGGTTGCTTCTTGGAAACCCAAAGAGCAGACCACACAATTGTACATTAATTATTATGGTGGCCAACACTGATGTATGAAACATTATGGAAGTTCTAAATATATATCAGTTTCTGCAAATCTAGTTTGAATATTCCAATATTTCAGAGTAGTTTCAGTTTGATGCTACAAAATGCTTTCAGTAGATTGGAACTATGCTTTTGCAAACATTGCTTCGAGATAGATACATACAACAAAAAAGTTTGATTATATTTATGCTGTCTTTATTCTTATCTTTTTCACACTTTTATGTTAGGCATACTTATTTCCTGAGACAAATACTATAAAAAATGCTGCCAAAATGCAGTACAATAGAAATAAACCAGGATTAACTTTAAGGAGTTAGGACAGAAAACATCATACTAGAAACATACAGCAAAATACAACTCATATTTGAACAAAGATTTGTCCTTAAAAAATTTAATGAAAATATCATCACAAAAATGACTTCAAATTATTAGTCAGTGCTAACTTTTCTAAAATAAAAGTTAATCTGCTTATTTATTTCCATAAAGTGAAACAGTTGAGCACTGAACTGGATTTTTTTTTAACCCACATCATCCTGCATCATACCTGAAAAGTCTGTCTTTCACTTAGAAATATATAATATTTATTCTTATACCGGATCTTCATAAGACTTACACCATTAACGACTTTAATTTATTGTATTTTAACATAACTATTTATATTAAGAAAATAACTAAAAATACCTCAAAAAGTTTCTGCATTCCTGGGCATGACAAGCACTAGGTTCTCATTACAGTCAGATAATGAAGCCTGTTCTAATCTGCAGAAGTATAAGGTGTCATTTCCCTGCTGTCCCCAAATTGTCACTGAAATATATTCATACATTCTTTGGAAGAGCATGTCTAAAAGAGCATCTTAAGGTTATGCAGATTTCAAGTGCTATATTTTAGAAATTCCTAAGTGTCTAAATTTTCTCCAAAGTTTCTAAATCTATTAATGTGAACTACTAAGGAGCGGCTCTCCATACCCATTCCCATCAACTTTACCTCAGTGCTGAAGCCTGTACCACTGGAAGTTTTTCTTCAAATCAGTGTGCAAAATACTGACTCAAGGTATTTCCTGATATGTACTTAGAGTTTCAGGTTATATGAGTACAGAAACTACACACAAAATACTCATTAAGTAAAGAGAGATTCAGTATCTATTTCAAACACCATCAGTTTCTAGAAGAACATACACACTACATGGCAACTTTTGTCTTTTTCGCTATACATGCCATAAGCACACTGAAGATGGTGAGGATTTTCCCTTCCATGCGCTTCAAGTAAATTCTAACACTTTACTGCTTTATAGTAAGAAGAGTCTTTAAATGAAGTAATCTAAATTCCATTGCATACTCTTATACCTTGAAAACACCAAAAAAAGGTAAATAGTTTTAGTAGTAGCTTGCTTGCTAATAGATGAACACTGTCCTAATGTGATTTCAAATTTTATAAAAGCCCTTCTGACCTGCATACCTGCTTTTCTAGTGAGCACAAAGCTCAGATGTACAACTTCACATAAAATTGGAACAAGGAAAAAACAGATGAGAAGCTCATCTGACAGTACATTACACTCATAACAATTCAAGAGTACTTAAAGTCTCCTATTTTTAAGCTAACTAATCAAAGACCTGAACACTGCGTTATTCACCACAAATTTAAATTTCTATCCTCTAAGATTTGAGCAGCTGAGAAAAGTATGGTCAACCTCTCTACAGGCCAATATAATTGAACAGGTTTTATACAGATTACAATTTAAAACAAACCAACCAACAGTAAGTCATGTCATTTAGTCGTATCATCTCTCCAACTTTTTTTCCTCTTTTTACAAAGCTTAAAGAGAAAACAGTCCATGGGCACTACTGTTCTAACACAGTACAGAGTAACCCTAATCACTAGCAACCTTTAGCAGAGAATAACCATGGTACACCTTTAGTAATACGTAGAAAAGTGAGGTAAATTAATAATGAAAACTTGACACTAAGAAATTTTTCTTTGTGACTTCTGATTATGGGAATTAAGTGTATGCAAAACCAGGAACACAGCCACTGGAAAAGTCCAAATATCTTGACTGCTTGTCCCTGGCCTGCTGTTGAAAAAAAATGCTCTTTTAACATTTAGATTTCCCTGATTTTTTTTTCCTTTTTTTTTTTAACACTACTTAATTCATGAGTGCTTGCAATAAGTCCTGTTCTTTCCCATATTTGGTTGCAGAACAGAATATTTCTATCTGATTGGTGGTTTTCCTCTGGGGAGTAACTTAAGGGTGTTAAATGGCATCTCTATTACAGTTTATATGTGTATATACAGTCTTGTAACTACAATAATTTCATCACTACAATAGCCAAACCCAGTTACTAATATTAACAGTCCTCAGCCAAGGTTACATCTCTGTTACTCAAGGATGGCTGGCCAGGATCCATGTCTGCTCCCGAGCTACCGTGGGCACACTGATGAAGGGGTGTTAAACTGAAGTCAGCACCAGTTGGTGTCGGCTCAAGAACACACACAACGTCATGATACCAGAGCTGCTGTTGGAGGAGGAAACTCCAGGGAAGCTGGGTGGATGACAGCCAGCAACCACTTCAGCCATTCCTGCTAGATCTCTCACAAACTGAGAACCAACACCCAAACAGGGAAACAAGCTGACTGTACTTTTCAAACATTTACTAAAAGACAGGCACAAGTATCACCTTTCATCACTTTCTTTTAAGCAAACGTATGATAATAAAGCATACTGCTCACAAATTGTTTCAAGCATGGGGAAAAAAATACCAGGAAAATGAAGCCACAATTTGGCTCTAAGACCCTGATTAACAGCAAGGGGAAAAAGAGCAAGCAAAAATAATCCAGTAGTTCTATTTATGCCAAGGCACTGAAAAAGAAAAAAGTGAAACATTTTTGATGAATCAGATGGGAGAAGTCACTAAAGAAACCTGCTATGTTCATGTATTTCAATGCAGAAAATCACATCCATTGAGTGCAAGTAAACCTTTGCTTTTAGTTTTCACACAGCTGGGCAGAAGCAGATGAAGAATGAGAATAATGCTCAGTTAGGCTCTGTTTTAATTTCTTACTATTTTACAAGAACGCAGCAGCCAGCCTTGCAGCAGACTGTCTGTCAGCAAAAATTTAGCTTAGTTTCATAAGCAAAGGTTAGACTTCCTGGGAGATAATGCATGAGAATTCCTTTCCAACTAAGGTCCATCCCCCACTCCATTCTGACAGAAGATAAATACATGAAAATGTTTCCCTTCCGTTGTAAGGTATGAGGTAGCCTCAGCATGATAACAAGGAGGGTTTACACTTATCCAAGATATTTATGCAATCCTCTTAAACCATAACACAGTTATGTTAGGAGTCTGAAAAGTTGTAAAATGATAATGCTCTACAAACCAGCGTTTCATTTAACAATATGGACCGACATCACATTCTGTAAAAGGAGTAAATTTTGAAACATTTTTGCTCTAAGATGGCAAGGAACAGATTCTGTGCCTACGTATTCAAGAACAAAGTAAGTGTTTGAAATTCATATCATGAAAATGAAAGGAAGAATGGGAAAAACACAGGAAAAACAACAAAAAAAATGCATTTCTGTGCTTCCTTTCATTGAGAAGTATGCAAAAATGTCTAAATGCTGGAACCTGTGCTGAAAAGAACATAACCTATGTAATTGTACGGATGCAGGTACTAAAACCCAAATATGAATGCAGTTTGGTTTCGGGATCTTGATGCATTTCCAAATGTAATTTTAGAAATGCTGTCCATCCATTCAAAGCATATACCAGAAAGACAGAAATAATAAAGCACACCATTCTCTCAAAGTGATTTTTTGTGGTCAGCAATAATCTGACCACTCTTAATGTTAGTGACAAAATAATGTAATTGTGAGAAACATTTTTCCAGCCCTGCCCAAAAAAGGAAAGAAAACACTCAGCAGACATACAACAGCTAAATATTACCACTTCACATTTATTTATATTGATTTTGGTTTTGCTTTCAAATTCGGGCCAGTGTTTCTACAGCAAGCAGAGAAACACTGTTATTGTGTACCACTTCTAAAACTCAAACCAAGACAGCTGAAAAGGGCCTGCTGCAAACAAATATTTTGATGAGGGAACATAAAACAGGTATCATGAATGATCTTTTCCTACTGTGCTATCAAAACAGACGTTCAACTTACCAGGCCAAACCTCTGTCACCAATGAACCCCACAGCACGAGGGGCATGTACCAAATGGGCAGTACAGAAAGACACCACTCAGTAAACATGTAATGCTACATTACATGTTTGTTTCCTGCTTCTACAGAAAAAAAAAAAAAAAAANAAAAAAAAAACCACTAGAAAAAAAAAAAGACAATAGACAATAGTTGAGGAAAAAGAGGAAAATACAGAAAAAAGAGGAAAATACAGGAAAAGTAATAGAAAAAGAAGCCTCATACCATATGGTACCATTACAGAGACAATTATTCTGGGAGGTATTGAAAAACACCTGGAGGACAACTCAGTCATTGGTCACAGCTAGCACAGTGTCATGAGAGGAAAGTCCTGCTTGTCAGACCTGATTTCCCTTTATGACAAGGTAACCCACCTAGGTGATCAAAGGAAGCAAAGTGATGTTATCTTTTTGGATTTCAGTAAAGCTTTTGGTACTGTCACAGGATTCCTTCAGGACAAAATGTCCAGCACACAGCTGGATAAGCACAGCATGTGATGGGTGAGCAACTGGCTCATGGGTCGGGCACAAAGGGTTATAGTAAATGGGGTGACATCAGACTGGCGACCTCTGACTAGTGGGGCTCTGCAGGGCTCCATCCTTGGCCCTGGGCTTCTTTCAACATCCTTATAAATGACTTGGACACAGAATTGGAAGGGATACTGAGCAAGTTTGCAGATGACAAAATTGGGAAGAGCAGAGAGGTCCTGCAGAGACACCTTGACAAAT